>OW387145.1:1372823-1972823 GCA_936440205.1 Lepidonotus clava | reverse complement strand
TGCTCTTTATGTACTGTTTTTGTACATTTTGACCAACTTAATTCATTAGTGTTACCTTTTATTAAAGTACAAATTCCTCAAGGCTTTAATGAACTTGAAATCATACATAGAAAGACGCCTCACCTTGCAGTAGTTGACAGTTTCTACGATCAAGATATCCTTCATTTTATACATACTGAAACAAAATATGATGTTAATAGATTAAATGATAATATTATAGCAGTGTGCCTATTTCTTTGTCATACAAAAGACTAGTTGCTGCAATGATAATGGCTTTATTTTCAATAGATTCCAACTTCTCAGGGAGTGGTTGTCTTTCGTGAGGGACATTGTCTGATCCATAAGGTAGATTAACGTTTTTATATTTTTGAAATGATGTAGGTTTTATAGCTATAGTCAAGAATGTATCGTATCGAAAAGGTTTCTTTACTTCAATTAATGTGCATAATGTTAAGATCAATATCTTTTCTACGTAAACTGCAACCCTTAAGTGTTTAATACTTATAAAAGATCATTAACTAAAATCCCCCTGGTCGGATATATAGGAGTAAATGAAAGGCAGGAGCTGGCGTAAAATGAGTTGTATTGATAATAAAATAGTTGAATTGTTGATGTGATAATATAATAGTATATATTTAATAAAATAATAAGAATAGAAGATATATATAATAATAAGAGATATAAAAAAGGTGCGGGTGGGTGGGAGAATTGATGTTGTAGGTGGGAAGGACAGCGACAGAGAGAGAGAGAGAGAGCTGTGTGGTGTGTGTGGTATATAGGGGTATATGCAGACAGTAGCCAGCAGGTGGGGGTAGTATAGGAGGGGTGTAGTATGTAGAAGAATCCACCTGGGGGAGCCAATGATCCATAATGTGGTAAACCCACATTATAACACATTGTAATAAACAGATCCTTATTAAGAGAAATTTTCAAAATTACACTATGAACATTTACACAAATGACTTCTATTTGTAACTACTCGAGAAGTCATTTGTACTCGAGAATAGCTCAAATAGTTCAAATACACAAAGCAAGTAAAAGAGTCTAAAAATAATTTGAAAATGGTTGAAGTCAAGTATCTTGAATTGTTACATTTCACAAGCAATGCCTTTTGGTCATGTGATGTGTCCTTAGACAATCACCAGCTGCTTAATCTTCTGAGGCCTATTAAAGACAACTTGTTATCATGAAATCAGTCTTGGGCACTCACTGTTAACACCTGCATGTTGTTGACTTATGCTTGGGGAAATAACACAATGATGATTATTGATACTTGAGGACAGACCTTGGAATATACCCACAGGTTCTTAGGTGACTTGATCCCCAGACTTCCTGAGTGGCCTGACTGAACGTGGGCCCTGGGAAAGTGCGGATCCAGCTCCTGACCTCCAATCTCTAGATTTAACACTCAAGGGGGTATTCCACTACATGATACCAACTGCCTACAATATCAGGACCATATCGCACAATGACATTACATGGTATCGCAGGAGGAGGCGCCATTCTGTCTAAACTTGAATATGCATGTCGCAGCAATGTCGTAGCCAAGTCATAGCGTAGGCCTTCATCCCAGGTATTACACTGCTGCAATGTTTTCAGGCTTGTTTTTATGAAGACACTTATGTCCTCTACGACATAAGACTTACGTCATGGCCTTTAATTCAAGACATTTCTATTTCAGCTCTACGACATTATTAAACATGTTGAATAAAAGTCATAGCCAAAGTTATAGTCTACGATATTTATCTCCACGACTTTACTGCGATAAAAAGTCATAGCGCTCGTCTTTAAAGTCATAGCAACTGCAACATACACTATAACGCTAATACGAAATCAGTGATATCGTAGGGGTCCACGACTTGACCACAATATGATTATATCGCAGCATTATCGTAGCCACATCGCAGCAAATGTCGCATAGTGGAATACCCCCTTAAGTAACCAGAGACACCATAGGATGGTCCTTGCTCTCCCCCCCTTATCTCTTTTTGAGGAGTAAATCCTAACCTCTGAGACATGAAGGCCCTGACACCTCGAAAATCTCCCCAAAATACTATGAGGCCCACGAGTCCCTTTATCCCTGAATCAAAACAAACAATAGGCTAGGTGTGTACCATATGTATAATAGTAATTTGCATATATTATGTTAGACCCGTTTGGTGGGAACTTAATAAAATAATGTTTGGTTAATCTGAATAAAAATAGTAATAATAGTAACTTAAACTCGGACACAGTTTGCAATTGTTTTTTTGTTGAGGAATACTCATTCAAATTTTAACAACTTATATACCTAGGCGAGTTTCATATTTCTCGAGTACTGTTGAAGTTCTAAAATGAATAGAAACATGTTGATTTATCACTAACAATAAAACAACCTGTCCTCCAAATGTTTGGGAGTTGGGTTTGATGTAGTTGCAATACCATTACATTTTTATTTTACTTAGGACTCATAATCGCATTGCCAACAATCCAACACCTCGATGTCACACCTATGATGTCACATACATGTACTTCAAAATCAGACTGGCCACCATATTGGTGATCATTTTAGAACCATCATTATTTATCATTTAAAGACACTTAGAAGATATAGCCATACAAAATTCACTAATCAAAAGTTTATGGCACTATAATCAATAATTTTGATAATTCTAAATCAATGAACTTTACATTTGTTCACAACCACATGGTTATGAGAACCATGTGGGCATCACTGAAATCTGGTCACAGGTCTGCAAAATGAACATATGGCAGTCACACTTCAACAGCATCCGTATAGCAAATGTTTGTCTAGGAGGAATGCCCCATCTGGTGTTTAATGTATGAACCAAATAAACTGGCAATCTAGATTGGATATAAGATACTACAACTTCTAAATTATGGTGTGAAATGACGATGTCTTAGCTACTTACTACAGAAAACAAAGAATCAGGGATGCTTCTCTATCTCCAATTTTTGTATAGTTACATATATTATGGACAAATAATAATTATTTAAAACTGTTCTACATTATTTAAAGTTTAATTCAGAGTCAACAAACATCATATTTATTGTTGTATTCATAGATATTACAGACTATACATTGATAGTCTTAAATGTTATGATAGCCCATGATATGATAGCGGTAGTATGCTTACGATCATTAATGGACATCTTATCTTAAATTTACACCAAAAAAACATAGTGTGAAACAGTCTGACAAAAGAGCACATAAAATACTAACCTATCAAATTTACTATAACAAACTTGCTGAGAAACACATGTACAAGGGTCGTAAATTTTGATTAAGGATCGTAAATTAACTTATGATTTGGACAGTGTGAAACGCCCCCTCAAGCTGTATCTACCACACATATGTGACTGTGAAACAGACTGCACAACAGGTACACCCGCACCCAGCGAAATTACCCCTATACCCACAATGTTGCCCCTCTCTACAGTCACACCGATAGGTTGGGTCAGTATAGGACGTACGCCTATACCTACACTGTTGCCCCTCCCTACAGTCACACCGATAGGTTGGGTCAGTATAGGACGTACCCCTATACCTACACTGTTGTCCTCCCTACAGTCACAGCGATAGGTTGGGTCAGTATAGGACCTACCCCTAAACCTACACTGTTGTCCCTCCCTACAGACACACCGATAGGTTTGGTCAGTATAGGACGTACCCCTATACCTACACTGTTGCCCCTCCCTACACACACACCAATAGGTTGGGTCAGTATAGGACCTACCCCTAAACCTACACTGTTGTCCTCCCTACAGTCACACCGATAGGTTTGGTCAGTATAGGACGTACCCCTATACCTACACTGTTGCCCCTCCCTACACACACACCAATAGGTTGGGTCAGTATAGGACGTACCCCTATACCTACACTGTTTCCTCCCTACAGTCACACCGATAGGTTGGGTCAGTATAGGACGTACCCCTATACCTACACTGTTGTCCTCCCTACAGTCACACCGATAGGTTGGGTCAGTATAGGACATACCCCTATACCTACACTGTTGCCCCTCCCTACAGAGACACCAATAGGTTGGGTCAGTATAGGACGTACCCCTATACCTACACTGTTGCCCCTCCCTACAGAGACACCAATAGGTTGGGTCGGTATAGGACGTACCCCTATACCTACACTGTTGCCCCTCCCTACAGAGACACCAATAGGTTGGGTCGGTATAGGACGTACCCCTATACCTACACTGTTGCCCTCCCTACAGACACACCGATAGGTTGGGTTGGTATAGGACGTACCCCTATACCTACACTGTTGCCCTCCCTACACACACACCAATAGGTTGGGTCAGTATAGGATGTACCCCTATACCTGCACTGTTGCCCTCCCTACAGACACATCAATTGGTTGGGTCGGTATAGGACATACCCTTTATGCCCCCACTAAGTAACCAATGATAAGTCTATTGGTAGGGAAGGTGGTAAAACTCTTAAACACAAGGGCAAAAATACAAGAAAAATAATATTTCTATGAATAGCTCATAATAGTATAATATTATGTTAATATGTAAGGTGTATCACCTTTCTTCAAAATGTTCATAAACACCCCCATTTTCTGCTAGGTCCCAAAGTTATTTTCTTAACCATAGCACCTATGGGGGTGTATTCCCCAATGATGACTGCTACAGTAGCACCACCTGTTATAATATTATGCCAAAGTGTCCGTATAACCAATTCAAAGAAAGGTGGCATAGTGGTACTATGCATACCTAGAGTAAAGGGGTTCGCCTTCGGGTGGTGGAGCTCACTTGTCATCTTTAAATCGTGGTACAGTTTGATCAAACTGTGAAATCCAAAACAGATAAATCATCTAACAGCAGCTGAGCTGTATCTATATCAGGACTTTGGGATTTGCTTGTGTGTACACACAATTCTTTCTTGATGAGATAACATATTGTGTGGGGGGTTTCCATGTATTAACATGTAGAAACACTTCGATTAAAAAAGAAAGCACTTGGCATTACACATCAAGATCAAGATCGAATTCGAGTCCTTTAGAAGCTAGTTCCCTATACTTTTCCATTACTTCTCTTTTCTGCTTTTCACTGAAATACTGCTTCCAATTTCCAACCTGGCCCTGTCTGAGGAAGGGGCAAATGTCATTTCTGACATATGTTGCTTTTTGCCTATTAACATTAGGATCTGCTTTCATTTTATCAAAAGAGGATTTGGTTAAAATAACATCAATGGCATCAGAACTCACAGTTTTACCAAGGAAGGAAATAACATTTGTAACCACTGTTCTGAGACATTTGTGCATGTCTTCATATTTCACTAACAAAATATGATCTGCATGATTTTCCTTTTCATTCCACCAGCTAGTGACATGTTCTAAATGTTTCCCAAAGCCTAACTTATCTTGTTTATAAAGCTCTTCATAAAACTCATCCCAGGATCCTGTGTAGAGACCGAGTTTGGTCGACATAGTTGAATAGTGGTAAAATGACACGAGTTGATCTAGTGGATTTCTCATGACATAGATGACCTTCGGCCTGCTTCGCTTGAAACACTCCTTCAGAATCGGGAACTGGAAATGGGTCCTGAAATAGTGTGGCCCCGGCATCAAAGGATGGTTCCCCATTATCCTTTCTGTTTATATCAATAAAATTAAACAGATGAGTAGATTCTCCATTGGACAGGATAAGACTGAGAATGCAATTCATCCAAGTTGTTCCTATAAGTACAAAAATATAAGATTGAAACATCATTTGTGGAATAAAGGATCTCTCTAATGATTAAAACCATTTAGAATATTCCTTTCACAAGCAAATATCTGTTTATATGAAGCTCCCTAGCTGCCTCTTGTATATAACACAACCTGCCCAGCTCTGATTATCATCTTGGTTTCCATGTTATGGCAACTTAAAGTTAACCATGTTTTGTAAAACAGAATAAGCATTTCTTGATATAAAACCTTTGATTGAAAACATTATCTCTCTGACCATTCCAAGTATTGAGCAGCCAAAGACCTTTACCTGAGAAAAATGTTCTATTTACTTTTAATATTCTTTTTTCTGTAACCACCTAAACTTAACTGTAGGGAAAGCCTTTCCATTCTGTTCAACATTTTCCCCAATGCATCACTCATGAAAATTTTGATATTTTTATGCATGTCATTGAATTCTCTATGAATTTTTAAGGTAGTCAAATGTTTCCATAAAATTAGTTGAAAAATAGTTTTCCTTCCAAATAATTTCTTCATAATGAAAATTAATGCAACTGAGGGGCCGATATCCTGGTATGGTCATATTTGGTCTAAATTGACCATCATGGCCTGAACTGTAATACTTGTCATTAACAAACTAAGTGTCATGGAATGAAAACACAAAAGGTTGAAGAGTCGTGGGAACTTGTGGACTATTTTGCTTTTTTACCTCAAGGCGGGAGGTCAAATACTCAATTTAGAATTATAACAAAATCCGAGAATATGGCCTTATTGGTTGAAATGGTCATGCTTATTGAAAAGTACAATTTACCTGATCTTGGAACTGCTGCAAGAATCACATCTGATGGATCAAATGTGTGCCTGCGAATAATGTCAATGTGTTCTACATTGAAAAACTTATTTAATGTTACTCCTTCATATTGGAAAAGCTGCGGATCTCCTAGCTGAAACCTGGACATGGTTTGATTGGTGAATCTCAGCTAATGCATGTTGTATCAGTTGCTGTTAATATATATTCCCATGCATTTGATTTTATTAAGGATAGGGAAGGGTTTAGTTTTAATAAGAATAGAGAGCTGTTATAAAGGGGATGATTTGAGATGCATACTGGGGCCTGCCATCTTGGCCACTGTCCCCCAGTATGGCTCAAATTCAGCCATTTGGGGGGACAAGCTCGGTCTTGACACACTGTCAGCCTACCAAATGTATGTGTGCTAATGTATAAAAGAAGCTGATTCAAGTTATAATTCATCATGTCAAACATTTTCCTCCAATGACAAACTGCAAGTTCCCTATCTAATGTTATCTATATATGCTATAACCAAAACTTTAAAATCATAACCTTTCAGGCTCACCTGAAAAGAAATGTTTTGATGTTTAGATAGTTGGCTATAAAAGTTCATTGATACATATTTTAATTTAACACATCAGTTAACAAAATATAGGGCTAAGGCCTCCCCTTGTGCAACAGCCTATTGTTCGGACTGGGCCAAACACAGGGAGGTGCAAACAGCATGTCCTACTATTCTAATGTGACATATTTTTAGATCATAAACTTTTTCTATGGTACATAACTAATTTGATGCATTTCAAATTGCCTTTTCGCATCTCCTTTAAAGTTGGCAAGACTCCTTTGCGAAGACACCTATTGTAACTTCCTCACCAGGGTAGGTCTCAACCTAACCTAAACACAATGTTATTGTGATGTTCTGATTAAGTTATGTCTTAACCATACCTAAACAGAATGTAACTATGACTATCTTATTAGGTCAGGTGTTAACATAATCTAAGCAGATTGTTATTGTGACTTTCCATTTTATAATTAGTTAGGTCTCAACCACACCTAAACAGAACATTATTGCTACGTTCTTATTGGGTAAGGTCCAAATATTAACCTCATAATAACGTGGCAAGAACGTTAGCAAAATGTCACAATATAACGTTGCAACAGTTGGTCGCAGCAACGTAATTGGGAGTCATCAAAATACCGTCGCTGCAACGTTATCATGTAAGGCAACAAGGACCAAACCAGAACATTGCTGCAACATTATTATAATGTCACTCTGCTGGCTGGACAACGATGTCTATATTCTAGAGATACCAAGTTTGCTCATGTATATGGAAAAAAATGTGAAGAAATGATCTTTTATCTGATATGATATCAAAAATAATTTCAATTTCCTGAGTATGATAATGGGGCCATGCCATAACTCGTATCTAGGTATGGTAAGAGCACAGTTTTCATTTTTGTAATTGCAGCAAAGTCTGTCAAAGATTAATGGATTCTTTTAATCATTTAGAGTTTATTTGAGATAATTTTTGTAGGTTTCTTAAGCTGATATTTGAAATTTAGGTTTAAATCTAAATCTATACCCAGGTACTTTTGACAAGCTGACAATGATTTATGTAATGACAGTCTGGGAATAGTGGAAGACCTCGAGTAAGTGTGTGATTCCTAAGTAACAAGAAACATGGATAAAACTGGTGATCACTCAAACTGTGGATTATGTTGGGTGAATTACCAATGAGAGAGTGTATTTCTTCAGCTGCCATTGTAATGTGTTGCATATAATGAAGGTATAGAGAATATTGTACTAGAGAATATTGTACATCAGATAGATCACCTAGACAAAATGGATCTATTCATTATAGGTGATATGAATATCAACTATATGGATAAACGAAATCAGGGAAGAAAATATCTAAAAGAATTTGAATCCAATACTGGACTCACTCAACTAATTGATACAGTTACAAGGTTCTCTAATACATGTAGTAGTGTCATTGACTTAATATACACTAACTCCAGTTGCATAACTGACAAGGGCTGTTTGCCTATGAATGTCAGTGACCACGAGGCAATTTACTGTATTAGGAAAAAGAAAAAGGAGAAGTTTAACGTTATTACTACGGATGCGAGATCATATGTTAGATATGATAAGGAAATCTTCCAAGACTATTTATGTGGTATGTCATGGCATGATTTTTATAGATCTGAGGATCCTAATAACTCATGGGACATTCTAATTGACAAAATCTCAGTTGCCATTGACCAATTTTGTCCACTCCGTAAGATTCGTGTTAAGGATAAGAATGAGCCCTGGATGACTCATGAACTAGTTGAACTTTTACATGACAAATCTAGGCTTAGGGAACTAGCCAGCAAAAGCAGGAATAATGCAGACATTATAAGAGCCAATGCTGCCAGAAATAGTGCAAAAAAGCATATTAGAAATGCCAGAGCGGACTATGTTCGAAATAATTTAGATGTAAACCAGAATAACCCTAGGAAATTCTGGGAACTGGTTAGTCAACTGGCCCCTGATAAATTGACTTCTGCACATATCAATCTGGTGGATCATGTCTCGAATGAACCTGTTTCTGGCTTGAATATCCCTGGCTATATAAATGACTATTTTGGCAGTATTGGTGGAGCCTTAGCTCAAAATTTTAAAGACACCTGGTCATATGATGGAGTAATCAATAACATAAATATTGATGACAAAACAACTACCTTGGAGGAGGTTCGTAAGTTGTGCTCTGATATTGATATTTATAAGGCTTCGTCAGTAGCCAATATATCGTCACGAATTTTAAAAGATGCCTTCCTGGTTATTACTGAGCAATTAGTCTATCTTTTTAATCAAATATTGTCCTCTGGTATTTATCCAACAGCCTGGAAGATTGCCACTGTGATACCACTGTATAAAGGGGGAGACCGGGCAAATGTCTCTAACTATAGACCTATTTCACTGCTGCCTTTGCCAGGCAAAATTCTTGAAAAAATTATACATAAAAGACTATCTACTTTTCTTGAACAACATAACTTAATTAACCATAATCAGGATGGTTTCCAGAAAGGTCACTCGACTATAGATACCATATCAAAATTTACTGATGATGTTTTCCTTAATATGAACAATGACCAGTGTACCATAGCAATTTTTATAGACTTTAAAAAGGCTTTCGACACTGTCAACCATTCTATATTGTTGAAAAAATTACATTATTTAGGTGTTCAGGGAAAATGTTTTAAGATACTTGAAAATTATCTCTGTGACAGATCACAAATGACTTTTGCTAATGGGATGCTATCTGATACATATCGGCTGACTCATGGCGTTCCCCAGGGTAGCATCCTGGGCCCGCTCTTGTTTTTGATATATATAAATGACCTAGATGCCACTATGAAATTATGCACAGTACGTATGTATGCTGATGATACCTGTATTTATACTACTGATGAGGAGCCTCAGGTGGCAGTAAATCATTTACAATCAAATATGCTAAAGGTGAAAGTATGGTGTAATAAGAATCAATTGACCATAAATGCCTCCAAGACTAAACCATGATCTTTGGTACTAGACGCTTTATTAACCTTAGGATTATTCCTAATATTAAACTAGGTGATAAAGTCCTGGAGCTAGTTTACTCATATAAATATCTTGGTGTTACATTGGATGATGAGTTGATATTCAATATGCATGCTAGAAATGTGATTAAAATAGCTTCTCATAAGATAACAACATTACAAAAAATCAGGCCTTATATAAATGAACATACTGCGATGAGTATTTATAAAATGAAAATATTACCATATATTGATTATGGAGATATCTTTTATATGTCTGCCAATTTAGTTGTCCTAGATAAAATGGATAAATTACAATATAGAGCGTTACGCATCTGTCTGAATGCCCCTCCTAGAACACATAGGCTGGATTTATTAAATCAAGGTAATGTACCCTTACTTGAATTCCGCAGGACTACTCATCTTATGAATTTTGCGTACAAACGAGCCCAATGTGATGCTTATACTGAGAGAGGAGCACGAAATACTCGTGCTTATGAGTAACCCATTTTGAAAACTGTTTTTTCTAATAACACATATTTTGACAAAAGTGTATTGTATAGAAGTGCCTGTGAATGGAACCGGCTGGATGTACTGGTGAGAAATTTACCTAGTTATACTAGTTTTAAATTACACCAGAAAAAGTGGTTGCTTGCGAAAGTACCGGATTAAAGTCCTGGCTGAATGGTGGTACTAACTGACCCATGACACATTATGTTTTATGTATCTTCCACATTGTATTTCATTTCTGATATATGTCATTTGTTACTGATGGTGTTGTTACTCTGTGACGTTATTAATGAACATGTCATTATCTATGTTTGCATCAACCTTACCTTTCGATGAGGAATTTCGAAACTTATCATAACTGAAATAATTTCAACTCGTCTTGATATCACTGCATGTGGGATGTTAAAATGTGCAACCTATTTGTAAATATGTTATTGTTGAGATCTTTCTCCTGTACTATACCCATGAAATCTTATATATGTAATGTAATAGTGCTGGACGCAAGTGAAAAACGGCCTTATGGCCGATCTTGTAATATAACATGTTATGTTATTTCCAGGGTAAATAAAAGATTTAAAAAAAAAAAAAAAAAAAAATTGTATGTGATCATTCATTTGAACTTGAATGACCCAGATGAGGATTAATTTACCCAAAAGAAAATAACAAAGGACACTTAGTTATCAAAAGTAGTTCATTGGATCATGCTTACCACATATATAGCACCAGTATGGATCGGGGATATGATAGTTAAAAAGAACTAAGTACTGAAGAGCTAGTAACCCCCTCTTAATACATACGTTAAACCACATTAAAGTTCAGCAGCATACAGTCTTATCTACTCGTTTTATGATTCTGCTTTGAATAATGTATTCCATTGAACCAGAAATTGGTTACTGAATGTTTTTGTATAATTTTAACATTTAAGGGCACTTTAAGGGCAATGGCATCTTTTGTTCATGTGCAAACGGACTGCCGTCACTGCATAACCTGCTGAAACAGGCAGCTAATTCTGTGGGCACCTATTGGAGGAAAGTACATTAATTCTGCCTGTATATCTCTCTTAATATTTGTCCAATTAATACTGTTATACAGTAAGCAATAAAATTGTAGTTCAAAACGTTGTCAATTCATATATCTTCTCAGATTGGATAGATTCTTTCTTGTTAATTTATCATGAATTTAATTCTAATAAATTATAATTTTCTACCCAACCATCCTTGTGGCATGTTTTCTGGGCATCATATCTATATGAATTGATTAATTAAGAGAAAGGCACTTAGAAATGTGCTTAGACAATAGAAGGTTCCATAAGTCTTAGAAACATCATGTTAGCACAAAGTACAATTCACACATTTTCTAAAAATCTTCAAAATTTGTTCTAAATCACGAAGTAAAATCCTAAGTTTCCTGAAAAAGTTAGATTGGTGACCCCCTAATTTCTTTTCAGAAAATTTTGAGCTCATGTTTTCATTATTTTAGTGATTATTTTTACTTTTTATCTGAATATCTATTTAATCAAAATCCACCAATATCCCTAACTTTAGTAAAATAATGCATGTATTACAAGGAATTATATGTTGTTTGAATATTCTGGTGGGTCCAGATCATATTTGATTGTTTTTGTTGAAGGTATTACGAATTATCTACATATTTAGTCTAAAATCATTTGGTACATTTTGTGATACCTGTACAAATGTTTCCATGGTGGCCATTTTGGTATCAGTATTTCTGATATGTATACATACCTAGTTTTTATCTCCTAACATTTAGAGAAAATCTCAAAATGTTTATTGGAGTGGTTTTCTTTAAATGAACACCTGGTACACTATTGTGGGTAAACAAACATGAATTAGTGACTCAGCGCTCGGCTGTTGAAACACATGCGGGGAAGTTATTTTCACATTAGTATGCCCCAGCGAAATGTGCAGATGATAATTCCCTGCACAAATTGCTCAATGATTTGCCCAGCAGTTCCATCAAACATTATTATTGTATACTGACAGGTAATTCCTTAAAAACAAGATTACAAATAACTCTGATTCTAGACAAAATAGATATCAAATTTGTGACGCGACCAATGATGTTGCTGGATTACGTTCATTAGGTGTAAAATATGTCGCAAGCCATTGTGTTGCTAGGCTTACATCAGCAGACACTAACCTAAAATTGCACGGACAAGATAGCCGATTTAAGAAGCTGTATCTGAAATTTTGATTTAACATTTTGAACATTTAATGAGACTTTGCTGCTCAAAAAATGAAAGTGAAAAAAATTGATTTAAATCCATAATTTCTTTAATTATTGTCTATATCATATTCATGCATGTATCATTGGATAGGAATGCCTACTACAATTCTTTGATGTAATAAATTACAGTGACGATATGGAAAAGCAGAGCAGCTCAGATGTGACTAAATGAAAGTTACGTAGTGATGCGGGGAAATAAAAGGTATCTTGATAAACCTATATTAGAAGTATACAACAAAGGGTGGAAGTGCAGGGCATATAAAATGTGGATGTTGTTGCCAACAGAAATCCAGCTAACATACAAAAACTGAATTTCGAAAAAAATTAACAAAAGAATTGTTATACAATATATTGGACAAAGTGCAAACATGTGGAGTGACATAATTATGACTACTACTATATCGAGTGGAACATATTAATGCTGTTTTCCAGATTATGATGTAATGTATTGTATATAATTATGTTGTCTGACTATACTAAATGTAATGTTATTGTGAAATGCATATTTTCACAGCATTATTTAAGTTCAAGGATTAAAAAAAAACGCTTTCATATGATGTATACTACTCTATTGTAAATGCTATAATTGTAAGTCCATGTGCCTATAGGTGAAACACATGGTCCAGAGACCCTTTATCAATCCTTCACCACAAATAATACCAATTGTTGTTAATGAAAATATCTATACTTCATTATGGTGACTTGTTAACATATTTTCCAGACTACATCAATAACTCAATATCTGTTATGTAAATGCAGGGCTAAACCTAGGTAAACCAGTGTTGCTGTAGACCCTGATCAGAATGACCATCATGATTTCTTAAACATCATGATTTCTTACATTTTCACAATTGACAGATTTGTATGTTTGCCAGCCAATCAGAATGTTGTATTTCAGGGTAAAACAGGGTTAGACATCATAGGTTAGGTTGACAGGCTTTAACATTGGTTCCTATGAGAAAAGGCCAACATATAAAGCTGCATTTTACAACCAACTTTAGAACCAATTTGTCAGCCAAATTGCTTTGGTTAATTTTGTATGATGCAACTATATTAATTGAACAAGCTTAGGGGCAATTTGAAAATATTTCATGGTAAACTTTAATGTCGGTGTAAATTGGGATGGACCGGGCTTATCATCCACATATTCAATGTGAGTATGACCAACTTTGAAATTAACTTTATTGTTAACATAATAATAATTATTGGATATCAAAGTCATATTCAGCCGTTAAAGGCTATATTCTACTATTTGGTATTTGCTTGCGGTAGAGTGACAAGACACAAACAAAATGCCGCAAACTTCCTTGCAGTAGGGTTGTGCAAGGTAGAATATAGGTACTTGCTTGTGGTAATTGCTAGTACTGCAAATGAGTTTACTTAACATAGAAAAATATCAGAAAATTCTTCACAAGTTTTGCTGTTGCCTTACAAATGTTAAAGGAAAACTTGCACATAAATTCATGAAGTGTTATTTCTGGTGTAATTAAGTTGAATTAAGTATTCTAAAAACATTTCAAAAGTAAAAACATGAAAATGTTGTGGTCCTAGGGAATTATTCAGGAAAGGAATCATATTTTGGGAATTCCCTGAATGCTGAGATGCTCAGTACTCCCCTTGCTACGTCACATATGGGAGTTCCTTCTAAAATTACTTTGAGATTCCCTGATAAATGAATAATCCTAGAAGGATATACATCTTAATTTACAATGAGTTGCAGTGGGCCACATACACAAAATGTAGGTTAGAGAGCACAGACCTTATTATAAATTGTAGAGGGATGGGGATTCCCTTTTAAGGGAAGATGGGATTCTCCAATAACTCCCCTTGCTACTTCATGAATTAGGGGAATTCCCTCAAAAATGAAATAAAATACAAGTTTTTTTAATTTCCTGCAATTGCGTGTGAACTAGGAATCTTCCTGCGATTTTGCTCATATTGAAAGTGAATGTTGTGAACAGATGCTGAATTGAATTCATTGAAAAAAAAAAAGCTTTAGTTATGTGCAAGCTTTCCTTTAAAGGAAACCTTGCACATAACTACAGGCTAGTTCTTTTCCAATGAATTGAATTCTGCATGTTATTTACAACTTGCACTATCAATGTAAGCAAAATGAAAGAAAAATATTCAGTTTACACACAACTATGGGGCATTGAAAAACTTGTATTTGATTACATTTTATTAAGGGAAATCCCCCAATCTATGATGTAGCAAGAGGAGTTCTTCTTCCATCCCTGTAGAATTTGCAATAACAATTATGTCATCTAACCCAAAGTATATATATTTGACCTAATGCAACTTATTATAAATTAAAATATGTATCCATCTACAATCATTCATTAATCAGGGAATCCCAAAATAACTTAAGGAGGAATTCCCATAGCTGTGACGTAGCAAGGGGAGTGCTGAGCAGCCCAGCATTCAGGGAATTACCAAAATTAAATTCCATTCCTGAATAATTACCTAAGACATTGACATTTTCAAGTCTTTGCTACTGAAATATTTTTAGAATACTTAAATCAACGTCGTTACACAAAACATGGCACTTCTTAAATTTATGTGCAAGCTTTCCTTTAATGTAATGGCCTCCAAAAGGTCAAGGTCATTCATATGTATGTAAAAAACAAAACATTTTTAGAATAACAAATCACAACAACTAAAGTATGTTATACATAGTCAACCAGCCAAGTTCCAAAAGGTGATCTAGAAGAAACTCATATGTATGTTTTTTTAATGCCAATCATACAATGTCAAGATGAAATTTGTAGGAATGTATTGTCTGTTGGAAGTTCCAGAAAAAGTCAATTTTTTCTTTTTTGCTTTGAAAATGGCCTTCAAGGTCACTAAAGCCAAATAAAATTGCTGTTATGTTCTGGATAAAAAAAAGCTTTACCCCATCGAATAAATGTGGTATGGGTCAAATGATCCTCAATTTTATCATGAAGAGTAAGGAAAATAATTTATATCTACCAATGCTATAGGGTCATACTGGACGATAATATCCTTTGATCTGAAAAAAGTACAAATTAAAGGGAGATTTCAATGTCATCAAATGATTGTTGTCATTCAAACTTATCTAAATATGACATGAAAATGTAAATGTGATAGATCCTGTCCATAGTTACCACCTTTTCAAAGTCACATTGTATGACCAACAGTTAAATATAGAGTAAAATATGAACCACATTAGGGGAGACGTCAAAATTCCCCACAGCCAACCGCAGCCAGTGGTCAGTGACATTACGGCTTGTATCCACCACACAGTGGACTGAGGGTTGCAGCCTGCCACGACAGGGCTGCAGCCCTATATAAAAGGGGTGGGGACAATATCTTAATATCCTAAAATGACCTCATTAACTAATTGATTAATTAGTTAATCAGCCCTAATGAAATGATTAGGGTATGCAATGTATACAACTATGAAAGAAAAGTTCCATTCTATCTTTCCCTATCTTTTATATATTGATAAAAGGTGGTGTCTGTCACCCTTAATGAGATAGTAATGGGTTGTAGAAGGCTGCAGCCAGTCATGGCACATACGGGTTATAACCAACATCTAGCTGCAGCCTGCCGCAGCATCTCAGGTTCACAGCCCTTGAATTTTGACGTCACCCCTTAATTATGATGCAAATAAAATACTCTCAACTTTTTTCTGATGAAGATAGCTACAACCTGTTTTTTTGTATAATGTAGCTTGAAAGTTCTACTATTAGCTTTTGATATTCTAGAATAAAGATCACATGACCTGGTTTCCATGGAAATCAAATGCTTTATCATAGCAGTAATTCTACGTTTTGATGTTTGAGAAACATTCCGGTTACCATGGCAACAACATAAATTTTTATAAAATTTTGAAGTTGATTTTTAGTCAAATTTGGCTTATGATATAATTGTTGGTCATTTTCTGTCTAAATTTTGAAGATAGACCTATCAAAGTGTATGTTATTAGGCCCCAAATTTGCAGAGCTGGTCACATATGAAGTTAATGGATTAAATGATAAATATTATAGCAGTGTGCCTATTTTTATGTCAGTCAAAAGACTGGCTGTTGCAATGATAAAGGCTTTATTTGCAATAAATTCCAACTTCTAACAGAGTGGTTGTGTTTCATCAGGGACATTATCTGATCCATAAGGTGGACTAGCAATATATTTTGTTTGTAGAACATGACATAGATCTTTGTGTTATGATTGGATGTGAACTTACATTGATTGTGCTTTCAAAAAGGTTAAGGAGGTTATGAGTAATAAATTATTTCAGTTATCAAAGCTTGGGAGATATTTTGATACTGAGACCAACATAGCAATATGTAAGCAAACTATCCTGTACTATTTATAGAGGTTTTATCCTGTTATCTTTTCCATCAGAACAAAAAAGGCAATTACAAGTCGTTTAAAACAATGCTGCTTGGATTTGTCTGCCTGTTACTTTGTGTGACCAGGTCACAATACCTGATTTTACACTCAAAATTAAAACTATGCAGCCTTGGGCAAAGCATACCATTTCAAATTTTGAGATTGATGTATAATCAGTTTGAAAATTGATGTATGGTGAAACTAAGCAGGGAAACAAAGTCTGCAAGTAAGAAGAAATTTTGAATTCCTGCAAAAGTATTAGTTTTGATTAAATCAGCCCTTTTTATAAAGTAACTGCTGTGGGACTCATTAGATTATGATACACAGCACTCTCATTGTATATGTGAATTCATGAGAATAATTGGGAATAGACATCTTATTCATGTTGACTTATTGCATTGAGTTTCACATGAACTATGATTGACTTATTTGCTATGATTGCTAAATTACTTGTTGTTAACTCCATTTGTTCTATTCAAATTCATTCTTTGTGTACAAATATTCAAACATTTATTCTCTAAGACTCAAAAACTGGGGAAACCCTGAAATATGTTACTTAATAAAATCCTTACAGACAGACTTGGTGGTGAAGGGAAAGGGTTAAAGATTCATCTTCTGAGGAAACCATTGGTTGACTGGTATTTGTACCTGTGCCAAGGGGCCCAGGTACAGCCAGGTACTATAGACAGGTAACCTTTATTTGTGGTGACCATAGCAGTCTGCAACCAGCCGGAAAACATGGCCTGTCCCACCCCGGACCAGGTGCGAAAAGTCTACTATACACCTTGTGCAGGCATGGTCTCATGACACTTTGGGTGATCCCCCAGAGGAGGTATTCAGCATAGCACCATCTGACGGATTATAAACACGTAAATCGGACTCTTCAGTCATGGAGGTGAATATTTCACTGCACCAATTTCAAAACTGTAAATGCCCAACATCCGTAAGTATTTAAAATGACAGACGGACAATGCAGGATATACCTGAATTTATTTACTGGCATTGTATCTTGCAGAATTTAATTGAATTATGCTAGGGAATTCGCTAAGTATTCTTCAATGATACGTTTATTGGGACTATTTTTGTCAGCGAAAGGTAATCTGTGTGAACAGTCCCGAGATTCTGGTTTAATTAGCAAGAAGAAATGACAGATATTGAAGTAAATATAGGAGCTCTATTGAGCTCTAACACAGATCTAGTAACTTAACATCATTATGATTTTGTGGAAATAAGAATTCATAATGGAGATTAAGTTATAAAGGTGATACTGGCCAACAAAGTAAGACTCTGTCCGAAAATTTACAAAAGTTATCTGTCAAACTGTCGCCCCAAAACAACGCGATTTTAGTAAAATTCAGAGGATGACAACTCTTACACTAGTCATATTTAGAAAATACAAGATATCTTCTATATGGACATAATATTCATCTTCTCATGAAATTATTCCCTATTGGGATATTAGATGGGAAAGAATGTCTTGCCGATGTGGTTTCACCGATTGTCGGACATTTGTTATGGTGAAGAGATGCTGTCACTAGCCGTCAGGTAGCGTATCAGTGAATATCTCCTCTGGTGATCACCCAAGCAAAAATATGACGTTATAATAACATTGCAGCAACGTTCTGTTTAGTTCTGCTTTGGTTCTTGCTACGTTCTTTTGATGGCACCCAAAAACATCTTTAGAACCTAACGCTGCGTTGCACTGTAACATTATTGTGACGTTCTTGTAACGTTCTTTCATGTCACAATAATGTTATTATAACATTCTTTATTAGTAAGGTTTCAACTTGACCAAAATATAATGTTATTATAATGTTCTTTTTTGATAAGTCATAACTATACCTAAAAGAACGTTATTGTTACGTGAAAATTGGGCAGGTATCAGACTAACTAAAAAAGTACGGTCATAGAACGTTCTTGTTACGTCACTGCTTGCCCAGGCACCAGTTGCAGGCCATGTAGTAATTACATAAAACTAAAATTAATGAATTGTATAGAATAAAAGTTGTTTACTGTGATTTTGTATGCTTATTTTAGTTACATTAACCCAAATTAGCTGTTCTAAGTGTTTGGGAAATGTTAATTATAAGAATTTTAGATTGATCACCAAGATGGCACCTAGCCCCTTTCAGGACAATGTGACGTCATCTGCAAAACATCTATACAGTGTCACGCCTACAAATGTGTCCAAACATATGCACCCATTTATAAACAATAATATTTCTTGTCTTAGAACTCAGTTTATAGGTATCCCTGTCAGTGAATGAATAGGGATGTGAAATTATATATAAATATCTACAAAAAATATATGATAAGGGATTTTGGTAGATAAGATAAAGTAAAACTATCATTCCAACTCACGTTTCCTAAAAATAGAAATCATGAATATGAAAGTTCTTTGATAATTCGTAAACCATGTTTCTGCAAATAGTATTTCATCCCTATAATTTGCAGTGAGAATGATTTTAATAAATGATAAGTTCCCAAAAGTAATGGATACTTTTGTCAACAAACTCTATTGTCAGTTCAAAAACAGTATTCTCCCTACAGTGTATAGTGATAAATGAATAAGAAGAAGCCAGGGATTTGTCACCTGCACGCCGAGCAGCGGGCCATACAAGGGTCAGTGCTTAGTGACAGGCTGTACGTACTGCTCACTGTGAACTCCTTGTTTTCAAGAATTACAACATCTTAAAATATATTTCTTGGGTGATAAAATAAAGAAGGCCCTAAGGGGCCGTCCTCAGGTGTCTGTATGGCCTGGAGAGCCAGGACGGCCCCTGGCCTGCGGGCTCGGGCGGTCCTGGGTCCCCGGGCCGTACAGACACCCGAGGACAGCCCCCGCGGGCCTTCTTATTATAATATAGCTGGTTGTAACAGATGACGCGGCATTATCCATTCAGAAGCCTTCATGCTGTCAAACAACACATATACATATCTATATGATCTATGTCTGCATTCCTGTCTTGGTTTGGAGAAAAATGACATCATTGTTAATTCAGCCCCAGTCATGCCTCCTTGTATTTCAGATTCTTTTTTCAAAGGTCCATGCAATATAAGGCAGCTGTGATGTGTACCTATCACCTGTCTCTCACTGACCAAGATGTTCAAGGCACTTTTCTTCCTCCTTGTTGTTGTTGCGTTCATCGCAAGCGTGGTCTATGCTGACGATGATGACTCGCGTGCTTATGGAGGCCATGGTGGTGGCTATGGTAGACATGGAGGATATGGTGGTGGTCACCATGGCTGGTATAGAGATGGCTGACATGGAGGCTGACATGGAGTGTAGTGTGGGTAACTAAAAGGTTAGATACTGTCTTCACAGTTGTATTCAACCTACATTAAAAGATATCTTTAGGTATGTTATCTCGCTAATTCAACTCTTATTCAATTCTAAATACAAGGGACCACTTGATTTATCAGAAGGAGTTCATGTGTTAACAAATCATTCTCACATTCTTCGTCTTAATCTATTTTCTGTGTTTTATTTTAGGAAGATTATACCTGAGCTGACGATGGAAACTAAGCTCTACACACACCAATCTTATGATCTTATAATAAATGAATTTATGAATTTCGTTTGCTCATTTTTCAATTTCTATGAGAGGTTTGAACTATGGCTTGGTTTGAAGCCATACTTGAAGCATAAATCATTTGGAACTTTCTTAGGCCTTTAAAACACTCAAATTCTGCTGACAATATTTGACAAATATATATATATATATTAATGAAAATCTCTTTTCAATTTGAATAACTGATAACTGAAGTCAAATAAAACAATTTGTATATAATTCTTTGGATTCCTGTTAGACCAATGGTCAGTTCCATGTAGAATCTAGATTGTGTCTCTCAAAGGTTTTCTTTCACACAAAGGCACATATTGTTAATTTGTTTGTATTAGCATCACCTTGGTATTCTAGAAATACTTCAACAGAAAAATAGAAAATATCAAGGTATTAATTACTTATTCTGAATAAAAAATTGTGGAATCTCAGTAGTCCATTTGCTACGTCATGACAATGGGAATTGCCCCTAGACATATCTTGGGATTCCCAGATCAATGTATGATTGCAGAAGAATTAAAGATACAATTCACTAAAGGGCGTATCTCACAAAATATGCAAATTTCGTTTTAAAGCACACATCCCTTACTATTCATTTTATATGGTCAGAGAATTCCCTTTTATGGTCAGATGGGGTTTCCCACTAACTCCCTGTGTGACTTTATAAACTTGGCTTTTGCTCACATCATATTTCTACATCTGTGCTCACATGATCAGTGCTTGACATTAGAAACATGCCTAATCATTCTGTGTGTTCACAATTGTCTGAAGTGTACTGCACTGTTGAAACAAGTATTTAGAATCTTGACAATTTCCTAAACACTTAGTTGCATCAAGTTTTGAAACACTTATAAACATGTTTAGAATTCTTTGTATTCAGAGGTAAGTATGTAGAAATGTGTGATGTTTAGGTGTTTACCCTTGTAGTGTTTATAGTCTGAGTGGTTTATTTGATGTTTAGGCAAATAATGCTCAGGTTGAAGTGATGTTTCACTTCAACATTTTTAGCCTATGTAGCTCTCAGGTCAATAAAACCAATTTCTTGATAATTTTCATTTGTGTGTTCTGGAATTCACCCTACCATGGATAACTGAATTATAGCTTTTTCTGCACCTGGAGACTAATTTTCACAGATTTTGTCGACAAAATGATTGGGATAACTATAGCAAATGTAGGACTATTTGCTCTGAATCCATCTGTAATGAAAATATTTTCAAACCAACTTAGAAAACACAAGATCTAGATGGATAAAAACCGAAAAATACTGAATGTTAATTTTGCATGTTACCATTCACAAATAATTTTATAATAATTGAAAATTCCTATACTTAAAGGGAGGGGCCAGTGACCATGAAGTAGTATACTGCCATGAGCTTTACCATCCAGTGAATAACCATACCAAATTTTATGTTTTTATCTCTATTAGTTTTTGTTTTATTCACATTTTGTCTCCATCAAACTGAGGTCCCCTGCCTGCATCTGACACTGCCTGCATAGGGAAATTATCTGTATGTGACGTCACAAGCAGAACAGTTGAAAAATGATAAAACTGAAATAAATGCAATGAGAAATATATTAAATGTTCTTTATAAGTCTAAAAGAGATTAAAATCACAAAATTGAATAATTTATAAAAGAATATGTGAAAATATATATTTTTTATGGAATTTAGAAATTTGAAATTTGAATATAACTGTCATTTTGTGTGACGTCACAAACAGATGTGTGTTTTCCTGATGGTCAGAGGGATATGAGGTTTATTAAAAGTTGAAGCCAATTTTTAACATGAAATAGTCAATTAATCACACTGAAACTTGGCATAGTACTAAATAAGCATTAAATCTAACATATAAAGTGTAAAATAACCATAATTGAAATTTCACTGGCTCCTCTCTTTAATCATTGTGACATGTCGACATATTACTCAGGATGCGCCTGGATCCAGGCTTACCTGCAGGTGCAGTATAAGAAATTGGCTATCCGTGGCAGCGAGAATTGTTACCTGTTCTCCATTGATCAAATCATACATAAAATTATACAGAAGTAACCCATGAACAGGGATCAGGTAGGGCTGAGCTACCTCTAATGTGTCCCAAAACCATGAGTCCCATACCAAAGTCCCTATGTCTGTCTGCATATGAAAAAGAGGTCTAAACCAAGTACATCTGTTAAATTGCACTCAAAAACCTTCCGTGAATAATTTTAAAATATTCATAAGTTCCTAGAAATTTTACATTGAATTTACCTTAACATTTAGCAGAAATCTCTGTGAACTACAGATAATTGGCATACACTGTTGCCTGGTGGATTGAAGTTTATTTATGCCTAATGCGAAAAGTTAAATATTTGTAAGATAACTAATCACAACACCTAAAGTATAAAGGGTATGCATAGGCTATTCGGAATTCCATATATGGAAAAACACACCTCTGCATGCATACCTTATATGGAAAAACACACCTGCAATATAGGAAAACATACAGAGGTTGACAGTACTACCCTGAATACAAGATTGGCATAAAAAAATTACTACCCAAGGCCGTCAGGCTGCAGTCTGTAATTTTTCTGATGTCCCATCGAGTATTTAGGGTTGTACTGTCAGCCGAGGGTCTTTTTCCTTATATTACATACCATATTTTGTAAGTTATAAGGACAAAAGGGGAATTACCACTGGACCAAATTGGGCAGTATCACGTCTTGCCTATGTACAAACTAGACTGGTCCCATAGAGTTTACCCTAAAATTTAGGATTTCCTCTCAACTATATGTCTATATAACCATCTCCATTTAATGAAACTCTCTTATTTTACCTAAAATTAAAAAAAATCATCATGCAAATCCATTCAGAATTCAGAAAATAAGGAGAAAAATATTTTACACAGTGAAGCAAGGTGGACAGTATATACAAATACTGCCCGATGTGCCAATATTCCAAAAATACTGAATGGCAGTGTCCAGTTAGCATTCATAACATATTTTGGCATTGGAATATAATATTGTAATGTAACAGATGCTGTGCATATAAGTTACCACGTGGCTTTTCAAAGTCATGAGTCTTATCAGTGCATGTAACTTTCTGTACAGTTTTTCGATACCTGCATATATATACTTATACAAAGAGGCCTATTTTCCCTTTTTGTTTCATTGTATGACTATAGAATCTTTCTGCAATTCCAGAGCTAGATAATTAGTTCCCCTATCATAAAGTGTTCAATAAAAAATAAATCAAAGGAATTATGATAATGCAACGATAACAATGCAATTCTCAATGAAAAGACTTGTAAGTGGAAAAGGGAATCTACATTTTGCATATTTCAAACATTAGAGACACCAGCAGCATACTTTGTAAGCACTGAGACGCATAATTTGCCGAATTCTGCCCATATTTCGTCAGAAAACCGCTCAACAACTCGGCCGGACAGGTCTGTCAAGCCTCCGCCCCAGCACCCGGCGTTTCCGAATGCTGACGGGGCGGCGGAGGCCTCCCCCATCTCCGATTGAGCTGAAACGTATAATATCTACTCGAAAACCGCATCAAACGCATCAAACCCTCATGAATCACATAAAACAAGCCTCCAGGTAGGGACAGAAATGCATAGTTTACCGCACTTTCTCCATATTTCATCAGAAAACCGCTCGACAACTTGGCCGGACAGGTTTGTCAAGCCTCCGCCGGAGCACCCGTCATCGCCGAGGGCTGACAGGGCGGTGGACACCTGCCCTTCCTCCGACCCAGCTGAAACGTATGATAGCTGCTGCAAAAACGCATTAAACGCATCGAATACGTATGAATCGGACGAACTAGGCCTACAGGTAAACATAGGGACGCATAGTTCTCCACAATTCCCCCATATTTCATCAGAAAACCGCCCGATTGAGTGTTCACTCCAACCAGTGCCTCCGCATATCATCTGTCACCGATCAGCTGATTTGGAACACTGTGGTCTTTTCACTGCCAACATCCCTTCTCCACATATGGGAGTTCCGGAAAGCCCGGCTGGTTGCACCTTGAATCTAAATCCTGAATCCAGTGAGTATCCTGATACTGACACAAACACTTTCTTCCTCAATCTCCAACCGGAGGTTGGTGACTCACATGAGACGACAGATAATAATCATAGTGATTGTATGATTTCAACATTAACTCCATGCGAAGAGTCTGTCACTTTTCTGGACAGTCACCCGAGGTCGAAAAGTCTCTCACACAGACCCAGGTTGGCCACAGCCGGGCCCTCCTGAATAAGTACACCGATCAGGAGCTGAACACTCTCCAACAAGAGCTTACACACAAAAGAGCATAAGGTCCAACCAAACCAGGCCCCCCAGCACCAAGCGGTTGAGACGAAGCAACCTGAGAACAACAAGAAAACAGTGGACAAGGCCCCGACCACTGAGAAACCACGGAAGGGCCTCAAATGTGTGCACAGTCAGCCCTCATCGGAGTGGCCTGCCTTACCAGCAACTGGGACACCGAGGACAGTACAAACGTCCAATACGCAGAGGGACAGAAGGGGTGGCTCATCACAATGGGGACCCAAGTCAAGGAAGCCGACTCGTGGTAACACACGCCAAACGCCGACCCCAAACCAACAATACAGAAGAGGTAGATGGGACCAGTATAGGTCCGTTCTCTGACATGTCAAAAATCAAGCTCGAATCAAACTCCAATTGGGCACCACCTAATGGTCAGATTAATTTAGAAAATATTATAAGTATAAATGAGTTAGGTATCTTAAACGCTACAATCGATCCGCCGAAAAGCCATAGTCTTCCGCACAACGAACGAGGATGCATCTGTGGCCTGGCCGAGAATACCGAAATTGTCATAAAGCAGGCAGACAAAGGCGGAGCAGTTGTCATCCAAAATAGAATGGACTACATCAAGGAAAGCGAGAGACAATTGAACAACACTAAGTTCTACAAAGAAACCACAACCGACTTAACAGCCACGCATCATGAACAGGTCGTTCATCAGTTAGAACAGATGAGGATACATGGCGAAATAACCGAAAAGGCTATACGATTTCTAACAACGAGCAAACCACAAACGGCTCAACTATATCTACTTCCCAAAATTCATAAAGGAACATGACCTGTCCCTGGTCGCCCAATTGTTTCCGCTAACGAAAGCCCGACCGAACGAATTTCTGCTTTCGTTGACCACTTACCTAGCTCCCATCGTTCGAAGTAGCAAATAGTTCCTGCGCGATACTACAGATTTTCTTGCAAAACTCAACGAATTAGATGACCTGACTGACTCTGAGATTCTTGTGACCTTAGATGTAACCTCTCTGTATACCAACATCCCCAACAAAGACGGTTGTGACGCGGGCTATCGGGCACTTTGCAAACACAGACCGCTGGGATATCAGCCTAGTAATCTATCCCTACTAGAGCTACTGGTGCAGGTTCTGACATTAAACAACTTCTAATTCAACGATCGAAATTATCTACAGGTAGGAGGAACCACAATGGGCACTAAGGTCACGCCTTCCTATGTGAACGTCTTTATGTCCGATTTTGAGGACAAATTCGTGTACACCTATCGACTACAACCAAGAATTTGGTTACGGTACATAGACGACGTATTCTGTATTTGGCAACATGCTGAACAGGAGCTGAGCAATTTCATTGACCACTTAAACCATGTCCATGACACATTTGCAGTAGACAGGCTGATTTTGCTCAGACTGTGCGAGAAAGGCTGCCCTTATGATCCAGAAAGGATATCAAGAGGAACTACTGGTTCAGGCGTTCCATCGAGCCAATAAGGCAGATAAATCAACAATACTTAACCAGATAGGGAAAAAGAAAGATGGCGATGGTGAGGCCCCCTTCTTCCTAACCACGACCTTCCACCCATCATCAACAGTCCTACATGATCACATAGAGAAAACATGGGATCTCCTGGACCGCTCATCTTCCACCCGCCATCTCCATGATAAGAAATACATGACGGGATATCGGAAACTGAAAAGTCTATGAGACATCCTAGTACGTGCCAAACTACCAAGGGAGTCCTCTACTGAACCTGCTGCTGCCAGACAAGAGAAGGCCGCATGCAACAACAAAAATTGCCGTTATTGTCCACGTCTGAATAGAAGTGGCACAATAAAATCTCACATCACCAAGCGTGACTACTATACAAGACAGAACGTCGATTGTAATAGCAACAACCTGATCTACGCCATTGAGTGCAGAAAATGTGGGAAACAGTATGTGGGCCAGACCAAAAACAACCTTAAGACTAGGTTCAAAGCCTATTTCTACTGTATCACCAGGGACCCGAGGAAGAAGGAAGTCTCTCGACACTTCAACTCGTCTGGACATGACGGATTGGATGACGTGGAAATTTACGTCTTACAATTTTGCAATCTGGCACCCGACAAGGACTTGTCCCTTAGTCGGAAACTCAATGCAGAATTCCAGTGGATCCATAGGCTACAAAGCCAGATCCCAATGGGCCTCAACGCCATTGACAACAGCTACTAACAAGCTCCATTGCCTGACACCTGACCACACCAATTATGTCTAAAACCTCCGACCCACCCAGTCACCCAAACTGTGATCATTTGTCATCAACATGCTAGATAAGGATGGAACGTCACACTGCCTAGCTACTTTAACCCATAGTTTTACATCTGGACTTTTTTGGTCATTCAGCTCAATATGTTCTACCATACGCCTGAGGAATGAGTGTATGTCACGCTTCCAACCAAAGATCCTGAGTGGACACCGTGTTACTCAACCTTACATACGGCCTGATGAGGTGTTTGCCGAAACCGTGCACGCCACCTGATGACCCCTCCTCCAATCTAAGCCCGGACTGTGTAAGACGTGCTAGGGGTTGCAGATCTACTTCTGCTGGTCCATTTTCGGATAAGATATCAGCTAGTCGCCTCCCTCTGAGACCTTCTCATAGTGGACCGTGTAGGACACTATGAGGCTAGCTTCAACGTACACATGATATCTTTAGTTAGTGTCCGGACCGTGTAGGATATACATTGATCCGAACTATGCTTCCTCACCACGAGTGGATAGGGGTCGCCGTACTAGGGGATTAATCTAAGTTTCCACATTTGGACACCTAAGTAGCAGAGTGGCCCTTGCCGCTGCTAACACCTAAACGGAATGCCTAGTGTGGCCCCTGCCACCTACATTTCCCCCGCTCCAACCCCACCACCATATATCCAAATACCACTTACCAAACCCACAAGTGGTAGGAACAGACATTAATATTCATTACACATGACCACGACTGACCAATCAGGTGCGCCGCTAGGCAGAGTGCAGTGTTGAACAGTGGGGTGCTCCCCACTACACGGCTGCCGTCCAAGGAGAGAGGACCCTTCGTTTTTCACAGTAGCATACTTTTAGTAGATATACTAAAAACCAAAGTGTTAATGTTTTTCTAAATCTCAATGGAATTCATTTTGCATTTTAGTTACCAAAAACAACTGACATGTACATCGTGCTCTTTCATGCACTGTTTTTGTACATGTTGACCAAATTAAAGTATTGGTGTTACTTTTACTTGCTTGGAAGAGTAAAGGATCTTGAAGCTTTAATGAACTTGAAGGTCATACCTAGATAGACACCTTACCTTGAAGGTAAATACAGACGTCTGGGGTGATTTCTTAAAGTGGCAAAATTCTGAATTCAACAGATGGTTAGGGGAGTATATATGGATCATAAAGAAACTTTGAAGTTGATATGGTGACCTATTATTTTCAGAGATGTGAGCATCTGACTATTTCCTATTGGGGCCTATGGGGAAAAGTAGATTTTTCCATATTCAAAAATAATAACTGTGATATTTGCTTTAAGGAAGCTGTGGTGTGTACCCATTGGGGCGTGAATGGCGCAGCTCCCTTTATTCACAGTCACAAGATTTGTTTCTCATTGTATCAATAAATTGAATAGCCAAGAAATAACTAAATCTATTGATATAACTTATATAAAATTAGCTAGAACGATGCGATTTTAAGTGAGTTGCAAACCTAAAAAAATTTTTTTGAACACTGATATCTCACTTAATATTTTCTTCATGTATATATCGAGGGAAGCGTGTCGCTAAATTTTGAAATAGGTCCTGGTTCAATTTTTATGAAATGTAGAATATGATATTGCAAAAAAATCTGAAAAAAAATCCCGTTTTTGGCCGTTTTTGGTCATAAAATGAAATCTGGAAGTTTTATCAAAAATTTGAGACACCCTTCCCTCTAAAAGAATGTTATTAAGGTGTATGTAAAGTCTCATTCATGTAAGATGAATAGTAACTGAGAAATCAATGTTCAAAAAATAAAAGTTAAAAAATCTATTTTTATTTCATGAAATCTGCATTTCGAATCTAGTAAAAGCTTCACCCATATCATTTAAGAGAGAAAAATATGAGCTTTAATATGATATATAGCATGTTAAGATCAGTGTACTACTAACAATATCATGATTTTTTTTCTAAATTGGCCGTGTACCACTGCTGTCTATCCTTAAAATGCTGGAAAAGTAGGTAGGACCCTAATGAGTATGTTAAACCAAAGAAATTCATATGTCACCATGGAAAACCTAATGTTATCCCTAAAAATAGGGAAAAAAATTAAAAATTGTTTTTTTCCTTAAAATAGTTACATTCATCATTCAAAGATGCTCCATAACCTTTAACTGAAATTTCAAAGAAATCCTGCAATAAAAATATAATCATATCCGGTGGTGATGCAGGGGTCACCCGTGTTTACCTTTAAATAGGTCAAGGAGCTTGAAGATCTTTATTTCATACATGCTAAAACCAAATGATATAAAGTTAATGGATTTAATGGTAAATATGATAGCAGTGAGCCTATTTTTATGTCATTCAGAAGACTGCTTGTTGTAATGATAAGGGCTTTATTTGCAATAGCTTCTGACTTCTCAGATGGTGGTCGTCTTTCATCGGGAAACATCTGACATCTGATTCATAATGTGAACTAGGTTTTTGTATTTTTGAAATAGTGTATTGCTACAACTGTTGGTTGTTATGGTTATAGTGAAGGACATATCACATCAAAAAGCTTTCATTGCAGTTGTACAAAATATACAGACAATTTTTTGTTAATTCAAAATTTATCATTTATAATTTGCAACCCTAATACAATCATTTCATGCATGCTAGAATACAGGGTATTATAATAATTATTTAGATCATTAAGAAAAATACTCAAAAGTGCACAGAATAGTAAATGCTCAAGAAGTAATTTGTACTCAAGAAAACACAAATATGTCAAAGTACACAAAATAGTTACAATTACTCTACAAGTAATTGTAGGCATTTACTATTTATATAAGTAAAAATGTAAAATTGCAGATGTTACTTTGGAACCGTCTAATGGAACTTTATACAAAAACCCTGTTTGATCTTATTAAAAATGGTAAAATAATGACTTAAACTTGGACAGACATTTTAGTTAATTTATTTTCATTAACTGTTCAGGGTGCTACCTGGATGATGAATTATAAACTTAAAAGATATATATTTTTTCCTGCTGATTTATATTTCATTTCAGTATTAAGGACATCATAATGTCCCCTGATTTGATTAAACTTGGATGAGATGAGATATATAACCAAAATTACCCTCTTTTTTAATTTCTTGTGATAACTTTCTTCGGAAACAGTGAACATTAGTTGTTTAGTGTTCAGTATCTGCTTTCATACCAATATGAAATACCTGACAAATTCAAATAGTAATTGGCAGATTTTTTCTCCACATCATTTTTCTTGATTTTTCCCATGGAAATCATTGGTTTAGCCTAGAATTCTTAGAGGTCAGTATCTGCTATCCCAAATGATGAATATTGAATTTTCGTTTTGATATATATACTCTTAAAGCCATGAGAAAAGCCAAGTAAAAATATCAAGGATATATTATTGGTCATTCTAAACCATGTTGAACAGTTGCGTGTACCTTTAACATGTAGAAACCCTTTAGTAAAAAAAACACTGCAGTTGGTATTACACATCAAGATCAAGATCAAATTGGAGTCCTTTAGAAGCTAGTTCCCTATACTTTTCCATTACTTCTCTTTTCTGCTTTTCACTGAAATACTGCTTCCAATTTCCAACCTGGCCCTCTCTGAGGAATGGACAAATGTCATTTCTGACATATGGTGTATTTTGCCTATTAACATTAGGATCTGCTTTCATTTTATCAAAAGAGGATTTGGTTAAAATAACATCAATAGCATCAGAACTCACAGTTTTACCAAGAAAAGAAATAACATTTTTAACCACTGCTCTGAGACATTTGTGCATGTCTTCATATTTCACAAACAAAATATGATCTGCATGAGTTTCCTTTACATTCCACCAACTAGTAACATGTTCTAAATGTTTTCCCCAGCATAATTTATCTTGTTTATAAAGCTCATCATAAAACTCATCCCAAGATCCTGTGTAGAGACCGAGTTTGGTTGACATAGTTGAATAGTGGTAAAATGACACAAGTTGATCAAGTGGATTTCTCATGACATAGATGACCTTCGGCCTGCTTCGCTTGAAACACTCCTCCAGAATCGGGAACTGGAAATGGGTCCTGAAATAGTGCGGCCCTGGCTCATGCATCTCAACATCAAAGGTTGGTTCCCCATTATCCTTATTATTTGTGTCAATATAATGAAACACATGAGTAGATTTTCCATTGGACAGGATAAGACTGAGGATGCAATTCATCCAGCTTGTTCCTACAAGTACAAAAATGTAAGATTGAAATACCTCAAGGCTCGTGTTTAAATTCCTGTGTCCCAACACAAGGGGAGGGCATATTGGCAAGCCATATGCATTGCTCATAATATTCCATTATTTTAGCATTACTTTATGATCAATTGAAAACACATTGAGACTGAGCTTGCATATATTGGCTCAAGTGTTTAAGTTAAATTCATTGGTCACTCCTATGATGTCATGTATAACACGAAATGTATGATATTAGTATGAGTAAAATGAGAACATCAGTGGCCCAATGCACAATACCCATCATTGTTGCGATACCTATCATTGTTATGACACCTTTAGTAGCAACTTTGCGCATTATAGTGCATGTTTTGAAAGTAAAAAAGAACTATTTAAGATTCTATTAATGTGCTTCTATCATTATAATTTAAAGCCCTCCAGTGCCTCTTTTTACACCAATTTACAGAATTCAATTTGATCCAATAGAAACAAAGATTTAAGGGGTATGGCTACAATGATAACTATCGTTGCAATGAAATGTGTCTTAAAGTTATCATTGTTACAATTACTCATTGTGCAACGGACCACTGATTTACCTCTTATTCTGCCTGACTTAATTATTTTTGTCAAAAGTGGAAAAGCCCAAACCTTTCAACCCTAATTTCCTGAGAGCAATAGGTAAAATCCTTTTGTAGAAAAACAGAAGACCAGCTCTCTAATGAAGCAAACTATTTCAGAATATTCCTTCTATAAGCAACTAGATCTAGTTATATCAAGCTCCCTACCTCTTGAATGATAGAACCTTCCTACTTCTGATTATCATCTTGGTTACCATGCCATGGTTACTTAAACTTAGCCATGTTTAGTGAAAAAGAATAAGCATTTCTCAATAAAAAGTGTCTGATTTAAAGTGTTATCTCTCTGACATTTGGAAGTATTGAGTAGCCAAAGATATATTCTCCATTACCCAAGAAAACATTCCATTTACTTTTAATACTTTTTTCTATAATTGCAGCAACCTAACAAACTTAATCATATGGAAAATCTCGGCAGAAAAACATTCCATTCCAAATTTCTCACAACACATCATTATGAAAATTTCTATTTCTATGTAAGTTTTTTCCACAAAGTTACTTGAAAATTGTTTTTCCCAGTACTTCTTTAATAATGATAATTAATGCAAATATAATTTCCTTTAAATTGACCATCATGGCCTGCACTGTAATGTTTTCATAAACAAACTAAGTGTCATAGAATGATAATACAACAGGCGGAAGAGTCCTGGAAACTTGGGGAATAGTTTGCCTTTCACCTTAAAGGTGGAGGTCAAATACTCAACTTACAATTATAACAAAACCCTAAAATATGGCCTTGTTGGTTGGAATGGTAAAGCTAATTGAAAAGTACAATTTGTTTTACCTGATCTTGGAAAGGTAGCAAGAATCACATCCGATGGATCAAATGTGTGCCTGCGAATCATATCAATGTGTTCTGCATTGAAACACTTGTTAAATGTTACTCCTTCATATTGGAAAAGCTGCTGATCTCCGAGCTGAAACTTGGACATGGTTTAATTGGTGAATCTCAGATAATGCATAATTGTATCAGGTACTGCCAATTTATATCCCCATGCATTCAATTTCATTAAGGATAGGGAGGGGTTTAGTTTTAATAAGAATAGAGAGCTGTTATATAGGGGATGATGGGAGAAGCATACTGGGGGCTGCCATCTTGGCCATTGTCTCTGAGAATGGCTCAAATCCAGCCATTTGGGGGACAAGCTTGGTGCTGGGCCACTGCCGGCCTACTAAACATTTGTGTGTTGTTGTATGAAGAAGCTGACTCAAGTTATAATTTATTCTGTCAATCATTTTCCTCTCATGACAAGCTCAAAGTTCATTATCTTATGTTATATACATGCTATAACTAAAATCATAGCATTATAACCTTTAAAACTCAACCGAAGAGAAATGTTTCGATGTTTAGATAGTCACCTACAAAAGTTCAATAATACCTAATCTAATGTACCACATAGAGAAAATCACATTGTGATGGAAAACAACAGTTTCAGTGTATCCTTGTGTAAGTATGAAGCCAGTACAATACATCATTTGGAAATCTGGTAGAGGCAAGCATTGTGACATCATGGCAGGCACTGTGATTCACTATATATGTAATAGACAAATATACATGATATGCAATTAGAAAATTATAAGTCAAAAGAATAAAAAGAATTCAGAAATCATAGATATATATGAGTTTAGCATGGATATAGTTTTAGCTGATTTTCTTATATAGTAGTTTTAGGCTTTGTGAGACAATTATGTAGGTAGGTGATATTTGAAATGTAAGTTTAAATCTAAATCTATACTCAGGTACTTTTGACAAACTGACAATGGTTTAGGTAATGACAGTCTGGGAATAGTGGAAGACCTTGAGTAAGTGGGTGATTCCTAAGTAACAAGAGACATGGATATAACTTGTAATCACCCAAACTGTTGATTATGTATGGTGAATCACCAATGAGAGAGTGTTGAGATTTTCTCAAGCTGCCATTGTACACTGATAATCTCAGTAGTAAAAAGGTTAGTCATGATTGGCTAACTTTCTTAGACATTTTAATGGATACGTATATGCCCAACTTTGCGTTAGCCAGGGTTGTCATCTCTGACTAACCACCTTAGTCAAATCTTTTCTAGGAATGATGGGTTAAATGTGCAGTGTGATGACTAAGGAATTAGTCATTGCTACTAAGACATTAGTCAGTTTGACTATTCTAGGATAGTTATATTGACTAACAGGTTAGATAATTATGTCTAAGGGTTGGTCAAAAAGACTAAAGTGTTTTAGATTTCCTGGTAATTTTTGACTAATGTCTTAGTTCTTTTGACTAATGTCTTAGTTTCTTTGACTAATTGATATAGCCAGTAGTGACTAATCTAGGTAAGGCTCTGCAAGCTTTTTTTATTACAGAGCTATAAGTGAAAAGGGCCCCCGGTCAGCCCAAGCTATAGCTGAAAACCTAGACTTGTCAAAAGTTTGTAAATTTGACAAACTTTGCATTGTCACCCCAATGGGGCCAAAAACAACAATGATAGGTTTGTCAAGCCACGAAGCACTGACAAGGGCCTTGTCGAGACATATGGACTACTGCAGACAAGGACCTTGTCATGTTGACAAAGTAAACTTTTTGACAAGTCTAGGTTTTCAGTGATATATACCGGCAGCCAAGGGGACATCTATAAATGTTCTGTAAAATAAACTTTACTGGAGGAGCATTACACTCAGAGGGACAGGTTATGTTTGGCTGGCCCTGTGAGTCCCCTCCCGGCCCTCCCGGTCAGGTCAGATGGGCTACTCCAGGGTATGAGGGGGACCCACTACAATTCCCATTTTGAATTGCCCGAGTCTGCACAAGGCAACTGCCATTGTCAGCCCCGGAACCCGGGGGGTTGTTTTAGCAACCCCCATCGCGTCCTGTAATGCAAACGCAATGTGTCTCTCTGCTGTAATGACTGGTACAAAAATCATATTATTAGAGGTACAAATCATTGCCAATGGCAGAAGTTAATAGATGGTTGCTTTTCAAATTTCATGAATCTTCTACTGGTAGTCTGTGATGTGGCTTGAGAGTTTTGACATATGTTAATGTCTCTCAATATGCTGTGGCAGATTATATCTAAATAAAACGTAGCTTAAGATTTCAAATAAGAACATGTATGGTGAAGTTAACTCAAATTACTAGGGAAAGATAATACAATACATAGGCTTATAGGAAAACATACAGAGGTTGACAGTACAACAAGGTGGGTGCGAAAAATTACTGCCCGAGGCCGTTAGGCTGAGGGCTGTAATTTTTCTGACATCCCACCGAGTATACAGGGTTGTACTGTCAACCAAGGTAAGTTTTCCTTATATTATATACATATTGTATATGTTATACAGAAAATAAAAAGGAAATTACCAGTGGAGCAAAGTGGGCAGTATCCCAATGTATTGATTATGCACACACTTTGACTGGTGTCAAGCAGTTTTCCCTAATACTAATTATTTTCGCTTAAATTAGGATTCTATCATTACCTCCATTTAATCAGACTGCATTATTTTACCTGACATTAAAAAATAATAATGCAAATCCATTCAGAATTCACAAAACAAGGAGAAAAACATTTTACACAGTAAAGCAAGGTGGGCAGTAGAAACAAATACTGCCCACTGTGCCAATACACCAAAAATACTGAATGGGGGTGTCCAGTTAGTATTCATAATGTATTTCGGCATTGGTATATAATATTTGTATCATGCATGTCAGGCTAATAGTGGGCAGCCCTCCCACCATTGGTAATGAATAGCTTACCAGTATCCAATGATGCACTATTTTACATGGGTTTGTCAACGCATTAGTGTTTATACAGCCATCACCCTGACTTAGGTGTTGCCATGGGCAGACTGAGGTGGGAACCCTAAACCCACACATTCCGACCGGTCCCTAATTCCCTATGTTATGATACGTTGACTAGTGGATGGCAGCCGGATGGGTCGCCTCAAATTTTACATAAGGGCACCCCCCCCTTTTTGAAATCTCTGGATCCGTCCCTGATTCATTGTGCTTTCCTATATGACCAATCAATAATCTCAGTGGTATAAAGGTTAGTCATAATTGGCTAACTTTCTTAGACATATCAGTGTCTATGTATATGCCCAACTTTGTTAATCAATTTTCAATTAAATAACCTATTTCTTTCATCTAAAAGGGTGTATAAAGCATCTTTGATATCTATACTTTTACATTCAATAGTTTGAAAACTTAGATGCACCTTGGAAGCTAAGGATGAGAATGGATAAACTTACTAATCTGTTGACTCTGTTTTTCTTTTGTATGCCTTTTTCCTGGTGGTCATGTGATCACTCATTTGGTCATGTGACCTCTTAGTCATTTTGACTAACAAAATAGTCCCATAATGACTGACGTATTATCAAAAGGTTAGTCAAAAGGACTAAGCATTAAACTGACTAACACAAGTTAGCCACTTCTGACTAACTTTTGAAATCATAGGATTATCAGTGTAATGTGTTATGTGTAGTATAATTGTATGCTATCATTCATTTGGACTTGAACAACCCAGATGATGATTAATCTACCCCAAAAGAATATAACAAAGAAGTTATCAAAAGTCGTTTATTGGATCATATATACTTGCCGTACATATAGCACCAGTATGGATCCAGGATATGATAGTCAAAAAGAACTAAGTACTGAAGATCTAGTAAACCCCTCTTAATACATACGTTAAACAACATTAAAGTTCAGCAGCATATAGTTTATCTACTCGTTTTGTGATTCCCCTTTGGATAATGCATTCCATTGAACCAGAATAGGAACTGAATGTTTTTATATAATTTTAACATTTAAGGGCACTTTAAGGGCAATGGGATTTTTTGTTCACGTGCACACGGACTGCCATCCCTGCATAACCTACTGAAACAGGCAGCTAATTCTGTGGGCACCTATTGGAGGAAAGTACATTTCTGCCTGTATCTCTCCTAATATTAGTCCAATCAATATTGCTATACAGTAAGCAGTAAAATTGGAGTCCAAAATGTTGTTAATTCATATATCTTCTCAGATTTTATAGATTCTTTCTTGTTAATTCACCATGAATTTGATTCTAATAAATTCTAATTTTCGACCCAACCCTTTCTTGTGACATGTTTTCTGGGCATTATATATATAAATAAATTGATTAATTAAGAGAGAGGTACATGTGCCTAGGCAAGAGTAGGTTCCTTAAGTCTTAATATCAAGTCAGCATAAAGTACAATTAACACATTTTCCACTAAATCCTAAGTTTCCAGAAAAAGTTAGATTGGTGGCCCCCTAATTTCTTTTCAGGAAATTTTGAGATTATGTTTTTATCATTTCATGAGAATTTTTACTTTTTATCTGAATATCAATTTTATTTAATTAAAATCCACCAATATTCCTAACTTTAGTGAAATAATGCATGTATTACAAGGAATTATATGTCGTTTGAATATTCTGGTGGTTCCAGAACATGTATGATTGTTTTTACTGAAGTTATTACGAATTATCTACATATTTAGTCATTTTGTGATACCTCTACAAAAGTTTCCACGGTGACCAGTTTGGTATCAGCATTAATTTTCTGATATGTATACATTTCTGATATGTATACATACCTAAATTTTATCTCCCAGCATTTAGAGAAAATCTCAATTCTATAAGTTAATTTTAGTGGTTTTCTTTAAATGAACACCTGATACACTATTGTGGGTAAACCAGCATGAGGCGGTGACTCAGCGCTCGGCTGTTGAAACACATGCGGGGAAGTTTTTTTCACATCAGTATGCCCCAGCGAAACGTGCAGATGATAATTCCCTGCACAAATTGCTCAATTATTTGCCCAGCAGTTCCATCAAACATTATTATTGTATACTGACAGGTAATTCCTGAAAAACAAGATTACAAATAACTCTGATTCTAGACAAAAGAGATACCAAATTTGTGATGCGACCAATGACGTTGCTGGATTACGTTCATAAGCTGAAACTATGTCCCCAGCCATCGTGTTGCTAGGCTTACTTCAGCAGACGCTAACCTAAAATTGCACGGACAAGACAGCCGCTTTAAGAAGCTGTAACTGAAATTTTCATTTAACATTTTGAACATTTAATGAGATTTTGCTGCTCAAAAAATGAGAGTGAAAAAAATTGATTTAAATCCATAATTTCTTTAATTATTGTCTATTTCATATCCATGCACATATCATTGGATAGGAATGCCTACTACAATTCTTTGATGTAATAAATTACAGTGACGATATGGAAGAGGAGAGCAGCTCAGATGTGACTAAATGAAAATTACGTAGCGATGCAGGGAAATAAAAAGGTATCTTGATAAATCTATATTAAAAGTATACAACAAAGGGTGGAAGTGCAGGGCATATAAAATGTTGATGTTGTTGCCAACAGAGATCCAGCTAACATACAAAAACTGAATTTCGAAAAGATTCAACAAAACAATTGTTATATTATATATTCACCATGTTAATATAAATATATACCTGCTGGGAGGACTGTAGATTACTTATAAAGGTATGTCCCCAGTGCTGCCACCTGTGGAGCTAGCACTAAACTACATGTGTTTACTATCACCTTGGAGACTCAACACTCAGTACTCCATTAGATCCCAGCAGGTACAGGTGTTTCCTTAGGCTCTCACATAGCATTCATGTTATTATGTTCCATGTTTGACATAATAAATTTTTCTTTTCTAAGGCCGGTCAACTGACGCCGGCATCAGCCAACTTGCTGTCTTGAGTTATTATATTTTCGTAAGGAGACCCTAAGAGTCTATATAATATATCGGACAAAATGCAAACATGTGGAGTGACATAATTATGACTACTATTATTGAGTGGAACATATGCTGCTTTCCAGATTATGATGTACTGTATTGTATATAATTATGTTGTCTGACTATACTAAATGTAATGTCATTGTGAAATGCATATTTTCACTGCGTTATTTAAGTTCAAGGATTAAAAAACCCACTTTCATATGATGTATAATACTCTATTGTAAATGCTATAATTGTAAGTCCATGTGCCTAGGTGAGACACATGGTCCAGAGACCCTTTATCAATCCTTCACCACAAATAATACCAATTGTTGTTAATGAAAATATCTATACTTCATTATGGTGACTTGTTAACATATTTTCCAGACTACATCAATAACTCAATATCTGTTATGTAAATGCAGGGCTAAACCTAGGTAAACCAGTGTTGCTGTAGACCCTGATCAGAATGACCATCATGATTTCTTAAACATCATGATTTCTTACATTTTCGCAATTGACAGATTTGTATGTTTGCCAGCCAATCAGAATGTTGTATTTCAGGGTAAAACAGGGTTAGACATCATAGGTTAGGTTGACAGGCTTTAACATTGGTTCCTATGGGAAAAGGCCAACATATAAAGCTGCATTTTACAACCAACTTTAGAACCAATTTGTCAGCCAAATTGCTTTGGTTAATTTTGTATGATGCAACTATATTAATTGAACAAGCTTAGGGGCAATTTTGAAAATATTTCATGGTAAACTTTAATGTCGGTGTTAATTGGGATGGACCGGGCTTATCATCCACATATTCAATGTGAGTATGACCAACTTTGAAATTAACTTTATTGTTAACATAATAATAATTATTGGATATCAAAATTGTATTCAGCCGTTAAAGGCTACATTCTACTATATGGTATTTGCTTGCGGTACAGTGACAAGACACAAACAAACTGCCGCAAACTTCCTTGCAGTAGGGTTGTGCAAGGTAGAATATAGGTACTTGCTTGTGGTAATTGCTAGTACTGCAAATGAGTTTACTTAGGTTTCCTATGGATTGCTTGCAGTCAGGGATACCAACATATTGGTATCAAAACTACAAATTGCTTGCAATGGCTAAAAAAAACAATCGCAAATGCCACCTACTGCAAAGTGGAATATAGCCTTAACTCATCTTGTTGTTAATAGTCAAGATGAAAGTATCAAACCAGGCATGATATAATAGCGTAATCAAATTTGAGGAAGTTATGCCTGGCCAAATTAGTTTGCGGCTTATGTTAAAGAGTGAGTAGATGCAATTCTTCATTTAAGTCACTGCTAATTTTACCCAGATATGTTCCTCTGACCCTATAGTATTAGGAAATGATCGAGGGTCACAATGTCTCGAGGTCACAAGGTCAGAAATCCTGTATTTTCCTAATCTTACAATGAATATCTAATGTCTATAGATATATACCTTGACATCTGTAGGCCTCTGTGTCAAGCAGTCTATGTACTTTGGAGGGGAGCCCTCTGGTAGCAGATGACTCCAAACACCAGGTGTCACTTAAGCCCCATACCAATTCAGAACACCTGTTAGCATGTAACATTTCAATATTAAATCTAACAGGTGTTCTGGATTAGTAACAATTTTATCAGTGATTCTGCTGTTGCCCGTTGCCAGTCACCGGTAAAATCGCCTAGTGGGTATGGGGCTTAAGTGTTCAATAGTTAGTACACAAAAGACCCTCTGGGAGTCAAACCGACATTACATCCATGTACAAAAACTTTATGTGAATTAGAATGAACGTTCTATGAAAGCGATATATAACAACGTTTACACTAGAATAAAACAGCAATTTTACATTAAAAAAGAAGATATTAAGAAAAATATTAGAAAATTCTTCACAAGTTTTGGTGAAACCTTACACATAACTGCAGGCTAGTTCTGTTCCAATGAATTGAACTCTGCATGTTATTTACAACTTGCACTATCAATGTAAGCAAAATGGAAGGAAAATATTCAGTTTACACACAACTATGGGACATTGAAAAACTTGTTTTTTTATTACATTTACAGTAAGGAAAATAATTTATATCTACCAATGCAATAGGCTCATACTGGACGATAATATCCTTTGATCTGGAAAAAGTACAAATTTAAGGGAGATGTCAATGTCATCAAATGATTGTTGTCATTCAAACTTATCTAAATATGACATGAAAATGTAAATGTGAAAGATCCTGTCCATAGTTACCACCTTTTCAAAGTCACGGGGCTTTATCAGTGCATGCACCATTCTGTACAGTTGTTCTTATACCTGCCTATATTATTACAGAGAAGCCCATTTCATATTACCATTTCATTGTATGACCATAGAATCTTTCTGCATTTCAAAAGCTAGATAACTAATTCCCTTATCATAAAAGGTTCGTTATAAAATCATCAAACAGTGCAATGATAACAATGTAATTTTCAATGAAAAAACCTGTGAGTTGAAAAGTGAATCTATATTCTCCATATTTCCTGCAAGTGTAATTTTTTTTATATCCCGACGGAAATCCTCTTGCATTTTAGTTACAAAAAACATAAAAACGATATGCATATCATGCTCTTCATGTACTGGTTTTGTACATTTTGACCAACTTAAATCATTAGTGTTACCTTTTACTAAAGTACAAGGTCCTCAAGGCTTTAATGAACTTGAAATCATACATAGATAGACGCCTCACCTTGCAGTAGTTGACAGTTTCTACGATCAAGATATCCTTCATTTTATACACACTAAAACAAAATATGAAGTTAATGGATTAAATGATAATATTATAGCAGTGTGCCTATTTCTTTGTCATACAAAAGACTAGTTGCTGCAATGATAATGGCTTTATTTTCAATAGATTCCAACTTCTCAGGGAGTGGTTGTCTTTCGTGAGGGACATTGTCTGATCCATAAGGTAGATTAACGTTTTTATATTTTTGAAATGATGTAGGTTTTTATAGCTATAATCAAGAATGTATCGTATCGAAAAGGTTTCTTTACTTCAATTAATGTGCATAATGTTAATATCAATATCTTTTCTACGTAAACTGCAACCTTTAAGCGTTTAATACTTATAAAAGATCATTAACTAAAATCCCCCCGGTCGGATATATAAGAGTAAATGAGAGGCAGGAGCTGGCGTAAAATGAGTTGTATTGATAATAAAATAGTTGAATTGTTGATGTGATAATATAATAGTATATATTTAATAAAATAATAAGAATAGAAGATATATATAATAATAAGAGATATAAAAAAGGTGCAGGTGGGTGGGAGAATTGATGTTGTAGGTGGGAAGGACAGCGAAGTCATTTGTACTCGAGAATAGCTCAAATAGTTCAAATACACAAAGCAAGTAAAAGAGTCTAAAAATAATTTGAAAATGGTTGAAGTCAAGTATCTTGAATTGTTACTTTGCACGAGCAATGCCTTTTGGTCATGTGATGTGTCCTTAGCCAATCACCAGCTGCTTAATCTTCTGAGGCCTATTAAAGACAACTTGTTATCATGAAATCAGTCTTTGGCACTCACTGTTAACACCGGCATGTTATTGACTTATGCTTGGGGAAATAACACAATGATGATTATTGATACTTGAGGACAGACCTTGGAATAGACCCACAGGTTCTTAGGTGACTTGATCCCCAGACTTCCTGAGTGGCCTGACTGAACGTGGGCCCTGGGAAAGTGCGGATCCAGCTCTTAACCCCCAATCACTAGATGTAACACAAGAGACACCATAGGATGGTCCTTGCTCTCCCCCTCCCCCCTTATCTCTTTTTGAAGAGTAAACTCTAACCTCTGAGACATGAAGGCCCTGACAGCTGTAAAATCCATCGAAAATACTCCCAAAATACTTTGAGGCCCACGAGTCCCTTTATCTCTGAATCAAAACAAACAATAGTCTAGGAGTGTACCATATGTATAATAGTAATTTGCATATATTATGTTGGACCCGTTTGGTGGGAACTTAACAAAAAATGTTTGATTAATCTGAATAAAAATGGTAAAAATAGTAACTAAAACTCGGACACACTTTGCAATTGTTTTTTTATTGAGGAATACTCATTTCAATTTTAACAACTTAAATAACTTTACCAATGTCAACAACGAGGCGAGTTTCATATTTCTCCATTATTGTTGAAGTTCTAAATGAATAGGAACATCATGTTGATTTATCACTAACAATAAAACAACCTTTCCTCCAAATGTTTGGGAGTTGGGTTCGATGTTGCAATACCATTAAATCTTGATTTTACTTAGGACTCATAATCGCATTGCCAACAATCCAACAGCTCAGCTATTATCTTGAGATACATTTGTACGTGCAACTGTAAAGCATGTCATTTTCAAACAAAAAGGCACAAATGTACGCTTTCTATTGTTAAATACGTTACTTTGTACACATGATGTTGCATACTTCAAAATCGAACTGGCCATCGAACTTTGTATAGTTACATATATTATGGACAAATAATAATTATTTAAAACTGTTCTACATTATTTAAAGTTTAATTCAGAGTCAACAAACATCATATTTATTGTTGTATTCATAGATATTACAGACTATACATTGATAATCTTAAATGTTATGATAGCCCATGATATGATAGCAGTAGTATGCTTACGATCATTAATGGACATCTAACCTATCAAATTTACTATAACAAACTTGCTGAGAAACACATGTACAAGGGTCGTAAATTTTGATTAAGGATCGTAAATTAACTTATGATTTGGACAGTGTGAAATGCCCCCTCAAGCTGTATCTACCACATATATGTCACTATGAAACAGACTGCACAACAGGTACACCCGCACCCAGCGAAATTACCCCTATACCTACACTGTTGCCCCTCCCTACAGTCACACCGATAGGTTCGGTCAGTATAGGACGTACGCCTATAGTTACACTGTTGCCCCTCCCTACAGTCACACCGATAGGTTGGGTCAGTATAGGACATACCCCTATACCTACACTGTTGCCCCTCCCTACAGACACATCAATTGGTTGGGTCGGTATAGGACATACACCTATACCTACACTGTTGCCCCTCCCTACAGTCACACCGATAGGTTGGGTCAGTATAGGACGTACCCCTATACCCACACTGTTGCCCCTCCCTACAGAGACACCCATAGGTTTGGTCAGTATAGGACGTACCCCTATAACCACACGGTTGCCCCTCCCTACAGTCACACCAATAGGTTGGGTCAGTATAGGACGTACCCCTATACCCACACTGTTGCCCCTCCCTACAGTCACACCGATAGGTTGGGTCAGTATAGGATGTACCCCTATACCTACACTGTTGCCCTCCCTACAGACACACCAATAGGTTGGGTCAGTATAGGACGTACCCCTATACCTACACTGTTGCCCTCCCTACAGACACACCGATAGGTTGGGTCGGTATAGGACGTACCCCTATACCCACACTGTTGCCCCTCCCTTCAGTCACACCGATAGGTTGGGTCAGTATAGGACGTACCCCTATACCTACACTGTTGCCCTCCCTACAGACACGCCAATAGGTTGGGTCAGTATAGGACATACCCTTTATGCCCCCACTAAGTAACCAATGATAAGTATATTGGTAGGGAGGGTGGTAAAACTCTTAAACACAAGGGCAAAAATACAAGAAAAATAATATTTCTATGAATAACTTATAATAGTATAATATTATGTTAATATGTAAGGTGTATCACCTTTCTTCAAAATGTTCATAACCACCCCCATTTTCTGCTAGGTCCCAAAGTTATTTTCTTAACCATAGCACCTATGGGGGTGTATTCCCCAATGATGACTGCTACAGTAGCACCACCTGTTATAATATTATGCCAAAGTGTCTGTATAACCAATTCAAAGAAAGGTGGCATAGTGGTACTATGCATACCTAGAGTAAAGGGGTTCGCTTTCTGGTGGTGGAGCTCACTTGTTATCTTTAAATCGTGGTACAGTTTGATCAGACTGTGAAATCCAAAACAGATTAATCATCTACCAGCAGCTGAGCTGTATCTATATCAGGACTTTGGGATTTGCTTGTGTGTACACACAATTCTTTCTTGATGAGATAACATATTGTGTGGGGGGTTTCCATGTATTAACATGTAGAAACACTTCGATTAAAAAAGAAAGCACTTGGCATTACACATCAAGATCAAGATTGAATTCGAGTCCTTTAGAAGCTAGTTCCCTATACTTTTCCATTACTTCTCTTTTCTGCTTTTCACTGAAATACTGCTTCCAATTTCCAACCTGGCCCTGTCTGAGGAAGGGGCAAATGTCATTTCTGACATATGTCGCATTTTGCCTATTAACATTAGGATCTGCTTTCATTTTATCAAAACAGGATTTGGTTAAAATAACATCAATGGCATCGGAACTCACAGTTGTACCAAGAAAGGAAATAACATTTTTAACTACTTTTTTGAGACATTTGTGCATGTCTTCATATTTCACAAACAAAATATGATCTGCATGATTTTCCTTTTCATTCCACCAGCTAGTGACATGTTCTAAATGTTTCCCAAAGCCTAACTTATCTTGTTTATAAAGCTCTTCATAAAACTCATCCCAAGATCCTGTGTAGAGACCGAGTTTGGTCGACATAGTTGAATAGTGGTAAAATGACACGAGTTGATCTAGTGGATTTCTCATGACATAGATGACCTTCGGCCTGCTTCGCTTGAAACACTCCTCCAGAATCGGGAAGTGGAAATGGGTCCTGAAATAGTGTGGCCCCGGCTCATGGATTTCATCATCAAAGGATGGTTCCCCATTATCCTTTCTGTTTATATCAATAAAATTAAACAGATGAGTAGATTCTCCATTGGACAGGATAAGACTGAGGATGCAATTCATCCAAGTTGTTCCTACAAGTACAAAAATATAAGATTGAAACATCATTTGTGGAATAAAGGATCTCTCTAATGATTAAAACCATTTAGAATATTCCTTTCACAAGCAAATATCTGTTTATATGAAGCTCCCTAGCTGCCTCTTGTATATAACACAACCTGCCCAGTTCTGATTATCATCTTGGTTTCCATGTTATGGCAACTTAAAGTTAACCATGTTTTGTAAAACAGAATAAGCATTTCTTGATATAAAACCTTTGATTGAAAACATATCTCTCTGACGATTCGAAGTATTGAGCAGCCAAAGACCTTTACCTGAGAAAAATGTTCTATTTACTTTTAATATTCTTTTTCTGTAACCACCTAAACTTAACTGTAGGGAAAGCCTTTCCATTCTGTTCAACATTTTCCCCAATGCATCACTCATGAAAGTTTTGATATTTTTATGCATGCCATTGAATTCTCTATGAATTTTTAAGGTAGTCAAATGTTTCCATAAAATTAGTTGAAAAATAGTTTTCCTTCCAAATAATTTCTTCATGATGAAAATTAATGCAACTGAGGGGCCGATATCCTGGTATGGTCATATTTGGTCAAAATTGACCATCATGGCCTGAACTGTAATACTTGTCATTAACAAACTAAGTGTCATGGAATGAAAACACAACAGGTTGAAGAGTCGTGGGAACTTGGGGACTATTTTGCTTTTTTACCTCAAGGCTGGAGGTCAAATACTCAATTTAGAATTATAACAAAATCCGAGAATATGGCCTTATTGGTTGAAATGGTCATGCTTATTGAAAAGTACAATTTACCTGATCTTGGAACTGCTGCAAGAATCACATCTGATGGATCAAATGTGTGCCTGCGAATCATATCAATGTATTCTGCATTGAAAAACTTATTTAATGTTACTCCTTCATATTGGAAAAGCTGCGGATCTCCTAGCTGAAACCTGGACATGGTTTGATTGTTGAATCTCAGCTAATGCATGTTGTATCAGTTGCTGTTAATATATATTCCCATGCATTTGATCTTATTAAGGATAGGGAGGGGTTTATTTTTAATAAGAATAGAGAGCTGTTATAAAGGGGATGATTTGAGATGCATACTGGGGCCTGCCATCTTGGCCACTGTCCCCCAGTATGGCTCAAATTCAGCCATTTGGGGGGACAAGCTAGGTCTTGACACACTGTCAGCCTACCAAATGTATGTGTGCTATTGTATAAAAGAAGCTGATTCAAGTTATAATTCATCATGTCAAACATTTTCCTCCAATGACAAACTGCAAGTTCCCTATCTAATGTTATCTATATATGCTATAACCAAAACTTTAAAATCATAACCTTTCAGGCTCACCTGAAAAGAAATGTTTTGATGTTTAGATAGTTGGCTATAAAAGTTCATTGATACATATTTTAATTTAACACATCAGTTAACAAAATATAGGGCTAAGGCCTCCCCTTGTGCAACAGCCTATTGTTCGGACTAGGCCAAACACAGGGAGGTGCAAACAGCATGTCCTACTATTCTAATGTGACATATTTTTAGATCATAAACTTTTTCTATGGTACATAACTAATTTGATGCATTTCAAATTGCCTTTTCGCATCTCCTTTAAAGTTGGCAAGACTCCTTTGCGAAGACACCTATTGTAACTTCCTCACCAGGGTAGGTCTCAACCTAACCTAAACACAATGTTATTGTGATGTTCTGATTAAGTTATGTCTTAACCATACCTAAACAGAACGTAACTATGACTATCTTATTAGGTCAGGTGTTAACATAATCTAAGCAGATTGTTATTGTGACTTTCCATTTTATAATTAGTTAGGTCTCAACCACACCTAAACAGAACATTATTGCTACGTTCTTATTGGGTAAGGTCCAAATATTAACCTCATAATAACGTGGCAAGAACGTTAGCAAAATGTCACAATATAACGTTGCAACAGTTGGTCGCAGCAACGTAATTGGGAGTCATCAAAATACCGTCGCTGCAACGTTATCATGTAACGCTACAAGGACCAAACCAGAACATTGCTGCAACATTATTATAATGTCACTCTGCTGGCTGGACAACGATGTCTATATTCTAGAGATACCAAGTTTGCTCATGTATATGGAAAAAAATGTGAAGATATGATCTTTTATCTGATATGATATCAAAAATAATTTCAATTTCCTGAGTATGATAATGGGGCCATGCCATAACTCGTATCTAGGTATGGTAAGAGCACAGTTTTCATTTTTGTAATTGCAGCAAAGTCTGTCAAAGATTAATGGATTCTTTTAATCATTTAGAGTTTATTTGAGATAATTTTTGTAGGTTTCTTAAGCTGATATTTGAAATTTAGGTTTAAATCTAAATCTATACCCAGGTACTTTTGACAAGCTGACAATGATTTATGTAATGACAGTCTGGGAATAGTGGAAGACCTTGAGTAAGTGTGTGATTCCTAAGTAACAAGAAACATGGATAAAACTGGTGATCACTCAAACTGTGGATTATGTTGGGTGAATTACCAATGAGAGAGTGTATTTCTTGAGCTGCCATTGTAATGTGTTGCATATAATGAAGGTATAATTGTATGTGATCATTCATTTGAACTTGAACGACCCAGATGAGGATTAATTTACCCAAAAGAAAATAACAAAGGACACTTAGTTATCAAAAGTAGTTCATTGGATCATGCTTACCACATATATATCACCAGTATGGATCGGGGATATGATAGTTAAAAAGAACTAAGTACTGAAGAGCTAGTAACCCCCTCTTAATACATATATTAAACCACATTAAAGTTCAGCAGCATACAGTCTTATCTACTCGTTTTATGATTCTGTTTTGAATAATGTATTCCATTGAACCAGAAATTGGTTACTGAATGTTTTTGTATAATTTTAACATTTAAGGGCACTTTAAGGGCAATGGCATCTTTTGTTCATGTGCACACGGACTGCCGTCACTGCATAACCTGCTGAAACAAGCAGCTAATTCTGTGGGCACCTATTGGAGGAAAGTACATTAATTCTGCCTGTATATCTCTCTTAATATTTGTCCAATTAATACTGTTATACAGTAAGCAATAAAATTGTAGTTCAAAACGTTGTCAATTCATATATCTTCTCAGATTAGATAGATTCTTTCTTGTTAATTTATCATGAATTTAATTCTAATAAATTATAATTTTTTACCCAACCATCCTTGTGGCATGTTTTCTAGGCATTATATCTATATGAATTGATTAATTAAGAGAAAGGCACTTAGAAATGTGCTTAGATAATAGAAGGTTCCATAAGTCTTAGAAACATCATGTTAGCACAAAGTACAATTCACACATTTTCTAAAAATCTTCAAAATTTGTTCTAAATCACGAAGTAAAATCCTAAGTTTCCTGAAAAAGTTAGATTGGTGACCCCCTAATTTCTTTTCAGAAAATTTTGAGATTATGTTTTCATTATTTTAGTGATTATTTTTACTTTTTATCTGAATATTTATTTAATCAAAATCCACCAATATCCCTAACTTTAGTAAGATAATGCATGTATAACAAGGAATTATATGTTGTTTAAATATTCTGGTGGGTCCAGATCATATTTGATTGTTTTTGTTAAAGGTATTACGAATTATCTACATATTTAGTCTAAAATCATTTGGTACCTTTTGTGATACCTGTACAAAAGTTTCCATGGTGGCCAATTTGGTATCAGCATTTCTGATATGTTTACATACCTAGTTTTTATCTCCCAACATTTAGAGAAAATCTCAAAATGTTTATTGGAGTGGTTTTCTTTAAATGAACACCTGGTACACTATTGTCGGTAAACAAACATGAATTGGTGACTCAGCACTCGGCTGTTGAAACACATGCGGGGAAGTTATTTTCACATCAGTATGCCCCAGCGAAATGTGCAGATGATAATTTCCTGCACAAATTGCTCAATGATTTGCCCGGCAGTTCCATCAAACATTATTATTGTATACTGACAGGTAATTCCTTAAAAACAAGATTACAAATAACTCTGATTCTAGACAAAAGAGATACCAAATTTGTGACGTGACCAATGACGTTGCTGGATTACATTCATAAGGTGAAAATATGTCGCCAGCCATCGTGTTGCTAGGCTTACATCAGCAGACGCTAACCTAACAATGCACAGACAAGACAGCCGCTTTAAGAAGCTGTATCTGAAATTCTAATTTAACATTTTGAACATTTAATGAGATTTTGCTGCTCAAAAATAAAGTGAAAAAAATCGATTTAAATCCATAATTTCTTTAATTATTGTCTATATCATATTCATGCACGTATCATTGGATAGAAATGCCTACTACAATTCTTTGATGTAATAAATTACAGTGACAATATAAAAAAGGAGAGCAGCTCAGATGTGACTAAATGAAAGTTACGTAGTGATGCAGGGAAATAAAAGGTATCTTGATAAACCTATAATATCAGAAGTATACAACAAAGGGTGGAAGTGCAGCGCATATAAAATGTGGACGTTGTTGCAAACAGAAATCAAGCTAACATACAAAAACTGAATTTCGAAAAGATTCAACAAAAGAATTGTTATATAATATATTGGACAAAATGCAAACATGTGGAGTGACATAATTATGACTACTACTATCAAGTGGAACTTATTATTGCTGTTTTCCAGATTATGATGTACTGTATTGTATATATGTTGTCTGACTATACTAAATTGTGAAATGCATAATTTCACTGCATTAAGTTCAAGGATTAAAAAAAAAACCTTTCATATGATGTACAATACTCTATTGTAAGTGTTATAATTGTATGTCCATGTGCCTAGATGAAACACATGGTCCAGAGACCCCTTATCAATCCTTCACCACAAACAATACCACTATTAATGAAAAGAATCTATACTTCATTATGGTGACTTGTTAACATATTTCCCAGACTACATCAATAACTCAATATCTGTTATGTAAATCCAGGGCTAAACCTGGGTAAACCAGTGTTGATCGGATGACAGCCTTTAAGATTGGTTCCTATGGGAAAAAGGCCAATATATAAAGCTGCATTTTACAAATTTTAGAACCAACTTGTCAGCCAAATTGGTTTGGTTAATTTTGTATGATGCAACTATATTCGTGGAACAAGCATAGGGGCAATTTTATGGTAAACTTTAATGTCGGTGTAAACTGGGATGGGCTTATTATCCACATATTCAAAGTGAGTCAGACCAATTTTGAAATTAACTTTAATTGGATATCAAAGTTGTATGCAGCCACTAAAGGCTATGTTCCACTATACAGTATTTGTTTGTGGTACCATGACAAGACACGAACAAACAGCCGCAAACTTCCTTGATTTCATGTAAGGTGGAATATAGGTACTTGTTTGTGGTACTTGCAAGTACTGCAAATGAGTATAAGGTTTCCTATTGATTGCTTGCAGTCAGTGATACCAATATATTGGAATCAAAACTACAAATTGCTTGCAGTGGCTAAAAAAAACAATTGCAAATGTCACCTACTGCAAAGTGGAATATAGCCTTAACTCATCTTGTTGTTAATAGCATAACACTGTCAGGATACCAGAAAATGAGGAAAAGCTTAATTTTCTTGTATTTATTGAGATTTTGCAAGAATTATCATAAATAATGATAATTGCAAGTAATTATTCAAAAACACGCTTTTATTCATTATTTTTTAACCAGAAATGATAAATGTATTCTGTTTTCAATGTTGAGACCTGAAAATGATAGTTTCTCATATTTTACACTATTTTCTGAAAATCTCACGTATTTCAGTTTCCATGGCAACCAAATAGAATGAATTAAGTGAATTTTCCATTTCAAAACATTCCATTCACATTCCAAATAGGGAAATATTCCATCATGATGGAATGTTTTGGGTATTATAAATGGATTTTACACAAAAAGTTGATTTAAGACAAAATTATCACTATTGTTCATAAATCTACTCATATCTCCTTAAATATTAGGTTTAGGATAGCAAATTAGGGAACCTCGGAGTATCCTTTCCCCTTGGCTGGTCACAAATTTGAAGAAGTTATGCCTGGCCAAATTAGTCTGAGGCTTGTGTCAAAGAATGAGTAGATGCAATTCTTCATTTAAGTCAATGCTAATTTTACCCAGATATGTTCCTCTGACCCTATAGCATTAGGAAATGATCGAGGGTCACAAGGTCTCAAGGTCACAAGGTCAGAAATCCTGTATTTTCCTAATCTTACAAAGAATATCTAATGTCTATAGATATATACCTTGACATCTGTAGGCCTCTGTGTCAACTGAGTCAGCAGTCTATATACTTTGGAGGGGAGCCCTCTGGTAGCAGATGACTCCAAACACCAGGTGTCACTAGGTGTTCAATAGTTAGTACACCAAAGACCCTCTGGGAGTCAAACCGACATTACATCCATGTACAAAAACTTTATGTGAATTAGAATGAACGTTTTTTGAAAGTGATATATAACAATGTTTACACTAGAATAAAACAGCAATTTCACATTAAAAAAAAAAGATATTTAGAAAAATATCAGAAAATTCTTCACAAGTTTTGCTGTTGCCTTACAAATGTTAAAGGAAAACTTGCACACAATTCATGAAGTGTTATATCTTGTGTAATTAAGTTGACTTAAGTATTCTAAAAACATTTCAAAAGTAAAAACATGAAAATGTCGTGGTCCTAGGGAATTATTCAGGAAAGGAATTATATTTTGGGAATTCCCTGAATACTGAGCTACTCAGTACTCCCCTTGCTACGTCACAGCTATGGGAATTCTTTCTAAAATTACTTTGAGATTCCCTGATACATGAATGATCATAGAAGGATATACATCTTAATTTATAATGAGTTGCAGTGGGCCACATATACAAAATGTGGGTTAGAGAGCACAGACCTTATTATAAATTGTACAGGGATGGGGATTCCCTTCTAAGGGAAGATGGGATTCCCCAATAACTCCCCTTGCTATGTCATGAATTAGGGGAATTCCCTTAAAAATGAAATAAAATACAAGTTTTTTAATTTCCTGCAATTGCGTGTGAACTAGGAATCTTCCTGCGATTTTGCTCATATTGAAAGTGGACGTTGTGAACAAGATGCTGAATTGAATTCTTTGAAAAATAACTATGCTTTAGTTACATAACTGCAAGCTAGTTCTTTTCCAATGAATTGAATTCTGCATGTTATTTACAACTTGCACTATCAATGTATGTAAAATGGAAGGAAAATATTCAGTTTACACACAACTATGGGGCATTGAAAAACTTGTATTTTTTTAACATTTTTTTAAGCGAAATCCCTCAATCTATGATGTATCAAGAGGAGTTCTTGGGGAATCCCATCTGTACTTTGAAGGGAATCCCCATCCCTTTAGAATTTGCAATAAGAATTATGTTATCTAACCCAAAGTATATATATTTGAGCTAATGCAACTCATGAAAATTAAAATATGTATTCATCTACAATCATTCATTAACCAGGGAATACCAAAATAACTTAAGGAGGAATTCCCATAGCTGTGACGTAGCAAGGGGAGTGCCGAACAGCCCAGCATTCAGGGAATTCCCAAAATTAAATTCCTTTCCTTAATAATTCCCTAAGACCTTGACATTTTCAAGTCTTTGCTTCTGAAATATCTTTAGAATACTTAAATCAACTTCATTACACAAAGCATGGCACTTCGTGAATTTATGTGCAAGTTTTCCTTTAATGTAATGGCCTCCAAACGGTCAAGGTCATTCATATGTATGTAAAAAGCAAAACATTTTTAGAATAACAAATCACAACAATTAAAGTATGTACTACATAGTCAACCAGCCAAGTCCCAAAAGGTGATCTAGAAGAAACTCATATGTATGTTTTGTTAATGCCAATCATACAATGGCATCAAGATGAAATTTGTTGGAATTTATTGTCTGTTGGAAGTTCTAGAAAAAGTCAATTTTGTCTTTTTTGTTTTGAAAATGGCCTTCAAGGTCACAAAAGCCAAATAAAATTGCTGTTATGTTCTGGATAAAAAAAAAGCTTTGCCCCATCGAATATAAATGTGGTATGAGTCAAATGATACTCAATTTTATCATGAAGAGTAAGGAAAATAATTTATATCTACCAATGCTATAGGCTCATACTGGACGATAATATCCTTTGATATGGAAAAAGTACAAATTAAAGTGAGATGTCAATGTCACCAAATGATTGTTGTCATTCAAACTTATCTAAATATGACATGAAAATGTAAATGTGACAGATCCTGTCCATAGTTACCACCTTTTCAAAGTCACTGGGCTTTATCAGTGCATGCACCATTCTGGACAGTTGTTCTTATACCTGCCTATATTATTACAAAGAAGCCCATTTTACATTACCATTTCATTGTATGACCATAGAATCTTTCTGCACTTCAAAAGCTAGATAACTAATTCCCTTATCATAAAATGTTCACCATAAAATCATAAAACAGTGCAATGATAACAATGTAATTTTCAATGAAAAAACCTGTGAGTTGAAAAGGGAATCTATATTCTGCATAAGTATTTCCTCCAAGTGTAAACTTTTTTTATATCCCAACGGAAATCCTCTTGCATTTTAGTTTCCAAAAACATAAAAATGATATGCATATCATGCTCTTTCCTGTACTGTTTTTGTACATTTTGACCAACTTGAATTATAAGCTAGTGTTACCTTTAATTAAAGTACAAGGTCCTCAAGGCTTTAATGAACTTGAAATCATACATAGATGGACGCCTCACCTTAAATAGGTCAAGGAGCTTGAAGAGTAGTTTCTAGCATCAAGATATCCTTCATTTCATACATACTAAAACAGAATATGAAGTTAATGGATTAAATGATAAATATTATAGCAGTGTGCCTATTTTTATGTCAGTCAAAAGACTGGTTGTTGCAATGATAATAGCTTTGTTTGCAATAGATTCCAACTTCTTAGAGGGTGGTTGTCTTTCATCAGGGACACTATCTAATCAATAAGGTGGAATAGCAATATATTTTGTTTGTAGAACATGACATAGATCTTTTTGTTATGATTGGATGTAATCTTACATTGAATGTACTTTCCAAAAAGTGAAGCAGGTTGTGAGTAATAACCTATTTCATTTATCATAGCTAGGGAGATATTTTGATACTGAGACCAACATAGAAATATATATAAGCAAACTTTCCTGTCCTATTCATAGAGGTTTTATCCTGTTATCTTTTACATCAGAACAATAAAGGCAATTACAAGTACTTTAAAACAATGCTGCTTGGATTTGTCTGCCTGTTACTTTGTGTGACCAGGTCACAATACCTGAGTACACACTCAAAATTAAAACTTTGCAGCCTTGGGCAAAGCATACCGTTTCAAATTTTGAGATTAATGTATAATCAGTTTGAAAATTGATGTATGGTGAAACCATTCAGGGAAACAAAGTCTGCAAGTAAGAAGAAATTTTGAATTCCTGCAAAAGTAATAGTTTTGATTAAATCAGCCCTTTTTATAAAGTAACTGCTGTGTGGGACTCATTAGATTATGATACACAGCACTCTCATTGTATAATTGAATTCATGAGAATAATTGGGAATAGACATCTTATTTACGTCGACTTATTGCATTGAGTTTCACATGAACTATAATTGAATTATTTGCTATAATTGTTAAATTACTTGTTGTTAACTCCATTTTGCTCTATTCAAATTCATTCTTTGTGAACAAATATTCAAACATTTATTCCCTAAGACTCAAAACCTGGGGAAATCCTGAAGTATGTTACTTAATAAAATCCTTACAAACAGATTTTGTGGTGAAGGGAAAGGGTTAAAGATTCATCTTCGGAGGAAACCATTGGTTGGCTGGTATTTGTACCTGTGCCAAGGAGGCCCAAGTACAGTCAGGTACTACAGACAGGTAACCTTGATTTGTGGTGACCATAGCAGTCTATAACCAGCTGGGAAACATGGCCTGTCCCATCCCGGACCAGGTGCAAAAAGTCTACTATACACCTTGTGCAGGCATGGTTTCATGACACTTTGGGTGACCCAGAGGAGGTATTCAGCGTAGCACCATCTGACGGATTATAAACACGTAAATCGGACTCTTCATTCACGGAGGTGAATATTTCACTGCACCAATTTCAAAACTGTAAATGCTCAACGTCCGTTAGGCAACCACAGTATTTAAAATGACAGACAGACAATGCAGGATATACCTGAGTTGATTCACTGACATTGTATCTTGCAGAATTTAATTGAATTATGCTAGGGAATTCGCTAAGTATTCTTCAATGATATATTTACTGGGACTATTTTTGTCAGCGACAGGTCATCTGTGTAAACAGTCCCGAGTTTCTGGTTTAATTAGCAAGAAGAAATGACAGATATTGAAGTAAATATAGAAGCTCTATTGAGCTCTAACACAGATCTAGTAACTTAACATCATTATGTTTTTGTGGAAATAAGAATTCATAGTGGAGATTAAGTTATAAAGGTGATACTGGCCAACAAAGTAAGACTCTCCGAAAATTTACAAAAGTTATCTGTCAAACTGTCGCCCCAAAACAACGCGATTTTAGTAAAATTCAGAGGATGACAACTCTTACACCAGTCATATTTAGAAAATACAAGATATCTTCTATATGGACATAATATTCATCTTCTCGTGAAATTATTCCCTATTGGGATATTAGATGGGAAAGAATGTCTTGCCGATGTGATTTCACCGATTGTGGGACATTTGTTATGGTGAAGAGATGCTGTCACTAGCCGTCAGGTAGCGTATCAGTGAATACCTCCTCTGGTGATCACCTAGGCAAAAATATGACGTTATAATAACATTGCAGCAACGTTCTGTTTAGTTCTGCTTTGGTTCTTGCTACGTTCTTTTGATGGCACCAAAAACATCTTTAGAACCTAACGGTGCGATGTTGCACTGTAACATTATTGTGACGTTCTTGTAACGTTCTTTCATGTCACAATAACATTATTATAACATTCTTTATTAGTAAGGTTTCAACTTGACCAAAATATAATGTTATTATAATGTTCTTTTTTGATAAGTCATAACTATACCTAAAAGAACGTTATTGTTACGTGAAAATTGGGCAGGTATCAGACTAACTAAAAAAGTACGGTCATAGAAAGTTCTTGTTACGTCACTGCTTGCCTAGGCACCAGCTGCAGGCCATGTAATAATTACATAAAACTAAAATTAATGAATTGTATAGAATAAAAGTTGTTTACTGTGATTTTGTATGCTTATTTTAGTTACATTAACCCAAAGTAGCTGTTCTAAGTGTTTGGGAAATATTAATCATAAGAATTTTAAATTGATCACCAAGATGGCACCCAGCCCCTTTCAGGACAATGTGACGTCATCTGCAAAACATCTATACAGTGTCATGACTACAAATGTGTCCAACATATGTACCCATTTATAAACAATATTTCTTGTCTCCGAACTCAGTTTATAGATATCCCTGTGAGTGAATGAATAGGGATGTGAAATGATATATAAATATCAACTCTACAAAAAAATATATGAAAAGGGATTTTGGTCGATAAGATAAAGTAAAACTATCATTCCAACTCACATTTCCTAAAAATAGAAATCATGAATATGAAAGTTCTTTGATAATTCGTAAACCATGTTTCTGCAAATAGTATTTCATCCCTATAATTTGCAGTGAGAATGGTTTAAATAAATGATAAGTTCCCAAAAGTAATGGATACTTTTGTCAACAAACTCTATCGTCGGTTCAAAAACAATATTCTCCCTACAGTGTATAGTGATAAACGAATAGGAAGAAGCCAGGGATTTGTCACCCGCACGGCCGAGCAGCGGGCTGTTCAATGGTCAGTGCTTAGTGACAGGCTGTACGTACCACTCACTGTGAACTCCTTGTTTTCAAGAATTACAACATCTTAAAATATATTTCTTGGGTGATAAAATAAAGAAGGCCCTAAGGGGCCGTCCTCAGGTGTCTGTATGGCCCGGGGAGCCAGGACGGCCCTTGGCCTGCGGGCTCGGGCCGTCCTGGGTCCCCGGGCCGTACAGACACCCGAGGACAGCCCCTTAGGGCCTTCTTATTATAATATAGCTGGTTGTAACAGATGACGTGGCATTATCCATTCAGAGCCTTCATGCTGTCAAACAACACATAAACATATCTATATGATCTATGTCTGCATTCCTTTCTTGGTTTGGAGAAAAATGACATCATTGTTAATTCAGCCCCAGTCACGCCTCCTCGTATTTCAGATTCTTTTTTCAAAGGTCCATGCAATATAAGGCAGCTGTGATGTGTACCTATCACCTGTCTCTCACTGACCAAGATGTTCAAGGCACTTTTCTTCCTCCTTGTTGTTGCGTTCGTCGCAAGCGTGGCCTACGCTGACGATGATGACTCCCGTCGCCATGGAGCTCATGGTGGTGGCTATGGAGGAAACGCTGGATATGGTGGTGCTCACCATGGCGGGTATGGCGGTGGTTATGGTGGAGGTCACCACGGCTGGTATAGAGATGGCTGACATGGAGGCTGACATGGAGTGTAGTGAGGGTAACTAAAAGGTTAGATACTGTCTTCTTAGTTGTTTTCAAACTACATTAAAAGGTATCTTTAGGTATGTTATCTCGCTAATTCAATTCTTCTTTCCATTCATCTACAAATTATTCAATTATAAATAAGAGGGACCACTTGATTTATCAGAAGGAGTTAATTCATGTGTTAACAAATCATTCTCACATTCTTCGTCTTAATTGATTTTCTGTGTTTTATTTTAGAAAGATTCTACCTGCGCTGACGATGGAAACTAAGCTCTACACACTAATCTTATGATCTTATAATAAATGAATTTATGAATTTTGTTTGCTCATTTTTTAATTTCTATGAGAGGTTTGAACTATGGCTTGGTTTGAAGCCATACCATTCTTTCACACAAAGGCACATATTGTTTATTTGTTTGTATTAGCATCACCTTAGTATTCTAGAAATACTTTGACAGAAAAAAGGAAATATCAAGGTATTAATTAATCATTCTGAATAAAAAATCAAATTGTGGAATCTCAGTAGTCCATTTGCTACGTCATGACAATGGGAATTGCCCCTAGATATATCTTGGGATTCCCAGATTAATGTATGATTGCAGAAGAATTAAAGATACAATTTACTAAAGGGTGTATCTCGCAAAATATGCAAATTTTGTTTTAAAGCACACATCCCTTACTATTAATTTTATAGGGTCAGGGAATTCCCTTTTATGGTCAGATGGGGTTTCCCTGCGTGACGTTATAAATTTGGGTTTTGCTCACATGATCATCGGCGCCGATCACTTGCTAGACCCATACCCACACATAATTGGCGACGATGTTGGCATTGGCGCTGACATCTGCACTGATCACGTCGATCCTTATTACACATGTTTAATAATTTTACGACGACGTCGACGCCGACCATCAGCACCGACCCTGACGTCGATGCCGACGTCACCCCGTCGGTTAGTGGGTATGGGGCTTTAGTGTTGGCATGGAATACTCCATAATGCATTCAAAGTACATTCTAGTTTTATATTAATTTATATCTATAAATTCTACATGTGTATTGATAGATATGCCTTCTTCTGATAAGAAATGCTGTTCCTACTTGGTTTAGGTATGGCAGACAGTCAGATATACTGCATTCAGGAGACTGTGTCTGCGCATGCATGTTCCTTTGGTGCCACTAGCTGTCAGGGGTCAAGGGTGACTTTTCAGCCAATCAGGACCCTCCCTTGTTCAACATGTCTGCGCCCAGTGTGAATCTCCCGTATGTGGTATGGGAGACAAATGGGTCTGGTTCAGAGTGTCCACAATTCTCCCTACCACAGATAGCTGACTTACGGTATTTTAAGCACCTGCTGGCTAATGTTGGCTTATTTTGTCGACAAACATACATGGAAGTCTATAGAAAATTTACAAATAATTGCCATATTTCTAAATGCAATGAATGAATTTTCAAACCAACCCAAAAAATCATTGACACATGTAAATAACAAATGAAAAAATAGTTGATGTCGATTTCAAACCACAAATAATGCCATGATTATTGAAAATTTCTATACATAAGCCATGTGACTTGTCAACATATTACCAAGCATGCACCTGGATCTAGGATAACCTGCAGGTAAAATCTAAGAAAGTGGCTATCCGTGGTAGGGAGAATTGTCTGAAGTGTACTGCACTGTTGCAACAAGTGTTTAGAACCTTGACACTTTCATAAACACTTGGTTGCATCAAGTTTTGAAACACTTATAAACATGTTTAGAATTCTTTGTATTCCGGGTTAAGTATGTAGAAATATGTGTTAAGTCTTTACCCTTGAAGTGTTTATAGTCTAAGTGCTTAGGATTTATTTTATGTTCGGGCAAATAATGCTGATGTAGAAGCAAAGTTTCACTTCAAACTTTATAGACTACATAGCTCTCAGGTCAATAAAAACAATTTCTTTGATATTTTTTACTTGTATGTTCTGGAATTGTTTTGTTCTCCACTGATCAAATCAGAGATCAAAACTGTTCCAAAATCATTTAGATATAAATCAAGAATTGACCTTTGAACCGAAGCCAGGTAAGGCTGAGCTACCTCTAGTGAGTCCCAGAACCATAAGACCCATACCAAAGTCCCTATGTCTGTCTGCATATGAAAAAGAGGTCTAAACAAAGTACATCTGTTAAAATGTTAAAACTCATAAGACATTCCTGATACATTCTATATAATATCTCTTAAACACTCAACAGTTCCTAGAAAATTCTCTGAATTTTATAATGAATTTATATTAACATTTAGAAGAAACCTCTGTTACATACACTGTTACCTGGTGAAGAAAATTTCATCTATGCCTAATTTGTAAAGCTAAAAAGTTTAAGTTATTCTGTCTTTGAAATTTGGCCTTGAAGATGGCCTTTGAGTTTACAAAAACAAAATAAAATTGCTGTTATGAAATCTGGATTAAAAAGGCTTTGCTCCGTGGAGCATAAAAGTGTTATAGTCAAATGATACTCAATTTTATCATGTAGTGTAAGGAAAATAATTTATCTCTATCATTGCTTTAGGCTGAAAATTCTATCTGAAAAAAGGACAAATTAAAGGTAGTTATTGCTCTATGTCATGATTACTGTAATTCAAACTTAAGTAAAATAACAGTGAAAATTTAGTTTTCATTACTATTGTTAAAATAAGGTAAATTAGTTTGTTAGTTCTTACTTGAAATGTGGCATGAAAATGTAAATGTGATACAAAGCTAGATATTACTGGAAATAATTATTATGCCACAATTTATAATCATTACAATGTGACATAATATTGCACTTTTGGCAGCTGATATTGTACTTTCAGCAGCCCATATTGCACAAAAAGTGGATGGTTCCGATAAAGAATGTTACCATGGAGGTGCTCAATATTGACAGCCTGAACTTTTGGTAGGTTGAATAGGGCCTCATAAAAGGGGTCTTTTACAGTGCATGTACCTTTGCACAAAGGTAGAGATTAACTCATTTACTTTGAGCATGATAATTGAAATAGTGTAAAGGTCACCAGTTGAATACAAGAGGATACTAAGAATTCTTCCAAATTACTTAGCTTATGATAATACATAGTATAAATATGGCAGGTGCCGCTGGTAGGTGTAAATATACCTGATGGCAATGCTCAGCAGGGTACACCTCCCAACAGGCGTCAATGCCTGGGGTAAAAATCAATACCAGACTGCTATAAGAAGCGGGAACGCAGTGTAAGGGCAGAGAGAAATCATTAACGTTTGGACAATACGGATCGAGAGATTCGAGGGGTTTTGGATAGCTACGCAACCACATGGACATCTGGTGACTTACACGGTACTACCGCACTACGGCTGGCAATTGTACGCATCACCGTATCCACCAATAAACTTACCCTACTGCCAGGCGTTGTTCATGTTATGGATTGAGCGCCCATCTCGTGGACTTACTTACCACTCGACTAGCACCCATTAGGAATAGTATTAATGACAGTAATTATCTCAGACAATGCACTATAACTATAATTAACCATAAACCATACAATAGCGTTCACCTTTTAGTTTTCATACCTAAAAGGTACCTGCATATACTTACAAAGAAGCCTATTTTACCTTACTGTTTCATTGTGTGAATTCCAAAGCTAGATAATTAGTACCCTTAGCCATATAACATGTTCAATTAAAAGAATTTAAGAAAGGAATGATAATAATGTAATGATAACAATGGAATTCTCAATGAAAAGACTTCTAAGTTGAAAAGGGAAACTGCATTTTGCATATTTTAAACATTAGGGACACCAGTGGCATAATTTTAGTTGATGAAAATCAAGGTGTTCATGTTTTTATGTCCCAACAGGAATCATTTTGCATTTTAGTTACCAAAATCATAAAAACAATATGCATATCATGCTCTTTCATGTACTGTTTTTGTACATTTTGACCAACTTAAATTGTTAGTGTTACCTTTAATTAAAGTACAAGGTCCTCAAGGCTTTAATGAACTTGAAATCATACATAGATGGACGCCTCACCTTAAATAGGTCAAGGAGCTTGAAGAGTAGTTGACCGTTTCTAGGATCAAGATATCCTTCATTTTATACATACTAAAACCAAATATGAAGTTAATGGATTAAATGATAAATATTATAGCAGTGTGCCTATTTTTATGTCATTCAAAAGACAATGATAATGGCTTTATTTACATAAGATACTGAACTTTAAGCTTGTCATGAGAGGAAAATGATTGACAGGATAAATTATAACTTGAATCAGCTCCTTTTTACAACACACAAATGTTTGGTAGGCTGGCAGTGGCCCAGTCCCAAGCTTGTCCCCCAAATGGCTGGATTTGAGCCATTCTGGGGGGACAGAGGCCAAGATGGCATCACCGAGCACGCATCTCCCATCATCCCCCATATAACAGCTCTCTATTCTTATTAAAACTAAACCCCTCCCTATCCTTAATGAAATTGAATGCATGGGGATATAAATTGGCAGTACCTGATACAATTATGCATTATCAGAGATTCACCAATTAAACCATGTCCAAGTTTCAGCTCGGAGATCAGCAGCTTTTCCAATATGAAGGAGTAACATTTAACAAGTGTTTTGATGTAGAACACATTGAAATGATTCGCAGGCACACATTTGATCCATCGGATGTGATTCTTGCTACCTTTCCAAGATCAGGTAAAAAAAATTGTACTTTTCAATAGCGTATATTCCAGTCGTGCTTATCAGGCCGTGATCTCTGTACGGAGGTGTGACAAACACCGCGACACCCTTAGTAGGTACACTGGGAGAGGGTACACTCTTAGTTTGCCGTAATTCACTACAGCATAACACTCAACTTCCATTACATGTATCTACCTCAATATAAATTATCTTTTAGTGCTGTAAATGTTTTAAGATTTGCTTATTCTTCTTCTCTTTAACCATCATAAATATTCTTGTTGAGCGTAAAGTTGAAATTTGAAAAAAGAAATTTCAAAATAGGAACAGCTCACGGAAACCACAAGTAAAAACAAAAAACTTAAATTAAGTCTCTTTATGAACGTATTAAATTCTATAAACCTTTCATAAAATGACAAACTAAGTGCATATTTCACATTTCGTCAGTATATTTGATCATACATATTTGTTTTTATCATAAACACGAACATAGATAGATTATAAGCTTAAGTAAGCTGGTGAAATGTGTACCTTTCCAGCGAGGGTGTCTCAGTGGTTGTTTACCCCAACACTATAGATCACCCCTGATAACGATAACTGGAATATATGCTATTAGCTTTACCATTCCAACCAACAAGGCCATATTTAGGGTTTTGTTATAATTATTAGTTGAGTATTTGACCTCCAGCTTTGAGGTGAAAAGCAAACTATTCTCCAAGTTTCAAGGACTCTTCTGCTTGTTGTATTATTATTCTATGACACTTAGTTTGTTTATGCAAAACATTACAGTTCAGGCCATGATGGTCAATTTAAAGGAAATTATTGTTGTATTAATTATTATTGTTATTAAGAATTACTGGGGAAAAACTAGTTTTTAAGTAACCTTGTGGAAAAACTGACATAGAAATTCATAGAGAATTGGCATTCATAAAAATACCAACATTTTCATAATGATGCATTGTGGGAAATTTGGAGTGGAATGTCTTTCTGCCAAGATTTTTTATATGGTTAAGTTTGTTAAGTTGCTGCAATTACAGAAAAAAGTATTAAAAGTAAATTGAATGTTTTCTTGGGTAATAGAGACAAAATCTTTGGCTACTCAATACTTCCAAATGTCAGAGAGATAACACTTTGAATCAGACACTTTATATTAAGAAATGCTTATTCTTTTTCACTAAACATGGCTAAGTGTAAGTAACCATAGCATGGTAACCAAGATAATATTCAGAAGTGAGCCGGTTGTATTATTCAAGAAGTAGGGAGCTTCATATAACTAGATCTTCGCTTGTAGAAGGAATATTCTGAAATAGTTTTCTTCATAAGAGAGCTTATCTTCTGTTATTCTACAAATGGATTTTACCTATTACTCTCAGGAAATTAGAGTTGAAAGCGTAAGTCTCTTCCACTATTGACAAAAATAATAAGGTCAGGGAGAATAAGAGGTAAGTCAGTGGTCCGTTGCTCAATGAGTAATAGTAACAACGATAACTTTAAGACACATTTCATTACAACAATAGTTATCATTGTAGCAACACCCCTTATATCTTTGTTTCTATTGGATCAAATTGAATTCTGTAAATTGGTATAAAAAGGGGCACTGGAAGGCTATAGATTTTAATGATAGCAGCACATAAATAGAATCTTAAGATATTTTTTTTTACTTTAAAAATGTGCATTATAATGCTCAATGTTGCTACGTAAGGTGTCATAACAATGATCGTTATCGTAACAACGATGGGTATTGTGCATCGGGCCACTGATGTTATCCAATTTTACTCATACTAATATCATACGTTTGGTGTTATACATGACATCATAGGAGTGACCAATGAATTTAGCTTATAGACTTGAGCCAATATATATAAGCTCAGTCTCAATGTATTTTCAATTGATCATGAAGTAATGCTAAAATAATTGAATATTATGAGCAATGCATATGGCTTGCCAATAAGCCCTTCCATTGTGTTGGGACATGGTAATTTAAACACCAGCCTTGAGGTGTTTCAATCTTATATTTTTGTACTTGTAGGAACAAGTTGGATGAATTGCATCCTAAGTCTTATCCTGTCCAATGGAAAATCTAGTCATCTGTTTCATTATATGGATAAAAATGAAAAGAATAATGGGGAACCAACCTTTGATGTTGAGATGCATGAGCCAGGGCCACACTATTTCAGGACCCATTTCCACTTCCCGATTCTGGAGGAGTGTTTCAAGCGAAGCAAGCCGAAGGTCATCTATATCATGAGAAATCCATTAGATCAACTCGTGTCATTTTACCACTATTTAACCATGTCCATCAATCTCGGTCTCTACACAGGATCTTGGAATGAGTTTTATGATGAGCTTTATAAGAAAGATAAATTATGCTGGGGGAGACATTTAGAAAATGTTTCTACTTGGTGGAATGCAAAGGAAAATCATGCAGATCATATTTTGTTTGTGAAATATGAAGACATGCACAAATGTCTGAGAGAAGTGGTTAAAAATGTTATTTCCTTTCTTGGTAAAACTGTGAGTTCTGATGCTATTGATGTTATTTTAACCAAATCCTCTTTTGATAAAATGAAAGCAGATCCTAATGTTAATAGGCAAAATGTGCATTATGCTAGAAATGACATTTGTCCCTTCCTCAGACAGGGCCAGGTTGGAAATTGGAAGCAGTATTTCAGTGAAAAGCAGAAAAGAGAAGTGATGGAAAAGTATAGGGAACTAGCTTCTAAAGGACTCAAATTCGATCTTGATTTTGATGTGTAATACCAAGTGCAGTTTTTCTTATCAAAGTGTTTCTACATCTTTATTGGTACCTTTGACCCTTTCTACATTATGTGTATGAAGTGGTTTATTGAATGCCCAGGAAGAATAAGCCCACCCAATATTAATTTTATTTGGAAATGGTTGGACAAAATAACCGTCTTAGCAATCCTTTTCTCCCAGGGTTGGGGTTATTGAAATTAGCAAAAATTAAGTTTTTCTATATCAGCAAGGGCTGCTTAGACATTATCATTGGCTGAGTAATAAATGGTTGTATCTGACGAATGGTCATTTTGAGTAATTGCTGATTAAAGATTAATGATATTACAAAGCTCTGTATGATTGTAAATATCTGCTCAATCATTATAATATCTTATTCTTAGGAAGAATAACATGGTAAATATACCTTGGTTATAATTATGAATACATTTAGATCTGAGGATGTTACTATGATAATACATACATAGTTTTTTCCAGATACGACCTTTTATTACTCATTTTCAAAGAGAAAAGTTGGAAATAATTGAATAACAAAAGTTCGTATCTGGCATATATAAATTTGAGATAAATACAAATTAAATCAGTGTAACTGATTCAAATTACGCAAAACGATACTTCTGAACTAAAACAATATGCTAGTATTGACTTCAAATGATTACTCTAAAACAGTAAAGATTTAGGTGACATTAAAACTATCAGATATGATATGCAATGCAACCCTAGATATGACCTTTTATTACCCAACATGCAGACCATTGCTTCAGAAACAAAGGTTGTATCCAACATTTTGGAATCTTATTCCTGTATCTGCGACTAATTTTATAAATTTAACTATGATTTTTTACAATAAGGTTTACATAATAGTTATCTTAAAAACTGAATCATAAGATATAGCAGAAGCCCAGATAAAATCAGCCATAACTGCCTCGGAAGCTAAAAGGATAGGTGATAGAGTAGTTACAACTCCCTATTGGGAGGACAATAAAGTGCATGTTATGTACGAGATTATCTATAGTAAATTCCGCTCAAACACAATGCTGAGACAGAGGTTATTAGATACCAAAGATCTGATTCTGGTTGAATGCACCCTTGATGTTTTCTGGGGTTGTGGTCTAAAGTTATTTTCTCCTGAGTTCGGGATGAAAATCTGGACCTAAAAACCTAGGAAAGATACTAATGAAAGTAAGAAGGGAGCTTGTCACATTCAATAGTATGGAAAGCTTTACATAATAGTTATCTTAAAAACTGAATCATAAGATATAGCAGAAGCCCAGATAAAATCAGCCAAAACTGCCTTGGAAGCTAAAAGAATAGGTGATAGAGTAGTTACAACCCCCTATTGGGAGAAAAATAAAGTGCATGTTACGTGTGAGATTGTCTATAGTATGTTCCACTCAAACACAATGCTGAGACAGAGGTTATTAGATACCAAAGATCTGAATCTGGTTGAAAGCACCCTTGATGTTTTTTGGTGTTGTGGTTTAAAGTTATTTTCTCCTGAGTTCAGGATGAAAATTGGGTTGGATCTAACAACCTAGGAAAGATACTAATGAACGTAAGAAGGGAGCTTGTCACATTCAATTGTATGGAAAGCTACATTTGAGTTTCTGGTATACTAGATGACCTCAGTCATCTCACACTACGTCTCATAGCATTGTATCGGGTTGTTTCTGTTGAATAACTGTTGTGTTTTTGTTGCTCTCATTGTAAACATATGATATATGGTAAACTTAGTTACTATCCACAATGTATGTTGGTGTGTTTACTGATTCAAGAGGAAAAGGTTTGGGAAATCTTCTACATGAGGAAAATGAGAACATTTTTATACATGTGTATACATTCCTGGGCGCCAACATGGATCGATTGCAGTTGAAATCATTGGAATTTTCCAAACGTGTGAGTTATTCAGCCATTTATGTTATGGGAGGTATGAATGATTGTACTGAACTGATACCAGGTACATAAAATGTGTACATCCCAGACGAGACATCACTTGATATGTTCACATATGTAACGCAGAAGGTCTCAGATTGTAGGTTGGCATTGAATCATTATGAATATGTAGATGTGGTAATGGTGAACTAGTCTGGTGTTATTTATATGCTGTTGCTTATATGGTATTTCATTGATAAAGTTCTTAGTCTTGCTTGCATCTTATGGGGATATGTTCGATATTTCGTTAGACTGCGTGATGTCAATCACATGGCGTTTACTCACTTGCAACTCGATGATGATTCAATAAAGATGATTATGATAGAAATTGGGGGAGTTCTTCATTATTATTTGTCATATTAGCTAGCTTTTCATTATTAATCTGATTAGGTCTTATTTTGAATGTTTGTATGTTCATCAGTGGTATAGAGTCTAAGTAGAGGGGCTCATTCCTATACAAAGAATGTGCGCTTGGCAAGAGGTAAGTTTATCATATCCATTGAGACATTCTGAAGATACAAGTAAATAGTCATTCCATCCATCCAATACATGCCATCCATCTCATAAACTAACAACATCAGTAATGTTCCAACCAGGTATAGCTATCGCTAAGCTTCCCCTTTCGAAGTCTATGACATCCCATGGCCAGTGGGAGCGTCACCTCCCGTCTACCTGTGCCGGAGACCATCGGTAGAGTGTCTGTCACATCCAGTACTCCGTCTGTAAGGCTGAGCATAAGCTATTCCGATCCTTACCATCACCTGCTGTAGTTGTTACTATGGTCTTAGCACTACCCATTATGATCCGACTTGTTAGACTATTGCTCCCATGTATTCTTCCCGAAGTCTATATTGGTCTACTCATCTATCCTAAGTCTCATACTGCTTATATAGCGTCAGCCACGGGCTTGGCATTATGCGTAGTTATCCTAATACTCATCAGATTCTCTCCTCTTTTAACCTTATATTCATCCCACTCTCACATATATTAATCTAATTCTATTCTTAATTCTATACTAAAGCTATCACAAATGGTAAAGCCTCCTAAGCTGGATACTTCATACATCGTGATCATGTTCCCTAGCAGTCTTCCTTGTTGCACCTATGTCCCGTTCGTACCTGTGCGTACCTGTCTAAGAATGAACTAACTCAGTTACAATCGTCCAGGCGTGGAGGCGCCACCATTTAAAACAAACCCTATACTCTATACCTAGCCACAGGCAGGAGCACCGCTCTTCGCGTTGCTACTACACTAGCTTGACCCATTCACAATGTACTCCTGCCAATACTAGAGAGATTACAATACTTAGCTCTAACTCTAAAGAATATTATAATTATTTTGCACTGGACTTCAGTGCAATGGTAATTTTTGTGGTCTAGATATATCTTGATACAATGGTCAATATGAGAATGTAAAATCTGTAACACCTGATCAGAAACAAATTATGTTGACTGATACTTTATCATCTGCATGGCCGGTGAGCTGTGCGTAGAAAGGTTTAGCATACAGCCATCCTGTACGTACCAGTACTTGCTTGGAAAAAAATAATTCCAGAATGCAAAAAAAAGTTGTAATTTGACTCCAAATTTTTAATATTGCACCAAATATTCTGAAATTCAAACTGAGAACATCTAAAATATCAAAGAAAAATATGCAGCATAGGATTTGTTTTTCTTGAGTGCGTATGAATACGGTTCCTGTACTCCGCGAAGCACGCTACATAACACACGACGTCGCACTACGCGGGAAGAATGAATTCTTTTTTTTTCAAAATTATGACAATATTTCTTTTCTGTTTGGGTGATAAAATATAGAAGGCCCATAGGGGACGTCCTCGGGTCTCCGTACGGCCCTATGACGGCCGGGACGGCCCACAGGCTTCGCCCTTGGGCCGTCATAGGGCCGTAAGGAGACCCGAGGACATTCCCCACGGGCCTTCTTATATTAGTATGTAAAATCAACAGTGCAATTATAGTAGGTAATGCTATGATGGGTTTCAAGACGCCGTTGATTCAAGAAACCTTTCACAAGGGTCGTGGTGCTAACAAACCAAGAAAAGATTACTATAACTGCTTGGTAGATGGACTACATCCGACACATGTTACTCTGAAAAAGTGGAAGAAAATTCTTCTACATGCCAGACAATTAAATCATCATATCTCACTATACTTTATTAATTTTGTTCTTGTATTAATATGTGTCGAATGGTTGGTTGGTTGGTTATTGGGGTTTTACGCCGTATCAACATCTAAGGTTATATCACGCGTACGGCGAGAACATGATTTTGACAATCCTGTCCTTGATGACCTTATCTATGGAATGATCGAATCTATGAGAAGATAGAGACCATACCCCTACACTTTTACCGAGGCAGGTGTTCTTTAATGTGCAGGGTCCCATAGGCAGGGCCCTACACACAACAGCCGGTGGTCTACTAGAGACCTTTGATAACCCAGTTGTTGCCACTGGGAGACATGTAGAGGGGGGTAGCAGCCAGACCACCACAGCTCAGACTTGAACCCGGGCCGCCCGCGCAACAGACGGACTATGTGTCGAATGTGACTTGACGATGAGAAAACATCTTACAGATTTGTGTCCTTGTGTATTGTTTACTATTGGACTTGCATAGAGCTACGTACGTGAATGATAATGTTGTGATTATTTATATATTGGAAATCACTATGTTCTTTGTCTCAAAAGCAGCCATCCCAACTCCATAATCCTTCTGATAAAAGAATGTTTTCTCTGATATTTATAACGATTTAAACATGTTTCATACCTATTATAGGGTATAAGAGGGTGACTTACTGTCTACAGGTCTCAGGGAACCAATTGTGGCGCCATCTGCAGTGTCATATACCTTTCTGTCCCGAGGTGAAGGGAATGACAGGCTTTGAGTGGCTGATAATGAAATAAATTAGTTCCGTGAGACCTATATAGAGAGCAAAGATTGCCTTTTTTCTTAATAAACCAACTTTTCCATCACTCACACCCGTTTTCAATAAAAATATCCACTTTCAGCATCATCACATTACTTTTTCCTACAAAAGGAGGGCTTTTCCTGAACCTCCACCCATAAGAATTCACCTAGCATTTATCGTGGTATGACACCACCGTCCTCACATCACCCTCTTTTAATCACAGCAAAGGCATGAAAATTGGTAGAAGTGTTTCCATCCCATCACTGAGCAAGAATCAAGAGCCATTTAGATAATTGTGAAACCAGTTTGCAAGATATATTGAAAAAATATGGAAAAATTTGGTGCCAAAAGACAGAAAATTCTAAAAATAGCCATTTTCTCAAGATTTTTTGAGGAAAGTCCTCAGGAGAAGACACTCTTGTGGCATTATTCTAGTTTCACAATGTGTAAAGACTATCCCCTGCAACATTGAGGCAATTTGAACTATCTTTTAAAAGTTTCAACCTGGTTCACCCATTTTCAGTTACCAGCGCTAGGCCAAAACTGACAATTCTGTCAGCTCAGACGAGACAGAGGGAACAATAAACATGTCTCAGATGACTTCAAATTGTCCATTCTAGAAGGAAACAGGGTCAAAATATCTGCATCAGTGACATTAAAGAAAAGCTTGCACATAACTACAGGATAGTTATTTTTCAATGAATTCAATTCAGAATGTCATTTACATCTTGCAGTATCAATGTTAGCAAAATGGAAGGAAAATATTTATTTTATACACAATTATGGGACTTTAAAAAACTTGTATTTTGTAACATTCTTAAGGGAAATGTTCCAATTTATGATGTAGCAAGGGGAGTTATTGGGAAATCCCCTCTTTCCTTAGAAGGGAATCCCCAGTCCTGTAGAATTCGTAATAAGAATTATGTCCTCTAACCCAAAGTATATATATTTGATCTTATGCAACTCATAATAAATTAAAATGTATATTCATCTACAACCCTTCATTGATGAGGGAATCCCAGAATAACTTTAAGGGGAATTCCCATAGCTGTGACGTAGCAGGGGGAGTACTGAGCAGCTCAGCATTCAGGGAATTCCCAAAATTATATTATTTTCCTAAATATTTCCCTGAGACCTCGACATTTTCAAATTTTTACTTTTGAAATATTTTTAGAATACTGAAGTCGAGATAATTAGACAAAAACTAGCAATTCATGAATTTATGTGCAAGCTTTCCTTTAAGGAAAATAAGTAGATTTAATTGATTTTCGGGTGACATTCAGTGCCAACGCCTATGTATTTGACCAAATTTCTTGAACTTTGGCTTAAAATCCAAAAAAGAGAAGCATTAAGGGAATCCTTCTCCAGATCTTCTAATTTTAGGCTAATTCACTGGAAAAGTCAGTTTTCAGGGCCAAAAAAGTCCTTTCAGTTGACTTTGCCATATTTACTACAGGTCTCACGAAACTAATTGTTTTCCTGTATAGTTCAATATAACGGATCCTGAGGAAAAAAAATATTCAGAACGTGGACCCACATGAAATTGACTCATAAACTCATTGTGGCCTCTTTGACACACAAAATATCAAAATTTCAGACCCTGAAAGTTTTGAGCAAGCTTCCCAGACGTTGACCTACCCTCATTTTGGCACTTTTGCAGCGACCAAATTCATGGAGCACAGAGCCTATTTCAAAAACCTACTGACATTTTGTATAGTCACTGCATCATGGATTCTTAATGAAATAACTCAGACATGATTAGCGGTGCCCTGTGAATTTTCATTCACTTCTGTCAGTTTTCTTTATTTCATTATCAGCCACTCAAAGCCAGTCATTCCCTTCACCTCGGGACAGAAAGGTATATAACACTACAGATGGTGCCACAATTAGTTCTGTGAGACTTATAGTCGGAATCATGGAAAAGTTAACCCTGGTGTATATTGGGAGAACTATAGGGTGCAATGGGTAACAGCAGCACCAGGGTAGACTACTTTACTCATCCTACTGGCGCAAAAACAACCATGACGGGAGGTCGGGTTTCCTTAAGCTAATCTGCCCCCCACATTTTAATCTAGATGAGAGTAGAGGAGCCAGTTTTTGTGCATCTCTAGTTTTTGTGCATTTTACACATTTTATGGACTCATTTTTTCAAAAGGCATCAAATATGCCATTATCTTTAATGCCAGAACCGAAATAACGTTGTGACGCAATTCTCCCAGACGTGGTTCTCTGCTTAGTAGTATTTTGGCCTATCTTGTCAAATCAAGCTAAATCTCGCTAAATCAAGGTGCATTGTGGGAAATTTGTTGACAGGTCCATTTCCTGTTATAAGCTTTTAGAATATCATGACTATTCATCTATGACATTTTCCCTTGTTTGAGATTATGAAAAGGTAAAATTAGGTACTTTTTCTTGTTGTTAGTTTATACACTTCAATTTCTGAGGTTGATTTAAAAGTACTTTCATTACATGTTTAAATATTGCCATAAGATGCATTATTTATATTGGTTTATATATACAAAATATGCCAAAATTAGCCTGCAGGTGCATAAAATACAAGAAAACTTGAAACTGTGTCTGCCTGAATTAATTGGTAATTTTCATGATATTTCATATATACTTATGTTTTCTAAGGATATATATATATATATATATATACATATAGGTGACAGGACAACTACCCCTGGGACAACTACCCCTGGGACAACTACCCCTGGGACAACTACCCCCTAGAACAACTACCTCCTAGGACTATTACCCCCTAGGACTATTACCCCCATAGGACAACTACCCCTGGGACAACTACCCCTTAGGACAAGTACCCCTCTTGATAGGACAATTACCCCTATAGGTAGGACAATTACCCCTTTAGGACAACTACCCCTATAGATAGGACAACTACCCCCGACAACTAATCGTATGATACGATGATTACCCTCATTCTCTGGACACCCAGGGCAGCTTCCCATGGCCTTCCCCCTCCTTTTCCCAGCCCTGGAGGCCTACCCCTCCTTTGCCCACCCCTGGACACCCAGGGCAGGTCCTACCAATGGGGGTAGTTGTCCTACCAATGGGGGTAGTTGTCCTACCAATGGGGATAGTTGTCCTACCAATGGGGTAGTTGTCCTAACAATGGGGGTAGTTGTCCTAACAATGGGAGTAGTTGTCCTACCAATGGGGGTAGTTGTCCAAACAATGGGGGTAGTTGTCCTAGCAATGGGGGCAGTTGTCTTACCAATGGGGGTGATTATCCTATCAAGGAGGGTAGTTGTTCTATCAAGGGGGGGGGGGGGTAATTGTCCTATCAGATGGGGTAGTTGTCCTACCATAAGGGTAGTTGTCCTATATATAGGGGTAGTTGTCCTATCTAGAGGGCTAATTGTCCTATCTAGAGGGTTAATTGTCCTATCTAGAGGGGTAATTGTCCTATCTAAAGGGGTAATTGTCCTACCCATAGGGGGTAATTGTCCTAAGGGGTAGTTGTCCTATGGGGTAGTTGTCCTATGGGGTAATAGTCCTAGGGGGTAATAGTCCTAGGGGGTAATAGTCCTAGGGGTAGTTGTCCCAGGGGTAGTTGTCCTAGCGGTAGTTGTCCAGGGGTGATTGTCCTAGAATCATATATATATATATATATAGTTATATGTTATATATATTGATCTTGTAGACGTGATTCCACTATACATACTGTATACATACTATATACATACTGTAAACCAGGGATAACTTCCAATTATCCAGATCAGTTGATTACAATAGAGAATTATAAATTGTTTCGATTAGATAAAAATCTATAATTATAATCCTAACAATTGGATCAAAAGCGATGGTGGTCAGCAGTTTATGTTAAACAGCATATTTCTAGTTATTGTTCATATTTATTCAATCTGAGCAAGATTAAAAAATTTTGGGACAGATGTGGATAGATTTTAAGTTACCATTCACTAAACAATATATTATTTGTCATTATGTCGTCCGCCACACGGTAACATAAAGGATGCTATTAGAGAACTTGAAGCTGCTGTGGATCAGATACCAACTAGATTGAATGATAATTTGATAATATTAGGTGATTTTGCTATAAATTATAGGGATAGGAAATCTATAGGTTATATACAGTCGAAGGACTTTGAAAATACTGATCAGTTAAAACAAATAACATTCAAAAGTAGCTTTCCGTGCTATTGAATGTGACAAGCTCCCTTCTTACTTTCATTTGATATACCCGATCTTCCAGAGGGAACAAGTAAAGCAAACAAAGTGAAACAAAGTGAAACAAAGCACACTACTACAACAAGCTCCATCATGATGGGATACACCTATCACAAGAAATACGAGATGATTGGGCCAAAGCCATCATGGACTCAATAGGGAAGAATTCATGAACGGATATCGCAGCAAGTAAAACTCTGACTTTAAGCATATATATTAGAGGTCAAAGCTAGGACTTGTCAAAAGATAAGCCCATAAGCCAAGCCTAAAATAAGGAAAATAGTGTGCCTACTGACTACATTAACAGATGATTACTTCTATTAAGTCAAACAATAATAAGGTGATACTGAGTGAGGAGCTTGTCAAAAGATAAGCCCCAAAAGCAAAGTTGATCCATATTTCTACCTTTTACAGATATAGGACCATTGAAATCGATTCATTTTGTGAATATTGTCATGACTGACTTTACTTTTGTTTACTAAACCATTTAACCTTACATGCTAAACCCTGAATGTCTAAAAACGTTGAATCAGGTTTCTGCCACAGGAACTGCAAATGAAATACATCTTATCATGACCCGATCTATTATTATAGAGAATCGAGTCTGTACTCATGTTAATCACTCATGTTCATCTTCATTCATCCTCAAGAAACGATTGGTACCCTATCATGGATATAGACACTGCTGAATTTTTAAATAAAAAAGGTCTTAAAATAATATATTGGAATGTGCAAAGTTTAATGAACAAAATTGTACAGGTCAGGCAATTTGTAACATTGACGCAACCGGATATATTTTGTTTGACGGAAACATGGTTAAAAGATCATGTATCTGATAACTTTATACAACTGACAGGATATAATATGACAAGGCTTGATAGATTAACTCCTACATCAATGGGTCTTCCAAAAAGAGGTGGGGGAATGTGTATTTATATCAAAGCCTCTATACAATATAGGTTGTTGTCTGAAATTGAATATACGTGTATTTCACCTAATATAGAAGTCCAAACTATAAAATTAGAACTGACTAATATTCGACCTATTTACATAGTTAATACATACAGGCCACCAGATGGCAATATTCAAGAATTTATTTCTTGGGTTGACAACTTAATGCTGAACCTAACTCAAACCAAACAAATAGACATATTTATAGGAGGAGATTTTAATATTGACTAAAGTAAACAATCCACAAACAGGTCTAAAATAAAAGATCTGGAGAGGAGACATGGGTATAAGCAAATGATCAAAACCAGTACGCGCCCCCTGTACTCTGATGGAACGATAGACCTCATTTTAACAAATAATGAAAGAATTCTACAATGTGGAACTCTGAATGTCAATGTCAGTGATCATGTGCCTACTTATGCAATTTGCAAAAAAATTAAGTTTAAGCAACCAAAATGTGAATTTTTAGGCAGAAGTTATAGGTACTACAATGTTAATAACTTATGTGATCGCCTTTTGGAATATAACTGGGACGATATATACAAAATAAGTGATGTAAATGATGCATGGGACTTCATGTATAGTAAGATTGAAACCGTGACAGATGCTTTATGTCCCCTACGCACTTCAAGATACAATAAAACAAAGCCCCCTTGGTTAACAAATGAACTAATAGAACTTGCAATAGATCGTGATATTTCCTTAAAAATTGCTAAAAACTCTAAAACACAGGATGATATTTCCTTTAGTAAATATTTAAGAAATTTGTGTAAAAAGGAATTCAATAGAGCAAAAGATGAGTATGTAAGGGACAAACTGCATCAGTACCGGAATGATCCTAAAAATTGTTGGCAACACCTGAAGCATGTTATACCAGATGAGCATGTTCAGTCTGATTATTATTTGATAGATTCTAACAATCAAGACCTTGAATATGCAAGAACTGCTGATTACATTAATGAATACTTTACAACAATTGGTCACAAGCTGGCTTCTAAGATTAAACCGCTGACACCATGGGAATCCAATCTACTAGAGACAGAGGATAATCACAATATCAACGAGATAGACACTCTCCAAATAGAATCATTTACTCTTGACCAAATGGATAAAGTACTGAATGATATTGACATTTATAAATCATTGGGATTATCAATTTCTTCAAGATTACTTAAGGACAGTTTTAAGTGTCTTAATAGGTACCTGCTGTATATTTTCAACTTATCAATCAGAACATCTGTATACCCAGACTCTTGGAAAATAGGTACCGTGATTCCCATCCCAAAAATTACTAACCCTCGACATGTTGAAGATTTGCGACCAATAACTCTACTGCCATTGCCAGGCAAATTAATAGAACGATTAGTACATAACTATTTGTACTCTCATATTGAAAATAACCATATTTTTAGTACTAGGCAAAATGGTTTTCGAGCTAATCATGGTACCCATGACACCATTTTCAAATTCCTTGATCACGTTTTAACTAAAAAGAACTTAAAGGAGACTACAATTGCTGTTTTTATAGATCTGAAAAAAGCTTTTGATACTTTAGACCACGATATCCTGTTAGAATTAATTAAGAAAGATTTTAAATTATCAATAGCTTTACAAAACTGGATGAAAAATTATTTAGTAAATAGAAAACAAAAGACTATAACTAACAACCAACATTCAGTGGTACAACCAATAGTATGCGGCGTCCCGCAAGGCTCAATATTGGGACCTCTTTTATTTAACATTTATATAAATAAATTACCACTGTCAGTGAAAAACTGTGAAGTGTTACTCTATGCAGATGATACAGTTATATTCACATCTGGCAAATTAGACCAGTCGCTTATAGACAATGTGCAAATAGACTTAGATATGTTGAATATATGGTGTAGACACCATAAATTAACAGTGAATGTTATGAAAACTAAAAGTGTTTTGTTTAGACATAATGAAGATATTGTTATACCAAATTTCTCTTTTGGTACAGGTGAAATTGAAAATGTAAAGATTTACAAGTATCTGGGTATTAATCTGGATGAACATTTAAACTCTAAATACCAATTTAAAGAAACTTATAAAATAGCCTCCCATAAGTTGCTAATGCTTAGGAGAATTAGGAAGTCAATTACTGACTTTACCGCACTATCAATTGTTAAAACAATGATGCTTCCATATTTAGACATGGGAAACTATTATTTCACAGCTAATCCACAATGCGATACCCAGAGACTTGAAATTCTGTTGAATGTTGCATTACGTTTGTCATTTAGAATATCAAATCCCAGAGAAATACATATTTTTGATCTGTATACTAGAGCAAATATATTACCTCTTGAATATAGACAACAATATTTCTTACTGAATATTATGTTCAGATTAATACATAATAATAGCATTAAGATGAGAATGATATCACATAGAACTAGACTGGCACAAGCACCGCTTGTTGATGTACCCATCACCAGGCATGATTATGTATTAAAGTCACCAATTTTCTATGCCAAGGCACTATGGAATCATCTGCCTGTAAATATCAGAATGCTAAATACATATGAGGAATTTAAAACTAAAATAAAAGCACACTTAACTGGTACATATCATACTGTAGAAATAGCAAAGTTGGCAGCAGGCCTTCATTTGTAATCAAATGATACATCACTTCATCACATCTCATTACATTATCATACAGTAATTATCTATTCATAATATCTACTCATATTATATGAGTATTATACATTGATACTATATTAAAGACATGTAATAGATTAAGTTTGGCTGGAGATGAGGGAAGACAGGAGAAATCCTACTCATCCCAGGATAAATAAAATTGTTTAAAAAAAAACAAAAAAAACATAATTATTATAATTATATTTACAATATATACAAAATATCTTATATACAAGTAAAAACCAAGAGCCATATCATAATTAATATGTTGTATAAGAGAGATAGAATGAATAAATAAATATACTCATATAAAAAATACTCATATAAGTAAGGACAATAAGTCGCAGCAAACGCAGCATACTTATTATCCTTAGAATTTGTGCATCAACACAAGACCAGTCATGTCCCACATTTTATCTTTAGTTACATATCAACCAACAGCAATCTACAATATTCCTTCACACAATAATTTCTTTACAGCAGTTTTAAATTTATTTTTTTCCTGTTAATTGCTGAATATCTTCTGACAATTTATTCCATAAAAACACTCCACTATAATACGGACTTATCTGTACTTTAGTTAGAGTAGTATATATCTGCTTGAACTTCACCTTATTCCTACTTCGTAGTTCAATTTTGGGTCTATGTACATCTAGATTTTTGTCTATTTTGCTGTATTGAAACATGTACATCAACAAATGTTCTTTACATCGATTTTCTGGTGACATAACATTATATTTGATCAACAAATCAGTTTTATTCATCCTATAATTATAGATAACACAATATTCTACCTTTCTCTGACAGCACCAGTACAATCTACATTAGTATCTTTCTTAGGTTGTTAGATCAAACCTAATTTTCATCCCAAACTCAGGAGAAAATAACTTTAGACCACAACCCCAGAAAACATCAGGGGTGTATTAAACCAGAATCAGTTCTTTGGTATCTAATGTTAATGTGATGAACGGCTATTCAGCCAAAATACATAGAGGTTAAAATAATAGAAATAAGGTAATAATGGAAATAGATGTAAAGAACGAATATGTAAAGAACGAATAACGAATATGTAAAGAACGAAGAACGAAATAGATGTAAAGAACGAATATGTAAAGAACGAATAACGAATATGTAAAGAACGAATAACGAAAACGTAATGGAACGAAACCCGGAAATATGTAAACCAGAAGTGAAATGTAAACCGGAAACGGAATATATAAACCGGAAGTGACGTCAATTGTAGGTCACGTGACCGAAGGCAGCCAATCAGGGCTGACCTCTCTAGTATATAAAGGGGCGGTGAGGCCCGAATAAACAGAGTTCTTTAACAGTTCTCCTGGTGTCCAGACGTGTCCTCTTTCCTGAAACAACCACTAAAGATGAGCCGAATAGAGTAATTAAGCCGAAGTTAGGACAAAACAGCCGAAGTCCGAGATAGGTAGTCGAAACATAGGGTAAGGGGCCCGAAGGCCCGAAGAACGAGGAACGAGGGAACGGAGTAGGGCACGAAGGCCCGAAGTAGTACCGGAAACCGAGGCGTAGTATGGTACGAAGACATGGGGAGCGGAACGAGGGAGCGAAGTCCGCGGGGACGAGGGCGCGGCGTGCTCGGCCCCACGCTACCAAACAATAGGCGACCGTCGGCCCGTCGCCCCCGCGGACCGGAACTCAGGGGTGGACCGCCCCCCGGCCGACCCGTACCCCTACCATAATTTCCCTCCCCCGCAGTCCTCCGTCGACATCGAGTGCCGATCGATTCGCTCAGCCCCCCCTCGTGCGCGAGGCACGACTCTAGAAACACATCTCGGTTCTTGGCCCGGATTCCCCGTCCGCCCCGAGACCCGAACAACCCCCACGTTCCTCTGTCGTAAGAATCGGCAACCCCGACTTACCAGAGAACGTCACATTAACAACTTATGTACCTCAGCAAATTTCATGTTCCGCCATTCCTGATGAAATTCTAAAAGAATTGAAACATGTTAATTTATCACTAACAACAAAACAACCTGCAGCTATCCACCAAACATTTGGGAGTTGGGTTAGATATATATAGTCACAACACATTTTGCTTTTACATATGACTAATAATCAAATTGCTAACAATCCAACACCATGTGTATTCCCATGGGTTAAAACTTGTGCAACTAAAGCATGTCATTTTCAAAGAAGAAATTGTTCAAGAATGCACCTTTACGATTGCTATTTAAAATAAAATACCTTACTTTGTGCACATAATGCCACATCCTTCACAATGGACTGGCTGCCATACTGGTGATTATTTTAGAACCATCATTATTATATAGGCCTATATAGCCATGCCAAATTCAAGTTTATGGCATTATAATCGGTAATTTTGATAATTCTAAATCAATGAACTTTACATTTCTTCACAACCACGTGGTTATGAGAACCATGTGATGATCACTGGAATGTATGGTAACATGTCTGCACAATGAACATATGGCAGTCACACTTCAACAGCATCCAAATAGCAAATGTTTGTCTCGGAGGAATGCCCCGTCTGGTGTTGTATGAACCAAATAAACTGGCAATCTAGATTGGATATAAGATACTACAACTTCTAAATTATGGAGTGAAATGATGTCCAATGTCTTAGCTACTTACTACAGAAAACAAAGAATCAAGGATGCTTCTCTAACTCCAATTTTTGTATAGTTACATATATTATGGACAAATAATAATTATTTAAAACTGAGTCAACAAACATCATATTTATTGTTGTATTCATACATATTACAGACTATACATTGATAATCTTAAATGTTATGATAGCCCATGATATGATAGCAGTAGTATGCTTACGATCATTAATGGACATCTTATCTTAAATTTACACCAAAAAAACATAGTGTGAAACAGTCTGACAAAAGAGCACATAAAATACTAACCTATCAAATTTACTACAACAAACTTGCTGAGAAACACATGTACAAGGGTACCCTTTATGCCCCCACTAAGTAACCAATGATAAGTCTATTGGTAGGGAGGGCGGGAAAACTCTTAGACACAAGGGCAAAAATACAAGAAAAATAATATCTCTATGAATAACTTATAATAGTATAATATCATGTTAATATGTAAGGTGTATCACCTTTCTTTAAAATGTTCATAAACACCCCCATTTTCTGCTAGGTCCCAAAGTTATTTTCTTAACCATAGCACCTATGGGGGTGTATTCCCCAATGATGACTGCTACAGTAGCGCCACCTGTTACATGCCAAAGTGTCCGTATAACCAACTCAAAGAAAGGTGGCATAGTGGTACTTTGCCTACCTAGAGTAAAGGGGTTCGCCTTCTGGTGGTGGGGCTCACTTCTTATCTTTAAATCGTGCTACAGTTTGACCGGACTGTGAAATCCAAAACAGATAAATCATCTAACAGCAGCTGAGCTGTATTTCCAGCATGACTTTGGGATGTGCTTGTGTGTAAGCACAATTCTTCTTTGGCCTATGATAAGCATGCACAAGGAAATGTTAAAAAAAGGGTCAAATGTACCCAGAAAGATGAGATAACATATTGTGTGTGGGGTTTCCATGCATTAACATGTAGAAACACTTCGATTAAAAAAAAGCACTTGGCATTACACATCAAGATCAAGATCGAATCCGAGTCCTTTAGAAGCTAGTTCCCTATACTTTTCCATTACTTCTCTTTTCTGCTTTTCACTGAAATACTGCTTCCAATTTCCAACCTGGCCCTGTCTGAGGAAGGGGCAAATGTCATTTCTGACATATGTTGCATTTTGCCTATTTACATTAGGATCTGCTTTCATTTTATCAAAAGAGGATTTGGTTAAAATGACATCAATAGCATCAGAACTCACAGTTTTACCAAGAAAGGAAATAACATTTTTAACCACTTTTCTGAGACATTTGTGCATGTCTTCATATTTCACAAACAAAATATGATCTGCATGATTTTCCTTTTCATTCCACCAGCTAGTGACATGTTCTAAATGTTTCCCAAAGCCTAACTTATCTTGTTTATAAAGCTCTTCATAAAACTCATCCCAAGATCCTGTGTAGAGACCGAGTTTGGTTGACATAGTTGAATAGTGGTAAAATGACACGAGTTGATCTAGTGGATTTCTCATGACATAGATGACCTTCGGCCTGCTTCGCTTGAAACACTCCTCCAGAATCGGGAACTGGAAATGGGTCCGGAAATAGTGTGGCCCCGGCTCATGGATTTCATCATCAAAGGATGGTTCCCCGTTATCCTTTCTGTTTATATCAATAAAATGAAACAGATGAGTAGATTCTCCATTGGACAGGATAAGACTGAGGATGCAATTCATCCAACTTGTTCCTACAAGTACAAAAATATAAGATTGAAACATCATTTGTGGAATAAAGGACCTCTCTAATTATTAAAACCATTTAGAATATTCCTTTCACAAGCAAATATCTGTTTATATGAAGCTCCCTAGCTGCCTCTTGTATATAACACAACCTGCCCAGTTCTGATTATCATCTTGGTTTCCATGTTATGGCAACTTAAAGTTAACCATGTTTTGTAAAACAGAATAAGCATTTCTTGATATAAAACCTTCGATTGAAAACATTATCTCTGTGACCATTCGAAGTATTGAGCAGCCAAATACCTTTACCTGAGAAAAATGTTCTATTTACTTTTAATATTCTTTTTTCTGTAACCACCTAAACTTAACTGTATGGAAAGCCTTTCCATTCTGTTCAACATTTTCCCCAATGCATCACTCATGAAAATTTTGATATTTTTATGCATGTCATTGAATTCTCTATGAATTTTTAAGGTAGTCAAATGTTTCCATAAAATTAGTTGAAAAACAGTTTTCCTTCCAAATAATTTCTTCATAATGAAAATTAATGCAACTGAGGGGCCGATATCCTGGTATGGTCATATTTGCTCTAAATTGACCATCATGGCCTGAACTGTAATACTTGTCATTAACAAACTAAGTGTCATGGAATGAAAACACAAAAGGTTGAAGAGTCGTGGGAACTTGGGGACTATTTTGCTTTTTTACCTCAAGGCTGGAGGTCAAACACTCAATTTAGAATTATAACAAAATTCGAGAATATGGCCTTATTGGTTGAAATGGTCATGCTTATTGAAAAGTACAATTTACCTGATCTTGGAACTGCTGCAAGAATCACATCTGATGGATCAAATGTGTGCCTGCGAATAATGTCAATGTGTTCCACATTGAAAAACTTATTTAATGTTACTCCTTCATATTGGAAAAGCTGCGGATCTCCTAGCTGAAACCTGGACATGGTTTGATTGGTGAATCTCAGCTAATGCATGTTGTATCAGTTGCTGTTAATATATATTCCCATGCATTTAATTTTATTAAGGATAGGGAGGGGTTTAGTTTTAATAAGAATAGAGAACTAGAGCTGTTATAAAGGGGATGATTGGAGATGCATACTGGGGCCTGCCATCTTGGCCACTGTCCCCCAGTATGGCTCAAATTCAGCCATTTGGGGGTCAAGCTAGGTCTTGACACACTGTCAGCCTACCAAATGTATGTGTGCTAATGTATAAAAGAAGCTGATTCAAGTTATAATTCATCATGTCAAACATTTTCTTCCAATGACAAACTCCAAGTTCCCTATCTAATGTTATCTATATATGCTATAACCAAAACTTTAAAATCATAACCTTTCAGGCTCACCTGAAAAGAAATGTTTTGATGTTTAGATAGTTGGCTATAAAAGTTCATTGATACATATTTTAATTTAACACATCAGTTAACAAAATATAGGGCTAAGGCCTCCCCTTGTGCAACAGCCTATTGTTCGGACTGGGCCAAACACAGGGAGGTGCAAACAGCATGTCCTACTATTCTAATGTGACATATATTTAGATCATAAACTTTTTCTATGGTACATAACTAATTTGATGCATTTCAAATTGCCTTTTCGCATCTCCTTTAAAGTTGGCAAGACTCCTTTGCGAAGACACCTATTGTAACTTCCTCACCAGGGTAGGTCTCAACCTAACCTAAACACAATGTTATTGTGATGTTCTGATTAAGTTATGTCTTAACCATACCTAAACAGAACGTAACTATGACTATCTTATTAGGTCAGGTGTTAACATAATCTAAGCAGATTGTTATTGTGACTTTCCATTTTATAATTAGTTAGGTCTCAACCACACCTAAACAGAACATTATTGCTACGTTCTTATTGGGTAAGGTCCAAATATTAACCTCATAATAACGTGGCAAGAACGTTAGCAAAATGTCACAATATAACGTTGCAACAGTTGGTCGCAGCAACGTAATTGGGAGTCATCAAAATACCGTCGCTGCAACGTTATCATGTAACGCAACAAGGACCAAACCAGAACATTGCGGCAACATTATTATAATGTCACTCTGCTGGCTGGACAACGATGTCTATATTCTAGAGATACCAAGTTTGCTCATGTATATTGAAAAAAATGTGAAGATATGATCTTTTATCTGATATGATATCAAAAATAATTTCAATTTCCTGAGTATGATAATGGGGCCATGCCACAACTCGTATCTAGGTATGGTAAGAGCACAGTTTTCATTTTTGTAATTGCAGCAAAGTCTGTCAAAGATTAATGGATTCTTTTAATCATTTAGAGTTTATTTGAGATAATTTTTGTAGGTTTCTTAAGCTGATATTTGAAATTTAGGTTTAAATCTAAATCTATACCCAGGTACTTTTGACAAGCTGACAATGATTTATGTAATGACAGTCTGGGAATAGTGGAAGACCTCGAGTAAGTGTGTGATTCCTAAGTAACAAGAAACATGGATAAAACTGGTGATCACTCAAACTGTGATTATGTTGGGTGAATTACCAATGAGAGAGTGTATTTCTTGAGCTGCCATTGTAATGTGTTGCATATAATGAAGGTATAATTGTATGTGATCATTCATTTGAACTTGAACGACCCAGATGAGGATTAATTTACCCAAAAGAAAATAACAAAGGACACTTAGTTATCAAAAGTAGTTCATTGGATCATGCTAACCACATATATAGCACCAGTATGGATCGGGGATATGATAGTTAAAAAGAACTAAGTACTGAAGAGCTAGTAAACCCCTCTTAATACATACGTTAAACCACATTAAAGTTCAGCAGCATACAGTCTTATCTACTCGTTTTATGATTCTGCTTTGAATAATGTATTCCATTGAACCAGAAATTGGTTACTGAATGTTTTTGTATAATTTTAACATTTAAGGGCACTTTAAGGGCAATGGCATCTTTTTTTCATGTGCACACAGACTGCCGTCACTGCATAGCCTGTTGAAACAGGCAACTAATTCTGTGGGCACCTATTGGAGGAAAGTACATTAATTCTGCCTGTATATCTCTCTTAATATTTGTCCAATTTATACTGTTATACAGTAAGCAATAAAATTGTAGTTCAAAACGTTGTCAATTCATATATCTTCTCAGATTAGATAGATTCTTTCTTGTTAATTTATCATGAATTTAATTCTAATAAATTATAATTTTTTACCCAACCATCCTTGTGGCATGTTTTCTGGGCATCATATCTATATGAATTGATTGATTAAGAGAAAGGCACTTAGAAATGTGCTTAGACAATAGAAGGTTCCATAAGTCTTAGAAACATCATGTTAGCACAAAGTACAATTCACACATTTTCTAAAAATCTTCAAAATTTGTTCTAAATCACGAAGTAAAATCCTAAGTTTCCTGAAAAAGTTAGATTGGTGACCCCCTAATTTCTTTTCAGAAAATTTTGAGCTTACGTTTTCATTATTTTAGTGATTATTTTTACTTTTTATCTGAATATCTATTTAATCAAAATCCACCAATATCCCTAACTTTAGTAAAATAATGCATGTATTACAAGGAATTATATGTTGTTTGAATATTCTGGTGGGTCCAGATCATATTTGATTGTTTTTGTTGAAGGTATTACGAATTATCTACATATTTAGTCTAAAATCATTTGGTACATTTTGTGATACCTGTACAAATGTTTCCATGGTGGCCATTTTGGTATCAGTATTTCTGATATGTATACATACCTAGTTTTTATCTCCTAACATTTAGAGAAAATCTCAAAATGTTTATTGGAGTAGTTTTCTTTAAATGAACACCAGTTACACTATTGTGGGTAAATAAACATGAATTAGTGACTCAGCGCTCGGCTGTTGAAACACATGCGGGGAAGTTATTTTCACATTAGTATGCCCCAGCGAAATGTGCAGATGATAATTCCCTGCACAAATTGCTCAATGATTTGCCCAGCAGTTCCATCAAACATTATTATTGTATACTGACAGGTAATTCCTTAAAAACAAGATTACAAATAACTCTGATTCTAGACAAAATAGATATCAAATTTGTGACGCGACCAATGATGTTGCTGGATTACGTTCATTAGGTGTAAAATATGTCGCAAGCCATTGTGTTGCTAGGCTTACATCAGCAGACGCTAACCTAAAATTGCACGGACAAGATAGCCGATTTAAGAAGCTGTATCTGAAATTTTGATTTAACACTTTGAACATTTAATGAGACTTTGCTGCTCAAAAAATGAAAGTGAAAAAATTGATTTAAGGATAGACAACACCTCTCAGGGTGCCATTTATGATATTTCAAATTGCGCTCTCTCTATTTATAGAACAAGTTTATAGTACATATCAAAAGGTGGCTCTTAATTTTCTCAATCTTTCCATGTGAATTATTTTGTGATCACTTTATAATTTCAGAAGCAAAACGTGAAAAATTGATTTTTCCACTTTTATTTTTTGAACATGAATATCTCAGTAACTAATAATGATATTCCTACAAAATTTGGACACCTTGTCAATAATGTTATCATGGAGGGAAGCGTGTCTCAGTTTTCTTATTTAGGTCCTAGTTTTTGTTTTATGTCAAAAAACGGGGAACTTTTTATTATTTTTTTCAATATTATTTTCTAGATTTCATAAAACAAAAACTAGGACCTAAATCAAAAATCTGAGACACGCTTCCCTCCAAATGAATGTTATTTATATGCTGTGAAAATTTCATATGTTTTCATCTATAACTAAGGGAGATATCCATGTTCAAAAAATAAAAGTTAAAAATGCATTTTTTGTATTCCCGGCAAGCCTATACAGGCAATTCTACACACATTATAATATGAGTTATATGTGTAGATAGGGTCATCAAAAGAGTATTTAATGGTATGAGACTCAGAATTATACTCTAGACATCAAATAATATAGACCTCTTCAAAGAGAGTCTCACGAATTGGCCGCTGAGAGGTGTTGTCTATCCTTAAATCCATAATTTCTTTAATTCTTGTCTATATCATATTCATGCATGTATCATTGGAAAGGAATGCCTACTACAATTCTTTGATGTAATAAATTACAGTGACGATATGGAAAAGGAGAGCAGCTCAGATGTGACTAAATGAACATTACCTAGTGATGCGGGGAAATAAAAGGTATCTTGATAAACCTATATTAGAAGTATACAACAAAGGGTGGAAGTGCAGGGCATATAAAATGTGGTTGTTGTTGTCTACAGAAATTCAGCAAACATACAAAAACTGAATTTCGAAAACAAATTAACAAAAGAATTGTTATGTAATATATTGGACAAAATGTGGAGTGACATAATTATGACTACTACTATAGAGTGGAATATATTATTGCTGTTTTCCAGATTATGATGTACTGTATTGTATATAATGTTAATAATTATCTGACTATACTAAATGTAATGTCATTGTGAAATGAATATTTTCACTGCGTTAAGTTCAAGGATTAAAAAGAAACCTTTCATATGATGTATAATACTCTATTGTAAGTGTTATAATTGTATGTCCATGTGCCTAGATGAAACACATGGTCCAGAGACCCCTTATCAATCCTTCAGCACAAACAATACCAATATTAATGAAAAAATCTATACTTCATTATGGTGACTTGTTAACATATTTCCCAGACTACATCAATAACTCAATATCAGGGGGGCGGACCAAAAAACATCCACGATTTCTCGTGGCGGTAATTTCAGGCTCACGAGAACAATTTCAAGCCCAAGAGAAGGAATATCTGCCCAGAAAACATCCATGAGAACTTTTGGACATGGTAATTTCTTTAAAAACCATACTAAAATCATTTCTATAATCTATTTATTTACATAAAATACTTCTTAAAGTCTGTTAGAATAACATCTGAGCATTTAATTGTTGAAAAAAAGTATTTCTGTGCCACGAGAATTTAAATGCTCACGAGAGCAAAGGTTGTGATCGTGGGTATTTTAACTTCTCGTAGCACTAAATTCTCGTGGATGTTTTTTGGTCCGCCCCCCTGTTATGGAATGCAGGGCTAAACCTGTGTAAAACAGTGTTGATCGGATGACAGGCTTTAACATTGGTTCCTATGCGAAAAAGGCCAATATACAAAGCTGCATTTTACAAATTTTAGAACCAACTTGTCAGCCAAATTCTCTCTGCAAGAATGTTTTTAACATAAATGAGAAGTATTGTAATCATTGAGGCATTATTAAGTGAGAAATCCTTGTTCAAAAAATAATGTTAAAATATTATTTTTCCAACTTTCTTATCCATTATCTCCATAAATTCCCACCTTGAATGAAATATCAGTAATACCATTCAAAACAACTGTTGCCCAGAATCTAACTAAGGCCATATACTGTGTTTAGCACTGAGAGTGTTTTGACGGACAGATATGAACCGCCACTTGCCCAAACAGATAGATGTAATAGACGCCTAAATGACGACAATTCCCAGAAGAATGAGGGGGACAGTGAAATGCTACATATGTTAACTTGGAATATCAGAGGTCTTTATGATAAAATATTTGACCCGGACCTACAGGAATTTCTTTTTAAATATGATGTCATTCTTATCTCAGAGACACATGCAGACCTAAGATCACAAGAATATTATGATAGGATCCCAAACTTTGATTACATAAACTTTCCAAGAAAAAACGTACATCCATTGGCACCAGGCCCCTCTGGTGGCATCGGCATATTCATAAGGACATGCTGGAAAAAAGGGTGTGAAGTAATATCGTATGATGAGTCTATTACCTGGTTAAAACTAAAATCCTCTTTCTTTGGTTGGGACAGGGACAAATTCATAGCATGTGTGTATTTCCCTCCTGAGGGCTCTTCTTATATTCACACTACAAACTCCAGAACTGACTATTTCAATATACTATCAGAACAAATCTCTAGACATATGCATGAAGGTGATATCATACTCGGTGGGGATTTTAATGCTCGGGTGGGACAAATTTCAGAAATACCAAAATCTTATAATGGTAATGAAGGGGACCTCTCAGCTTTCATCGAACACTTAACCGTCCCCAATGAAACTGGCCCATGGACCTTTGGGGACAGATCTACAAGAGACAAGCAGACCAATGAATATGGAAGGTGCCTTATCAATGTATGTAAAGCAACTGGACTTCTAATCTTAAATGGCAGGCATGGTGATCAAAACAATACAGGAAGTTTTACATGTCTAAAAGAAAATGGATCAAGTGTGGTAGATTATGTTATATGCAAGCCAAATACTACTAGCCTTATCACGAACTTTATGATCTTACCAAAAAGAGCTGTTTCAGACCACACACCAATACAGTTCAACCTCACTATCACGAAAAAGCCGCCATCTAAGGTATCTCAGTCAGCTGCTCAGGAAAATGTAATACCCACCTACCGATGGGATCATGACAAGCTATCACAGTACAAAATTGAATTGGGAAGCGCAAACAACTCACTATATGATCAGCTGCTTTTAGAAGTAACTGGTACTGCATGCACTACCACTACCAATGCTACAAGTAATAGTGATGACATCTCCTCTATTCTGTATGACTACTTAGGCTTGGCGATGGAACGAACATTTGATAGAAAGAAAGAAAACAACCCCTCAAAATTTCCAGTTAACAAATGGTTTAATACTGAATGCAAACTCCTCAAACGTAAAGTTAATGACTATGCATCAAAATATGATATATCATCCCCTAAGCATAAAGAAACATATAAACTTTTACTTGTAGACTACAACAGAGTAAAACAGAAAAGTAAAAGACAGTATAAAAGGAACATCTGTGCTAAATTACAGAACAGTAAGTCCAGTAACCCTAGTAGCTATTGGAAACTATGGAAGTCATTACAAGTAAGAACCCCAAACAAGAGTGAACTGACATGTGCAGAGCTAGAAACGTATTTCAGAGAACAAGTTTCCCCTCCACCTATAGAATATTTTGATCATACAAAGATCTTAGAAATTGACACCATCATAAGTGACCACTGTACAAGGATGCCCAGCTTGTTGAACGGTGGAGTAGACAAAGAAATAGACATAGACATATCCCATGATATCTGTAACAGTCCAATAACTGTAGAGGAAATAACTACTCACCTATCCAAATTGAAAAATGGGAAAGCTTCAGGTATTGATGGTATCTCAGGTGAATTCCTCAAATATGCAACAAACGAGATAAGAAATATACTTCTCTGTGTTTACAACTACATCTTTGATCGATCTGACTGGCCATCCACATGGGCAGAGGGTACCATATGCCCAGTACACAAAAAAGGTTCGATTAATACACCTGATAACTATAGGAAAATTACGGTCATGCCAACCCTTGGGAAGGTACTTGAATCAATAATGAATGCAAGATTAATCAAAAAGAATATTGTCCTAGAGATAGATGACCCACACCAATCAGGTTTCAAACATGGAAGTCGTACAACTGACAACATTTTTGTTCTCCACACTGTTATACAAAGGCAGAAGTTTAAAAAGAAACCAGTCTATGTCTGCTTTGTAGATTTCAGTAAGGCGTTTGATTATGTCAATAGAAATGCTTTATATTTTAAACTCATTAAGAGAGGAGTAGAAGGAAAACTACTTAAACTCATCATGGATATGTACAACAAAGCTAAGTGCAGAGTTAAATGGAAAGATACAATTGGTAATGTGATAGACAGCCAGTATGGCGTGTTGCAGGGGGGCATGACAAGCCCAAAATTGTTCACCGAATTTCTATATGATATTGAGACATACCTAGACAGTACCTCTGGGGTCATGCTTGATGACAGTGTCCTGAGCTACCTATTATATGCAGATGACCTTGTACTATGCTCAGAGACCCCAGAAGGCTTGCAAAGGTTACTCGATGGTCTGTTTAATTTCTGCAAGGACTGGCACCTAATTCTTAACCTAGCCAAAACCAATGTTCTAGTGTTTGGGAGCAGGCCAAACCCAAATCGTTTCACCTTCAACGGCAAAGAAATTAAAATAGAAACAGAATACAAATACCTAGGCACAATTTTTTCCACTACATCACATGACCCATTGAAAAAAACGCAGGAACATCTAATAGATAAATCACAGAGTGCGCTATTTGCTCTGAAGTCATACGTAAAAAATAGTATAGGCCAACTAACTCCAGCATTAGCAATGAAAATGTTTGATGTCCAAATTGGCTCCATCCTTGGATATGCCTCAGAAGTACTGTATACTGGAAAAGAGTCTAAAGAAATTGAAAACGTTCATATAACCTACTTGAAAAACATGCTGAAGGTGAAACGATCCTCATGTAACGGTGCTATTTATGCTGAATGTGGTAGGTTCCCACTGGTTGTCAAACAAAAAATACAAGTCCTGAAATATTGGGAAAGACTACTGAAGCTAGACGAGAAAAATTTGATTAAAAAGGCGTATAATTCATTACTTGAACTTAGTGGACAAGGACAGGTGAACTGGTGCTCCCATGTAGAAAACATTCTAGAAGAGGTAAATCTATCCCAAGCCTGGGGAGACCAGAGGATCTCCCCAAGAGATATTAACCTTGCATGCGAGACACTTCATAAAACCTTCATGATTAAAACCTTGAGTGACATAGAAGATAGCATCAAATATCCTAAACTGAGAACATATAAGCTCTTCAAAAAAGAATTCAAATTAGAAAACTACCTCCTGGAAATAGATAACATAAAACATGCACAGGCACTCGTCCGCTTTAGAATAAGCTCCCACAACTTGAAAATAGAGACTGGTCGCTATGATCAGAGAAAGATCCAACCCAAAGACCGCTTGTGTATATACTGTACATCCAGAGAAATAGAAGATGAATGTCACTTCCTGTTACACTGCTCACTCTATAACGACGAACGCAAAATATTACTCATTAAAGCTAAAGATGAAATCCCTTCCTTTGAACTGCTCTCTGCCAATGAAAAGTTTATCTCAATTATGCAGAATAGGACACCAAAAATTATGCAAGCACTTGGTAACTTTGTCTATACATGCCTAAAGAAAAGAGGAATCTCAACAGCGAGTGTCCAAACCCCCCACGAAGATCAAACAAGGTGCTAGTTAAAAGTATGATTGATGTGGGGGGGCTCATCATGTTATTATATGCTGTTAAACTTCAACTGAAAATTATATGTTACCTCAAATATCTGATCTCATATACTGTCATTGGGATGGTAGGTATAGTAATACCACCATATCTCTTCAAACTAGTCAAAACATATCTCTTCAAACTAGTCAAAACACTCAAAGAATGTTACTTTTACTTTGACTATGCAACAGCTATATTATGTTAACTACAAGGACGGTGCTGGTAAATGGTGCTGCTGTAAATGTGACCTAAACAGTCACTGGTAAAAGATCTTTATATGTGTGTAGATGTAGTTTGTAGTATATTTGTGTAGATGTATAACATTATGTAACATGGACATGTAGGTCTTTATTACTGTGACCTTTCTTATGTCAATAAAAATCATTCATTCATTCATTCATTCAATAGCTTAGATATTCAGCTTTCATTTGATGTATAATATGTGTAAAAAGACAAATACATAGCAGAGTTAGAAGGAAACACACATAACTGTTGCAAATTTCGTCCTGATCAGTGGATATCAAAGTTGTGTTCAGCCACTAAAGGCTATTTTCCACTATACAGTACTTGTTTGTGGTACAAGACGCAAACAAACAGCCGCAAAATTCCTTGATTTCATGCAAGGTGTATTATAGGTACTTGCTTATGGTACTTGCAAGTACTGCAAATGAGTTTATATAGGTTTTCTTTGGATTGCTTGCAGCCAGGGATACCAACATATTGGTATAAAAACTGCAAATTGCTTGCAGTGGCTACCGCAAAGTGGAATATATGCCTGGCCAAATTAGTCCATGGCTTGTGTCAAAGAATTAGTAGATGCAATTCTTTGTTTAAGGCAATGTTAATTTTACCCATATATATTCCTCTGACCCTCTAGCATTAGGAAATGTTTGATGGCATTTTTTTTTTTAATCTAAGGGTCAGTTTTTGACCTCTCAAGGTCACAAGGTCAGAAATCCTGTATTTTCTTAATCTTACAAAGATCTAATGTCTATAGATATATACCTTGACATCTGTAGGCCTCTGTGTCAACTGAGTCAGCAGTCTATATACTTTGGAGGGGAGCCCTCTGGTAGCAGATGACTCCAAACACCAGATGTCACTAAGTGTTCAATAATTAGTACACCAAAGACCCTCTGGGAGTCAAACCGACATTACATCCATGTACAAAAACTTTATGTGAATTAGAATGAACATTCTTTGAAAGTGATATATAACAATGTTTACACTAGAATAAAACAACAATTTCACATTAAAAAAGAAGATATCTAGAAGTATATCAGGAAATTCTTCACAAGTTTTGCTGTTGCCTTACAAACGTAAATGTAATGGCCTCCAAAAGGTCAAGGTCATTCATATGTATGTAAAAAGCAAAACATTTTTAGAATAACAAATCACAACAACTAAAGTATGTATTACATAGTCAACCAGCCAAGTCCCAAAAGGTGATCTAGAAGAAACTCATATGTATGTTTTGTTAATGCCAATCATACAATGTCATCAAGATGAAATTTGTAGGAATGTATTGTCTGTTGGAAGTTCCAGAAAAAGTCAATTTTGTCTTTTTTGCTTTGAAAATGGCCTTCAAGGTCACAATAAAATTTGCTGTAATGTTCCGCATAAAAAAAAAGCTTTGCCCCATCGAATATAAGTGGTATAAGTCAAATGATACTATTATCATGAAGAGTCTACCAACGCTATAGGCTCATACTGGACAATAATATCATTTGATCTGGAAAAAGTACAAATTAAAGGGAGATGTCAATGTCATCAACTGATTGTTGTCATTCAAACTTTTCTAAATATGACATGAAAATGTAAATGTGAAAGATCCTGTCCATAGTTACCACCTTTTCAAAGTCACGGGGCTTTATCATTCTGGACAGTTGTTCTTATACCTGCCTATATTATTACAGAGAAGCCCATTTCACATTACCATTTCATTGTATGACCATAGAATCTTTCTGGATTTCAAAAGCTAGATAAGGGGCCTTCCATATAGTACGTACGCAGCAAGGAGGGATGGGGGGGTCTGAGATTTGTGAAAATTTGCGTACGTTCCTGTACATTTCCAAGGGGGGGTGGGGGGGTCTAGAATTTTGGAAAATTTGCGTACGTACTAAATGGAAGGCCCCTAACTAATTCCCTTATCATAAAATGTTCATTATAAAATCATCAAACAGTGCAATGATAACAATGTAATTTTCAATGAAAAAACCTGTGAGTTGAAAAGTGAATCTATATTCTCCATATTTCCGGCAAGTGTAATTTTTTTTTATATCCCGACGGAAATCCTCTTGCATTTTAGTTACAAAAAACATAAAAACGATATGCATATCATGCATATCATGCTCTTCATGTACTGGTTTTGTACATTTTGACCAACTTAAATCATTAGTGTTACGTTTTATTAAAGTACAAGGTCCTCAAGGCTTTAATGAACTTGAAATCATACATAGAAAGACGCCTCACCTTGCAGTAGTTGACAGTTTCTACGATCAAGATATCCTTCATTTTACACACACTAAAACAAAATATGAAGTTAATGGATTAAATGATAATATTATAGCAGTGTGCCTATTTCTTTGTCATACAAAAGACTAGTTGCTGCAATGATAATGGCTTTATTTTCAATAGATTCCAACTTCTCAGGGAGTGGTTGTCTTTCGTGAGGGACATTGTCTGATCCATAAGGTAGATTAACGTTTTTATATTTTTGAAATGATGTAGGTTTTTATAGCTATAGTCAAGAATGTGTCGTACCGAAAAGGTTTCTTTACTTCAATTAATGTGCCCAATGTTAATATCAATATCTTTTCTACCTAAACTGCAACCCTTAAGCGTTTAATACTTATAAAAGATCATTAACTAAAATCCCCCCGGTCGGATATATAGAAGTAAATGAGAGGCAGGAGCTGGCGTAAAATGAGTTGTATTGATAATAAAATAGTTGAATTGTTGATGTGATAATATAATAGTATATATTTGATAAAATAATAAGAATAGAAGATATATATAATAATAAGAGATATAAAAAAGGTGTGGGTGGGTGGGAGAATTGATGTTGTAGGTGGGAAGGACAGCGACACAGAGAGAGAGAGCTGTGTGGTGTGTGTGGTATATAGGGGTATATGCAGGCAGTAGCCAGCAGGTGGGGGTAGTAGGAGGGGTGTAGTATGTAGAAGGATCCACCTGGGGGAGCCAATGATCCATAATGTGGTAAACCCACATTATAACACATTGTAATAAACAGATACTTATTAAGAGAAATTCTCAAAATTACACTATGAACATTTACACAAATGACATCTATTTGTAACTACTCGAGAAGTCATTTGTACTCGAGAAAAGCTCAAATAGTTCAAATACACAAAGCAAGTAAAAGAGTCTAAAAATAATTTGAAAATGGTTGAAGTCAAGTATCTTGAATTGTTACATTGCACGAGCAATGCCTTTTGGTCATGTGATGTGTTCTTAGCCAATCACCACCTGCTTAATCTTCTGAGGCCTATTAAAGACAACTTGTTATCATGAAATCAGTTTTTGGCACTCACTGTTAACAGCTGCATGTTGTTGACTTATGCTTGGGGAAATAACACAATGATGATTAATGATACTTGAGGACAGACCTTGGAACAGACCCACAGGTTCTTAGGTGACTTGATCCCCAGACTTCCTGAGTGGTCTGACTGAATGTGGGCCCTGGGAAAGTGCAGATCCAGCTCTTGACCCCCAATCACTAGATGTAACACTGAGTAACAAGAGACACCATAGGATGGTCCTTGCTCTCCCCCCCCCCCCCTTATCTCTTTTTGAAGAGTAAACCCTAGCCCCTGAGACATGAAGGCCCTGACACCCCTAAAATCCCTCGAAAATACTCCCAAAATACTTTTAGGCCCACGAGTCCCTTTATCCCTGAATCAAAACAAACCATAGGCTAGGTGTGTACCATATGTATAATAGAAATCTGCACAATGTTATGTTGGACCCGTTTGATGGGAACTTAATAAAATCTCTTTGGTTAATCTGAATAAAAATAGTAAAAATAGTAACTTAAACTCTGACACTTGGCATTTGTTTTTTTTGTTGAAGAATACTCATTCAAATTTTAACAACTTAGATAACTTTACCAATGTTAACAGCTTATGTACCTAGGCGAGTTTCATATTTCTCCATTACTGTTGAAGTTCTAAGTGAATAGAAACATGTTGATTTATCACTAACAATAAAACAACCTGTCCTCCAAATGTTTGGGAGTTGGGTTTGATGTAGTTGCAATACCATTACATTTTTATTTTACTTAGGACTCATAATCGCATTGCCAACAATCCAACACCTCGATGTCACACCTATGATGTCACATACATGTACTTCAAAATCAGACTGGCCACCATATTGGTGATCATTTTAGAACCATCATTATTTATCATTTAAAGACACTTAGAAGATATAGCCATACAAAATTCACTAATCAAAAGTTTATGGCACTATAATCAATAATTTTGATAATTCTAAATCAATGAACTTTACATTTGTTCACAACCACGTGGTTATGAGAACCATGTGGTGATCACTGGAATGTATGGTAACATGTCTGCACAATGAATATATGGCCGTCACACTTCAACAGCATCCAAATAGCAAATGTTTGTCTAGGAGGAATGCCCCGTCTGGTGTTGTATGAACCAAATAAACTGGCAATCTAGATTGGATATAAGATACTACAACTTCTAAATTATGGTGTGAAATGACGATGTCTTAGCTACTTACTACAGAAAACAAAGAATCAGGGATGCTTCTCTATCTCCAATTTTTGTATAGTTACATATATTATGGACAAATAATAATTATTTAAAACTGTTCTACATTATTTAAAGTTTAATTCAGAGTCAACGAACATCATATTTATTGTTGTATTCATACATATTACAGACTATACATTGATAATCATAAATGTTATGATAGCCCATGATATGATAGCAATAATATGCTTACGATCATTAATGGACATCTTATCTTAAATTTACACCAAAAAAAACATAGTGTGAAACAGTCTGACAAAAGAGCACATAAAATACTAACCTATCAAATTTACTATAACAAACTTGCTGAGAAACACATGTACAAGGGTCGTACATTTTGATTAAGGATCGTAAATTAACTTTATTATAACAATTTGGACAGCGTGAAATGCCCCCTCGTGCTGTATCTACCACATATATGTCACTATGAAACAGAATGCACAACATGTACACCAGCACCCAGCGAAATTACCCCAATACCTACACTGTTGCCCCTCCCTACAGACACATCAATTGGTTGGGTCGGTATAGGACGTACGCCGATACCTACACTGTTGCCCCTCCCTACAGTCACACCGATAGGTTGGGTCAGTATAGGACGTACGCCTATACCTACACTGTTGCCCCTCCCTACAGTCACACCGATAGGTTGGGTCAGTATAGGACGTACCCCTATACCTACACTGTTGCCCCTCCCTACAGTCACACCGATAGGTTGGGTCAGTATAGGACGTACCCCTATACCTACACTGTTGCCCTCCCTACAGACACATCAATTGGTTGGGTCAGTATAGGACGTACGCCTATACCTACACTGTTGCCCCTCCCTACAGTCACACCGATAGGTTGGGTCATTATAGGACGCACCCCTAGACCTACACTGTTGCCCTCCCTACAGACACATCAATTGGTTGGGTCAGTATAGGACATACCCTTTATGCCCCCACTAAGTAACCAATGACAAGTCTATTGGTAGGGAGGGTGGTAAAACTCTTAAACACAAAGGCAAAAATACAAGAAAAATAATATTTCTATGAATAACTTATAATAGTATAATATTATGTTAATATGTAAGGTGTATCACCTTTCTTCAAAATGTTCATAAACACCCCCATTTTCTGCTAGGTCCCAAAGTTATTTTCTTAACCATAGCACCTATGGGGGTGTATTCCCCAATGATGACTGCTACAGTAGCGCCACCTGTTATATGCCAAAGTGTCCGTATAACCAATTCAAAGAAAGGTGGCATAGTGGTACTATGCATACCTAGAGTAAAGGGGTTCGCCTTCTGGTGGTGGAGCTCACTTGTTATCTTCGAATCGTGGTACAGTTTGATCAGACTGTGAAATCCAAAACAGATAAATCATCTAACAGCAGCTGAGCTGTATCTATATCAGGACTTTGGGATTTGCTTGTGTGTACACACAATTCTTTCTTGATGAGATAACATACTGTGTGGGGGGTTTCCATGCATTAACATGTAGAAACACTTCGATTAAAAAAAAAAGCACTTGGCATTACACATCAAGATCAAGATCGAATTCGAGTCCTTTAGAAGCTAGTTCCCTATACTTTTCCATTACTTCTCTTTTCTGCTTTTCACTGAAATACTGCTTCCAATTTCCAACCTGGCCCTGTCTGAGGAAGGGGCAAATGTCATTTCTGACATGTGTCGCATTTTGCCTATTAACATTAGGATCTGCTTTCATTTGATCAAAAGAGGATTTGGTTAAAATAACATCAATGGCATCAGAACTCACAGTTTTACCAAGAAAGGAAATAACATTTTTAATCACTTTTCTGAGACATTTGTGCATGTCTTCATATTTCACAAACAAAATATGATCTGCATGATTTTCCTTTTCATTCCACCAGCTAGTGACATGTTCTAAATGTTTCCCAAAGCCTAACTTATCTTGTTTATAAAGCTCTTCATAAAACTCATCCCAAGATCCTGTGTAGAGACCGAGTTTGGTCGACATAGTTGAATAGTGGTAAAATGACACGAGTTGATCTAGTGGATTTCTCATGACATAGATGACCTTCGGCCTGCTTCCCTTGAAACACTCCTCCAGAATCGGGAACTGGAAATGGGTCCTGAAATAGTGTGGCCCCGGCTCATGGATTTCATCATCAAAGGATGGTTCCCCATTATCCTTTCTGTTTATATCAATAAAATTAAACAGATGAGTAGATTCTCCATTGGACAGGATAAGACTGAGGATGCAATTCATCCAAGTTGTTCCTACAAGTACAAAAATATAAGATTGAAACATCATTTGTGGAATAAAGGATCTCTCTAATGATTAAAACCATTTAGAATATTCCTTTCACAAGCAAATATCTGTTTATATGAAGCTCCCTAGCTTCCTCTTGTATATAACACAACCTGCCCAGTTCTGATTATCATCTTGGTTTCCATGTTATGGCAACTTAAAGTTAACCATGTTTTGTAAAACAGAATAAGCATTTCTTGATATCAAACCTTTGATTGAAAACATTATCTCTCTGACCATTTGAAGTATTGAGCAGCCAAAGACCTTTACCTGAGAAAAATGTTCTATTTACTTTTAATATTCTTTTTTCTGTAACCACCTAAACTTAACTGTATGGAAAGCCTTTCCATTCTGTTCAACATTTTCCCCAACGAATCACTCATGAAAATTTTGATATTTTTATGCATGTCATTGAATTCTCTATGAATTTTTAAGGTAGTCAAATGTTTCCATAAAATTAGTTGAAAAATAGTTTTCCTTCCAAATATTTTCTTCATAAAGAAAATTAATGCAACTGAGGGGCCGATATCCTGGTATGGTCATACTTGCTCTAAATTGACCATCATGGCCTGAACTGTAATACTTGTCATTAACAAACTAAGTGTCATGGAATGAAAACACAAAAGGTTGAAGAGTCGTGGGAACTTGGGGACTATTTTGCTTTTTTACCTCAAGGCTGGAGGTCAAACACTCAATTTAGAATTATAACAAAATCCGAGAATATGGCCTTATTGGTTGAAATGGTCATGCTTATTGAAAAGTACAATTTACCTGATCTTGGAACTGCTGCAAGAATCACATCTGATGGATCAAATGTGTGCCTGCGAATAATGTCAATGTGATCCACATTGAAAAACTTATTTAATGTTACTCCTTCATATTGGAAAAGCTGCGGATCTCCTAGCTGAAACCTGGACATGGTTTGATTGGTGAATCTCAGCTAATGCATGTTGTATCAGTTGCTGTTAATATATATTCCCATGCATTTGATTTTATTAAGGATAGGGAGGGGTTTAGTTTTAATAAGAATAGAGAGCTGTTATAAAGGGGATGACTGGAGATGCATACTGGGGCCTGCCATCTTGGCCACTGTCCCCCAGTATGGCTCAAATTCAGCCATTTGGGGGACAAGCTAGGTCTTGACACACTGTCAGCCTACCAAATGTATGTGTGCTATTGTATAAAAGAAGCTGATTCAAGTTATGATTCATCATGTCAAACATTTTCCTCCAATGACAAACTGCAAGTTCCCTATCTAATGTTATCTATATATGCTATAACCAAAACTTTAAAATCATAACGTTTCAGGCTCACCTGAAAAGAAATGTTTTGATGTTTAGATAGTTGGCTATAAAAGTTCATTGATACATATTTTAATTTAACACATCAGTTAACAAAATATAGGGCTAAGGCCTCCCCTTGTGCAACAGCCTATTGTTCGGACTGGGCCAAACACAGGGAGGTGCAAACAGCATGTCCTACTATTCTAATGTGACATATTTTTAGATCATAAACTTTAATAAGATACTTTTTCTATGGTACATAACTAATTTGATGCATTTCAAATTGCCTTTTCGCATATTCTTTAAAGTTGGCAAGACTCCTTTGCGAAGACACCTATTGTAACTTCCTCACCAGGGTAGGTCTCAACCTAACCTAAACACAATGTTATTGTGATGTTCTGATTAAGTTATGTCTTAACCATACCTAAACAGAACGTAACTATTACAATCTTATTAGGTCAGGTGTTAACATAATCTAAGCAGATTGTTATTGTGACTTTCCATTTTATAATTAGTTAGGTCTCAACCACACCTAAACAGAACATTATTGCTACGTTCTTATTGGGTAAGGTCCAAATATTAACCTCATAATAAGGTGGCAAGAACGTTAGCAAAATGTCACAATATAACGTTGCAACAGTTGGTCGCAGCAACGTAATTGGGAGTCTATCAAAATACCGTCGCTGCAACATTATCATGTAACGCAACAAGGACCAAACCAGAACATTGCTGCAACATTATTATAATGTCACTCTGCTGGCTGGACAACGATGTCTATATTCTAGAAATGTGAAGATATGATCATTTATCTGATATGATATCAAAAATAATTTCAATTTCCTGAGTATGATAATGGGGCCATGCCATAACTCGTATCTAGGTATGGTAAGAGCACAGTTTTCATTTTTGTAATTGCAGCAAAGTCTGTCAAAGATTAATGGATTCTTATAATCATTTAGAGTTTATTTGAGATAATTTTTGTAGGTTTCTTAAGGTGATATTTGAAATTTAGGTTTAAATCTAAATCTATACCCAGGTACTTTTGACAAGCTGACAATGATTTATGTAATGACAGTCTGGGAATAGTGGAAGACCTCGAGTAAGTGTGTGATTCCTAAGTAACAAGAAACATGGATAAAACTGGTGATCACTCAAACTGTGGATTATGTTGGGTGAATTACCAATGAGAGAGTGTATTTCTTGAGCTGCCATTGTAATGTGTCGCATATAATGCAGGTATAATTGTATGTGATCATTCATTTGAACTTGAACGACCCAGATGAGGATTAATTTACCCAAAAGAAAATAACAAAGGACACTTAGTTATCAAAAGTAGTTCATTGGATCATGCTTACCACATATATAGCACCAGTATGGATGGGGGATATGATAGTTAAAAAGAACTAAGTACTGAAGAGCTAGTAACCCCCTCTTAATACATATATTAAACCACATTAAAGTTCAGCAGCATACAGTCTTATCTACTCGTTTTATGATTCTGCTTTGCATAATGTATTCCATTGAACCAGAAATTGGTTACTGAATGTTATTGTATAATTTTAACATTTAAGGGCACTTTAAGGGCAATGGCATCTTTTGTTCATGTGCACACGGACTGCCGTCACTGCATAACCTGCTGAAACAGGCAGTTAATTCTGTGGGCACCTATTGGAGGAAAGTACATTAATTCTGCCTGTATATCTCTCTTAATATTTGTCCAATTAATACTGTTATAAAGTAAGCAATAAAATTGTAGTTCAAAAAGTTGTCAATTCATATATCTTCTCAGATTAGATAGATTCTTTCTTGTTAATTTATCATGAATTTAATTCTAATAAATTTTTTACCCAACCATCCTTGTGGCATGTTTTCTGGGCATCATATCTATATGAATTGATTAATTAAGAGAAAGGCACTTAGAAATGTGCTTAGACAATAGAAGGTTCCATAAGTCTTAGAAACATCATGTTAGTACAAAGTACAATTCACACATTTTCTAAAAATCTTTAAAATTTGTTCTAAATCACGAAGTAAAATCCTAAGGTTCCTGAAAGAGTTAGATTGGTGATCCCCTAATATCTTTTCAGAAAATTTTGAGCTTATGTTTTCATTATTTTAGTGATTATTTTTACTTTTTATCTGAATATCTATTTAATCAAAATCCACCAATATCCCTAACTTTAGTAAAATAATGCATGTATTACAAGGAATTATATGTTGTTTGAATATTCTGGTGGGTCAAGATCATATTTGATTGTTTTTGTTGAAGGTATTACGAATTATCTACATATTTAGTCTAAAATCATTTGGTACATTTTGTGATACCTGTGCAAATGTTTCCATGGTGGCCATTTTGGTATCAGTATTTCTGATATATATACATACCTAGTTTTTATCTCCTAACATTTAGAGAAAATCTCAAAATGTTTATTGGAGTGGTTTTCTTTAAATGAACACCTGGTACACTATTGTGGGTAAACAAACATGAATTAGTGACTCAGCGCTCGGCTGTTGAAACACATGCAGGGAAGTTATTTTCACATTAGTATGCCCCAGCGAAATGTGCAAATGATAATTCCCTGCACAAATTGCTCAATGATTTGCCCAGCAGTTCCATCAAACATTATTATTGTATACTGACAGGTAATTCCTTAAAAACAAGATTACAAATAACTCTAGACAAAATAGATATCAAATTTGTGACGCGACCAATGATGTTGCTGGATTACGTTCATTAGGTGTAAAATATGTCGCAAGCCATTGTGTTGCTAGGCTTACATCAGCAGACGCTAACCTAAAATTGCACGGACAAGATAACCGATTTAAGAAGCTGTATCTGAAATTTTGATTTAACATTTTGAACATTTAATGAGACTTTGCTGCTCAAAAAATGAAAGTGAAAAAAAATGATTTAAATCCATAATTTCTTTAATTCTTGTCTATATCATATTCATGCATGTATCATTGGATAGGAATGCCTACTACAATTCTTTGATGTAATAAATTACAGTGACGATATGGAAAAGGAGAGCAGCTCAGATGTGACTAAATGAACATTACGTAGTGATGCGGGGAAATAAAAGGTATCTTGATAAACCTATATTAGAAGTATACAACAAAGGGTGGAAGTGCAGGGCATATAAAATGTGGATGTTGTTGCCAACAGAAATCCAGCTAACATACAAAAACTGAATTTCGAAAAAAATTAACAAAAGAATTGTTATACAATATATTGGACAAAGTGCAAACATGTGGAGTGACATAATTATGACTACTACTATATCGAGTGGAACATAATTTATTAATGCTGTTTTCCAGATTATGATGTACTGTATTGTATATAATTATGTTGTCTGACTATACTAAATGTAATGTTATTGTGAAATGCATATTTTCACAGCGTTATTTAAGTTCAAGGATTAAAAAAAAATGCTTTCATATAATGTATACTACTCTATTGTAAATGCTAGAATTGTAAGTCCATGTGCCTAGATGAAACACATGGTCCAGAGACCCCTTATCAATCCTTCACCACAAATAATACCAATTGTTGTTAATGAAAATATCTATACTTCATTATGGTGACTTGTTAACATATTTTCCAGACTACATCAATAACTCAATATCTGTTATGTAAATGCAGGGCTAAACTTAGGTAAACCAGTGTTGCTGTAGACCCTGATCAGAATGATCATCATGATTTCTTAAACATCATGATTTCTTACAATTTCGCAATTGACAGATATGTATGTTTGCCAGCCAATCAGAATGTTGTATTTCAGGGTAAAACAGGGTTAGACATCATAGGTTAGGTTGACAGGCTTTAACATTGGTTCCTGTGGGAAAAGGCCAACATATAATGCTGCATCTTACAACCAACTTTAGAACCAATTTGCATATGCCATTAGGGGTGAAATAATATTCAGTATTTTTAGTTTGTATCTATGTATATCTAATATTTTCTAAATTGATTTGAAAATAAATTCATTGCAAATGGATACAGATAAAATATATCTATATTTCCTAAACTTGTTCATGTGGCTTCGTCGACAAAACCTGTAGAAAGTAGCCTGCAGGTACAGAAAATACTATAAATGAGCTATCTGTGGTAGGATGAATTTGGTTATTGGTCTAGTCATGTCAATGAGATTATATTTTTCTGTACATCATTTATCTATGAACTTAATGCTTCAAATCAGTCCTGTTGATTTTTCTGTTATCAGCCTTGTCATAGTGGACAGCTATAATCAGTAGTCATGGATTCCTGTCGAAAACATATGAATTCATATCAGTGACATTTATAGACAGTTTGCTGCAGAAGGTAGTAAAAAGAAAATATTCTACAGTGCACAAAAGTCATTGTGCATTTGAAGTATTAGTGAAGTTCTTTCATGTAAAATATATTCTGCTTTGTGAATGAGAATTTAGATGAGAGATAATAGTCACCAGATGAGAAAGGAAATTATAGGAGAATTGTAAGGAATATTCGGAATTACATAAGTATAAGAATGGCAGATGCTGCTGGTAGGTGATATACCTGTATAACCACAGCAGATGAAAGGCACCTCCCAGTAAGCAGTGCTGCCTGGGTAAAATCAATAATTTGATAGTATATATAAGGGGCTGAGCCGGCAAGTGAATCCAGAGAAAACTACTCGTTTGAATCAATACGAATCTATACGATTCGGGGTTTGGTTTTAGCCATGTACGCTGACATCGGGTGACTTGGATAGGAGTTTACCATTATGCTGCTGCATTAAGACAAGCGGACTCTTAGGACGAAGCTAGCCTTGGGCAGTGTTGAACGAGGGCCGGATACTTAGGCCATAACGCACCAGCCATTGTATGCCTTTGGAATAATCACCAATAAACTTCCTCTCAGCCAAGCGGGATTCGTGTTGTGGATATGAACGCCCAGTTCATGGATGTAGTCTATCACTTGACTAGCGACATTAACCGAGACGATATTAGGCAGTCTGAGTAATGATTAAACTGTAGTTTCCCCATATTCAAAGTAACACCCATAAACTACCACTAGCATTCAACAGTTTAGCATCATTTTTCCATAGGAATAATTCCTGATACCCACCATGGCAGTCAGTGGACTTCCAATTGTGTTTAAAGTGGCTGTCAGTAAGACTGTGGTATTAATCCAAATACCCACGTTGATAATGATGATGTGTTGGAGTTGAAGGTCTATTCAGCAATTTTCCATATCTATATCAAGACCAACTCCGGTTTTTGACTTCACAGATCTGTGATTGAATCTATGGGGGTGGAAACGAAGGCAAGGTAAGGTGATCTAACAGGTAGCTACCGGGTCCAGAAATTGAACCCAGGCCGGCTGTGTGCTATGCCAATATGCTATCTGCTAGACCACCCCAACCCCTTCCTCACGTTGATAAGTAAACTGTTTGTATCCCTTGCAGATCCCTCCTTCCCCCCAACTATAATGTTAGCTAGACCTCCAGTATTGCAATTGATTTGTTTTTATTAGACCACTAACCATTATATATCTTAAAACTCAAGCGATCTAAACAGAAAATACACAATTACACTCCTATTCACCCTTTTCTAGCCTTACACTTACCTTTAGCCAACGTGACCTTTTCCGTGAGATCCACCATGGCCATACCCAGCCCCATAACCCCCGCCATGACCTGCTCTTTAGCCGTGGCCCCAGCCATAGCCTCCTCCATGTCCGTAAGCTACAGAGTCATCATCGGCATAGGCCACGCTCAACGTAAAAGCCACAACAACGAGGAGGAGGAAGAGTGCCTTGTACATCTTGGAGGTGTCAGTGAGAGACCGGTGCTGTGTCCATGTTACTCATTCCATATATAATTAAAGATGAGGTAGACTTGGTTGGTGTGGTAAGAAATACACTACTTGTCATGCCTACTAATGAATACCCCTCTGATCCAAAAACTTCAGACAGGTCTAGGCGGTGATTTTTTGTACAATACACACCATGACGTATATGTAAGTACATCGGCTGTGCCATCTTGTGACTACCACCATTTTTGTAATAAGAAAGATGCCTGAATATCTTATCCAGCATTACTAGACATCAAGCAATTGGAATCACCTAAATGAAAAAAAAGGAATTGAAGTTCCACAAATTTAATTTGTATGTCTCGATGTTATCTCTTAATTAGCAATAAAAATGAGATTTTACTCGAAGAGGAGCGTCAACAGCAGTAAATTACAGCCCCCCCCCCCCCCCCCACAGAGGACATTTTTGCAAAAGTTCCACCTTTCCTTGCAAAATTAGATGTAAATATCCCTGAAAGTAGTAGGAACATATTGAAAAGTTCCACGTTTTATTGCTGGCCATCCCCTTTTTCAAGTTCAAATTATTGAGAATATATCCAAAAGTTTCACTTGTGGAATCTCGGCCCCCCCCCCAAAAAAAAAAACAGACCCTGGGTTTAATAAACTAGAGCTGTGCCTTTATATGTATGTATAATATTAAATTATGGATCTACGGGAGTCTGGTTAGTTACCGCCACCGAAAGGGTTGAGGTATAATACACTAGGTGGTGTAGGAATCAGGTAAGTGGCAGTTTTATACCACAACCCTAAGAAGACCCAAGGCAGACCGATCGGCGTATGCAAACATATATTTTTTGCCATATGTGTGGGTGGTAATATTTGGAGCAAAATAAACTCTCAACCACAAGGTCTCCACCGTAATCATAGAATCGGATTTGTTTGAATATTGGACATGAAATAAGAAGTTGGTTTGACCCTTACAGTCTACAAAGTCAGCACATGTGGAGGTATATCATTTTGTGATCATCACATGAAAATATTTCGCCGTAAATGACCAAGTATAATGAATTCAGAAAAACTGAGAATTGAGGCTTCAGAAACGATGTTTTCTGAAGGTTCCTTAGGTACAGTGTTCTAAAATATATATGAAATATTGACCCCTGTGGCCCGTTGCACAATATCTATTGTTTCAGCGCAAGGTAACAAATTAACGAACCTTTCGTTGTTACTTTTTGCGTTATAACGCACATTTTGAAACTCAAAATAAACCTATTTAGAGTGCTATTAATGAGCTGGTATTTGTATAATTTAAAGCCCTACAGTGCCATGTTTTACATCATTTTACAGAATTCAATTTGAAACAGCAGAAACAAAGACATAAGGGGTATCTTTACAATGATACTTTTCACTATAAAACAATCGTTCTTAAAGTGATCTTAAAGTTGTCATTGTTACGGGCGACTGATATTAGTTACCCTACTTCTTCTAAAATGATGTCCTTTCGCATGTTGCTGCCTACATACTGAACTTTCTTCAGGTCTTACCAAGAACCAGCAAAATGGGCCATAACCAACCTGTCCATCTGGCTGCTGTTTTGTTAAACTGCTTTCAAAAGGACCTTTGGGAACCAGCAAATTGGGTCATGACCCCATTTCTTAGTTCCAGCCTCCATGGTGTAGTGGTTAAGACCCTCACCTCCAAACCCAAAGGTTGTGGATTCGAATCCTGGCAAAGCCACTTGTTAAAGTTTAAAACATTATTAAAATATACTGTTTTTCTAAATATGAATGGCCTTGCTATGGTGACGGGAATACATTTGTATCTATTGCTTATTATGGCATATTACCACACTTACTTCACATCTGCTGACAGAATAATATGTTGAACTAGTGGGGTCTTATTACTAGCTCAACAACTTAAGGATAGACACCAGTGGTCATCAACGAATTCAAGGAATCATCAATAAATTCCTTAATGTCGCTCTGATCCTGACAAGCTATACACCATTAGAAAGGCCATATTTTTCTCTGTCTGTCGATTTCAATAGAACTATAAAGAAATTAAAAACTGAGATTTTATCAATTTTAAACTGATTTTTTCACTTTTATTTTTTGAACATTGATATCTCGGTTAATACTTAACCTACATGAATAAAACTTTGCATACATGCTCATGACAATCCTACTCAGGGAAGCGTGTCTCAGATTTTTTATTTAGGTCCTAGATTTCATTTTATTGCAAAAAACGGCCAAAAACGGGAAACATTTTTAGATTTTTATGCCTATTCATTTTCTACATTTCATAAAAACTTAACTAAGACCTATATCAAAATTCTGAGACACGCTTCCCTCCATCTATATGTCAAGAAGATGTACTAAAAATTTCAAGGCTCTAGGTTAGATAATAACTGAGATATTAATGTTCAAAAAATAAATTTTAAAATTGTGATTTTCAAGTTTGCACCTATACTGTACAGCCTTTGTTCTACCTATTTTTATACAATTTATACCAATAGATATGATCCTTTAATGGCTATTCAGTGATGTTATTTATTAAGTAATACTATTTGAAACAAATCTTATAATTTTGATCAAAGAGAGTCACGCCATCTACACCTTAACCACTGGTGTCTATCCTTAAAGTAGTGGGGTCTGTTAAGGTCATTTTTTAGTGAAATCGTTACACGGTAGATAAAAGCATCAAATTTGGTATAAGACACCTCTGAGGCATAACTATCAAATCTGGAAGGGGAGCCATATTCTTATATCTCAGCTTCTAAAATGTCTCGAAAAACATTGTCAGTGTCAAAGTTAGTAGATTATAGTTCAGGCAATTATTTGCCTTGGGAATCTATACAAAAGATCTGATTCAAGGTAGCCAATATATTTGGTTAATTACCTAAAATTTCAAATGCTAGAAACATTTGGTATTTTAAGGTTGCTCCCCTTCTAGACTTAATAGTCATGCCTCAGAGGTGCCTCATACCAAATTTGGTGCTTTTATCCGCTCCATAACGAAAATGTTGTTAACAGACCCCACTAAAGGGTGCAAAAAGCAATTTTGGGTCAAAATTTTGCAAATTCTATTAACTATTGAAATATATTCCATGGCCATAACCTAGGCCTGTGGTAAAATATAGACTCCCAGTAAAAGCTTGAATTACATCAAAATACACAAGGACTTGTTCCTGGTCAATTTTGGTTTTCGCCACGAATATGACCTTAGTTGTCAAAATGGCATAAACAATCCATTACTTTTTTTTATTTATTTATTTTTTATTTTCAATCCAATCTTACATAATAAGTTCTTCCTTGGATATACAATAATGAGTCTAATGAGATGAGTTCTGTGTTGAAGTCACATTACACGTAAATTAAAGCTTCTGCAGCATTTTTAAACAAAATCTTACTGTCTTTCTGTATATTAACAGATAGGTTATTCCACAAATCAACCCCTCTATAGTAACAGCTGCTTTTAACTCTAGATAACAATGTAAATTCCTGATTAAATTTGGTCTTATCACTAGACCTAGTTTGAACAATAGTATCATCTCTGTGCTCTTGTACATAATCCACATTGTCTCGAATATTATACATAATCATCAATAGCTGCACAACATGTCGTTGATACAGTGTCTGAATTTTATACATTGTATACAAATCCGACAGTTCAATATCTTTATTCCTATTATAATGGATGGTTTTAATACATCTCTCTTGAATTTTGTCTAATTTATTCAGTTCTCGCATAGATGCACTGTCTAAAACAAAACTTGCATACTCAAACAGTGGCTGTATAGTCTGCTTATATAATTGTACAGGTACTGATTCAGTTATAAATTTTCGGATTTTCTTGAAATTATGCAACCTATAATTTACTTTCCTCCAGACATTTTGAGCATATTTGTCAAACCGTAAGACACTATCAATATCAATACTTACTAACTCACTAACTATTTTCTGAATCAAACTTAAACTATATACAGCATCCTTCCTTGATCACATATATTTCATATGTGAAAATTTGTGAGAATTTCCTTTTTTTAAAAATATGTTGGGGATAAGGTGCCAGGAGGAGCTCCAACAATTGGGTTGGCCAAAATTGGGCAGTGGAGCCGAGGCTTAAGTCACCAGGTTTGGAAGAACTTGCTGTTAGGTATTTGTCACCATGCCAATCTGTCCCAGGAACCGACTGATACTACACTGCGGTAACCATGGTTCGAGGTGACCGTGTTAGTCCATAAAAGCAGGCAAACATGGCTCGTCCCACCCTGAGTCGGGTACTTATCGGTCTATGTTACCGTGTACACAGGTTTTTTGCATCCTGACAAACTATTCATATGGTATGAAACAAGAAATAGAATAAGCGAAGAAATAAAGGATGAAGAAAAATGTGATGATTATAGATGATTAAGGTAACAGATGTTAATGATTCAAAGGTTTCTGTCATTCTGTTAATTTTTTTAGAAAAATGAGGAGGACAATGTCATTCGTATGATTCTTGATACATACAATTGCGCCTATTAAGAATGACTGATTCACAGTGTTTAAAGCACATGAAGCTTAATTTGGAGTTCAGGGAAAACTATAGAAATATTCAAATATTTGCTATGTATCTATCTGGAATGAATACATTTCAAAACCAGTTAAGGAAATATAAAATATAGACACCCAGGTACAATTGGAAAAGACACTTAACACCAGCTTCCCATAAGATTAAAAAAAAAGCATTGCATTGTTCTTTTTTCCAATTCAAGGCTCTAATAATGTGCACACCTCAGACACATAGAAACACATTTACAATGAATTGTGGGGTTTTCTTTGACTGATTCAGGAACAATATTTTGAATTTGCATAATAAGGGTAGAAGTTCCAGCTGGACAGGCTAGTGTCATCACCGATTCCAACTAGAGGCCTCAGATTTTATTGCATTATTCATTAAGAAGGCCTGTAAGCTAAAAGGTATGTCTGCATATAATCAGTGTCTGTCTGTGTTCCCATCCTGGTTTGGGCAAAAATGACATCGTTATTGATTCAATCCAAGTCTTATCCATCGGTGTGTCTAAAAAACAAACACCCTATATAAGACGGTCAGGATGAGGTTCCTTCACCAGTCTCTCACTGACAACTCCAAGATGTTCAAGGCACTCTTCTTCCTCCTCGTTGTTGTAGCGTTCGTCGCAAGCGTGGCCTACGCTGATGATGATGACTCCCGTAGTCATGGAGGCCATGGTGGTGGCTATGGAGGAAACGCTGGATATGGCGGCGGTCACCGTGGCGGGTATGGCGGTGGTTATGGTGGAGGTCACCATGGCTGGCATAGAGGCTGACATGGAGGTTTCCCTGGCAGAGTGTAGTGAGGGTAACTAAAAGGTTAGATACTGTCTTCACAGTTGTATTCAAACTACATTAAAAGATATCTTTAGGTATGTTATCTCGTTAATTTAATTCTTCTTTCCATTCATCTACAAATCATTCAATTCTAAATAAGAGGGACCACTTGATTTATCAGAAGGAGTTAATTCATGTGTTAACAAATCATTCTCACATTCTTCGTCTTAATCTATTTTCTGTGTTTTATTTTAGGAAGATTATACCTGAGCTGACGATGGAAACTAAGCTCTACACACACCAATCTTATGATCTTATAATAAATGAATTTATGAATTTTGTTTGCTCATTTTTTAATTTCTATGAGAGGTTTGAACTATGGCTTGGTTTGAAGCCATACCATTCTTTCACACAAAGGCACATATTGTTTATTTGTTTGTATTAGCATCACCTTAGTATTCTAGAAATACTTTGACAGAAAAAAGGAAATATCAAGGTATTAATTAATCATTCTGAATAAAAAATCAAATTGTGGAATCTCAGTAGTCCATTTGCTACGTCATGACAATGGGAATTGCCCCTAGATATATCTTGGGATTCCCAGATTAATGTATGATTGCAGAAGAATTAAAGATTCAATTTACTAAAGTCTACTAAAGTCTCGACGCCGACCATCAGCACCGACCCTGAGTGGGTATGGGGCTTTAGTGTTGGCATGGAATACTCCATAATGCATTCAAAGTACATTCTAGTTTTATATTAATTTATATCTATAAATTCTACATGTGTATTGATAGATATGCCTTCTTCTGATAAGAAATGCTGTTCCTACTTGGTTTAGGTATAGCAGACAGTCAGATATACTGCATTCAGGAGTCTGTGTCTGCGCATGCATGTTCCTTTGGTGCCACTAGCTGTCAGGGGTCAAGCGTGACTTTTCAGCCAATCAGGACCCTCCCTTGTTCAACATGTCTGCGCCCAGTGTGAATCTCCCGTATGTGGTATGGGAGACAAATGGGTCTGGTTCAGAGTGTCCACAATTCTCCCTACCACAGATAGCTGACTTACGGTATTTTAAGCACCTGCTGGCTAATGTTGGCTTATTTTGTCGACAAACATACATGGAAGTCTAAAGAAAATTTACAAATAATTGCCATATTTCTAAATGCAATGAATGAATTTTCAAACCAACCCAAAAAATCATTGACACATGTAAATAACAAATGAAAAAATAGTTGATGTTGATGTCAACAATTTCAAACCACAAATAATGCCATGATTATTGAAAATTGTTTTGTTCTCCGCTGATCAAATCAGAGATCAAAACTGTTCCAAAATCATTTAGATATAAATCAAGAATTGACCTCTGAACCGAAGCCAGGTAAGGCTGCGCTACCTCTAGTGAGTCCCAGAACCATAAGACCCATACCAAAGTCCCTATGTCTGTCTGCATATGAAAAAGAGGTCTAAACAAAGTACATCTGTTAAAATGTTAAAACTCATAAGACATTCCTGATACATTCTATATATATCTCTTAAACACTCAACAGTTCCTAGAAAATTCTCTGAATTTTACAATGAATTTATATTAACATTTAGAAGAAATCTCTGTTACTTACATTGTTACCTGGTGAAGAAAATTCTATCTCTCCATAATGTGTAAAGCTAAAAAGTGTAAGTTATTCTGTCTTTTGGCCTTGTTATGCCGTTATGAAATCTGGATTAAAAAAGCTTTGCTCCGTGGAGCATAAATGTGTTATAGTCAAATGATACTCAATTTTATCATGTAGTGTAAGGAAAATGATGTATGTCTCCCATTGCTTCAAGCTGAAATTTACATCTGAAAAAAGGACAAATTAAAGGGAGATATTGCTCCATGTCATCATCTGATTGTTGTAGTTCAAAATTATGGAAAATAGCACTGAATCTAGTTCTCATGACTGTTGTTAAAATAAGATGAATCAGTTTGTTAGTTGTTACTTGAAATGTGACATGAAAATGTAAATGTGATACAAAACTAGATATTACTGGAAATAATTATTATGCCACAATTTATAATCATTACAATGTGACATGATATTGCACTTTCAGCAGCTGATATTGTACTTTCAGCAGCCCATATTGCACAAAAAGTGGATGGTTCCGATAAAGAATGTTACCATGGAGGTGCTCAATATTGACAGCCTGAACTTTTGGTAGGTTGAATAGGGCCTCATAAAAGGGGTCTTTTACAGTGCATGTACCTTTGCACAAAGGTAGAGATTAACTCATTTACTTTGAGCATGATAATTGAAATAGTGTAAAGGTCACCAGTTGAATACAAGAGGATACTAAGAATTCTTCCAAATTACTTAGCTTATGATAATACATAGTATAAATATGGCAGGTGCCGCTGGTAGGTGTAAATATACCTGATGGCAATGCTCAGCAGGGTACACTTCCCAACAGGCGTCGATGCCTGGGGTAAAAATCAATACCAGACTGCTATAAGAAGCGGGAACGCAGTGTAAGGGCAGAGAGAAATCATTAACGTTTGGACAATACGGATCGAGAGATTCGAGGGGTTTTGGATAGCTATGCAACCCCATGGACATCTGGTGACTTACACGGTACTACCGCACTACGGCTGGAGGTGAGACTAGGCGGACTCCGAGGAGGAAGCTTACGCTACCCTGAATTGGAATTGTAACACCTAGGAACTTATCATCTCTTCACTGGCAATTGTACGCATCACCGTATCCACCAATAAACTTACCCTACTGCCAGGCGTTGTTCATGTTATGGATTGAGCGCCCATCTCGTGGACTTACTTACCACTCGACTAGCACCCATTAGGAATAGTATTAATGACAGTAACTATCTCAGACAATGCACTATAACTATAATTAACCATAAACCATACAATAGCGTTCACCTTTTAGTTTTCATACCTAAAAGGTACCTGCATATACTTACAAAGAAGCCTATTTTACCTTACTGTTTCATTGTGTGAATTCCAAAGCTAGATAATTAGTACCCTTAGCCATATAACATGTTCAATTAAAAGAATTTAAGAAAGGAATGATAATAATGTAATGATAACAATGGAATTCTCAATGAAAAGACTTCTAAGTTGAAAAGGGAAACTGCATTTTGCATATTTTAAACATTAGGGACACCAGTGGCATAATTTTAGTTGATGAAAATCAAGGTGTTCATGTTTTTATGTTCCAACAGGAATCATTTTGCATTTTAGTTACCAAAAACATAAAAACAATATGCATATCATGCTCTTTCATGTACTGTTTTTGTACATTTTGACCAACTTAAATTGTTAGTGTTACCTTTAATTAAAGTACAAGGTCCTCAAGGCTTTAATGAACTTTAAATCATACATAGATGGACGCCTCACCTTAAATAGGTCAAGGAACTTGAAGAGTAGTTGACCGTTTCTAGGATCAAGATATCCTTCATTTTATACATACTAAAACCAAATATGAAGTTAATGGATTAAATGATAAATATTATAGCAGTGTGCCTATTTTTATGTCATTCAAAAGACAATGATAATGGCTTTATTTACATAAGATACTGAACTTTGAGCTTGTCATGAGAGGAAAATGATTGACAGGATAAATTATAACTTGAATCAGCTCCTTTTTACAACACACAAATGTTTGGTAGGCTGGCAGTGGCCCAGTCCCAAGCTTGTCCCCCAAATGGCTGGATTTGAGCCATTCTGGGGGGACAGAGGCCAAGATGGCATCACCGAGCACGCATCTCCCATCATCCCCCATATAACAGCTCTCTATTCTTATTAAAACTAAACCCCTCCCTATCCTTAATAAATTTGAATGCATGGGAATATAAATTGGAAATAACTGATACAATTATGCATTATCAGAGATTCACCAATTAAACCATGTCCAAGTTTCAGCTAGGAGATCAGCAGGTTTTCCAATATGAAGGAGTAACATTTAACAAGTGTTTCAATCCAGAACACATTGATATGATTCGCAGGCACACATTTGATCCATCGGATGTGATTCTTGCTACGTTTCCAAGATCAGGTAAAACAAATTGTACTTTTCAATTAGCTTTACCATTCCAACATACAGGGCCATATTTTAGGGTTTTGTTATAATTGTAAGTTGAGTATTTGACCTCCAGCTTTGAGGTGAAAAGCAAACTATTCTCCAAGTTTCCAGAACTCTTCTGCTTGTTGTATAATTATTGTATGACACTTAGTTTGTTTATGAAAACATTACAGTTCAGGCCATGATGGTCAATTTAAAGGAAATTATTGTTGCATTAATTATTGTTATTAAAGAATTACTGGAGAAAAACTTGTGGAAAAAACTGACATAGAAATTCATTGAGAATTGGCATTCATGAAAATACCAAAATTTTCATAATGATGCGTTGTGGGAAATTTGGAACGGAATGTTTTTCTGCCAAACTTTTTGATATGATTAAGTTTGTTAAGTTGCTGCAATTACAGAAAAAAGTATTAAAAGTAAATGGAATGTTTTCTTAGGTAATAGAGAAAATATCTTTGGCTGCTCAATACTTCCAAACGTCAGAGAGATAACACTTTAAATCAGACACTTTATATTAAGAAATTCTTATTCTTTTTCACTAAATATGGGTAAGTTTTAGTAACCATGGCATGGTAACCAAGATGATAATCAGATGTGGGCAGGTTTTTCATTCAAGAGGTAGGGAACTTCATATAAACAGATCTTTGCTTGTAGAAGGAAAATTCTGAAATAGTTCGCTTCATTAGAGAGCTTATCTTCTGTATTCTACAAAAAGATTTTGCCTATTGCTCTCAGGAAATTAGGGTTGAAAGCGTTAGGCTTTTCTACTATTGACAAAAATAGTCAGGCAGAATAAGTGGTAGGTCATTGGTCCATTGCACAATGAGTAATAGTAACAATGATAACTTTAAGACACATTTCATTGCAACGATAGTTATCATTGTAGCCATACCCCTTATATCTATGTTTCTATTGGATCAAATTGAATTCTGTAAATTGGTATAAAAAGGGGCACTGGAAGGCTATAAATTATAATGATAGCAGCACATAAATAGAATCTTAAAATCTTTTTTTTTACTTTAAAAACGTGCATTGTAATGCTCAATGTTGGTATGAAAGGTGTCATAACAATGACCGTTATCGTAACAAGGATGGGTATTGTGCATCGGGCCACTGATGTTATCCAATTTTTACTCATGCTAATATCATACGTTTGGTGTTATACATGACATCATAGGAGTGACCAATGAATTTAGCTTAAAGACTTGAGCCAATATATATGAGCTCAGTCTCAATGTATTTTCAATTGATCATAAAGTAATGCTAAAATAATGGAATATTATGAGCAATGCATATGGCTTGCCAATACCCCTTCCATTGTGTTGGGACACGGTAATTTAAATACCAGCCTTGAGGTGATTCAATCTTATATTTTTGTACTTGTAGGAACAAGTTGGATGAATTGCATCCTCAGCCTTATCCTGTCCAATGGAAAATCTAGTCATCTGTTTCATTATATGGATAAAAATGAAAAGAATAATGGGGAACCAACCTTTGATGTTGAAATCCATGAGCCAGGGCCGCACTATTTCAGGACCCATTTCCACTTCCCGATTCTGGAGGAGTGTTTCAAGCGAAGGAGGCCGAAGGTCATCTATGTCATGAGAAATCCATTAGATCAACTCGTGTCATTTTACCACTATTTAACTATGTCCAGCAATCTCGGTCTCTACACAGGATCCTGGGATGAGTTTTATGATGAGCTTTATAAACAAGATAAATTATGCTGGGGAAAACATTTAGAAAATGTTTCTAGTTGGTGGAAAGCAAAGGAAAATCATGCAGATCATATTTTGTTTGTGAAATATGAAGACATGCACAAATGTCTCAGAGAAGTGGTTGAAAATGTTACTTCCTTTCTTGGTAAAACTGTGAGTTCTGACGCTATTGATGTTATTTTAACCAAATCCTCTTTTGATAAAATGAAAGCAGATCCTAGTGTTAATAGGCAAAATATGCATTATGCCAGAAATGACATTTGTCCTTTCCTCAGACAGGGCCAGGTTGGAAATTGGAAGCAGTATTTCAGTGAAAAGCAGAAAAGAGAAGTGATGGAAAAGTATAGGGAACTAGCTTCTAAAGGACTCGAATTCGATCTTGATCTTGATGTGTAATGCCAAGTGCAGTTTTTCTTATCAAAGTGTTTCTACATCTTTATTCGTACCTTTGACCCTTTCTACATTATGTGTATGAAGTGGTTTATTGAAAGCAGGAAGAATAAGCCCACCCAACTTTAATTTGATTTGGAAAAGGTTGGACAAAATAACCGTCTTAGCAATCCTTGTCTCCCAGGGTTGGGGTGATTGAAATTAGCAAAAATTATGTTTTTCTATATCGGCAAGGGCTGCTAAGACATTATCATTGGCTGAGTAATAAATGGTTGTATCTGATGAATGGTCATTTTGAGTAATTGCTGATTAAAGATTAATGATATTACAAAGCTCTGTATGATTGTAAATATCTGCTCAATCATCATGACATCTTATTATTAGGAAGAATAACATGGTAAAAATACTTTGGTTATAATTATGAATACATTTAGATCTGAGGATGTTACTATGATTATAAATACATAGTTTTTTTCCAGATACGGCCTTTTATTACTCATTTTCAAAGAGAAAAGTTGGAAATAATTGAATAACAAAAGGTCGTATCTGGCATATATAGATTTTAGATAAATACAAATTAAATCAGTGTAACTGATTCAAATTACACAAAATGAAACTTCTGAACTAAAACAATATGCTAGTATTGACTTCAAATGATTACTCTAAAACAGTAAAGATTTAGGTGACATTAAAACTATCAGATTTAATTGCAACCCTAGATACGACCTTTTATTACCCAACATGCAGACCATTGCTTCAGAAACAAAGGTTGTATCCAACATTTTGGAATGATATTCCTGTATCTGCTACTAATTTTATAGATTTAACTATAATATATTACAATAAGGTTTACATAATAGTTATCTTAAAAACTGAATCACAAGATATAGCAGAAGCCCAGATAAATCAGCAAAATCTGCCTTGGAAGCTAAAAGGATAGATGATAGAGTAGTTATAACTCCCTATTGGGAGGACAATAAAGTGCATGTTATGTACGAGATTGTCTATAGTAAATTCCGCTCAAACACAATGCTGAGACAGAGGTTAATAGATACCAAAGATCTGATTCTGGTTGAATACACCCTTGATGTCTTCTGGGGTTGTGGTCTAAAGTTATTTTCTCCTGAGTTCGGGATGAAAATTGGGTTGGATCTAACAACCTAGGAAAGATACTAATGAAAGTAAGAAGGGAGCTTGTCACATTCAATAGTATGGAAAGCTACATTTGAGTTTCTGAATGCATTGCTGGTATACTAGATGACCTCGGTCATCTCACACTACGTTTCATAGCATTGTATCGGGTTGTTTCTGTTGAATTACTGTCGTGTTTTTGTTGCTCTCATTGTAAACATATATGATATATGGTAAGCTTATTTACTATCCACTCATAATGTATGTTGGTGTGTTTACTGATTCAAGAGGAAAAGGTTTGGGAAATCTTCTACATGAGGAAAATGAGAACATTTTTATACATGTGTATACATTCCTGGGCACCAACCTGGATCGATTGCAGATGAAATCATTGGAATTTTCCAAGCGTGTGAGTTATTCAGCCATTTATGTTATGGGAGGTATGAATGATTGTACTGAACTGATACCAGGGGGGCATTCCAATGTGGTCCTAGGATTCACTCTTAGATCCTAAGATATGTTGGTTTCAAGGTGGCCATTTTAGGGTTATACTATCTTAAGATGTGAAAGGAAGGCTAACATAGGAGCAAAAATTAAACTAGATTTAGAGGACTTCTTATCTTATTACATGAGTTTCTTATCTTAGTACAAAGCAAGGATGACCTTGGAACCAAAATATCTTAGGATCATTTTGTGACCAAATTTAAAATATGATGATTGTCTTGAGATAACATTGGAACACCCTACGGGTACATAAAATGTGTACATCCCAGACGAGACATCACTTGATATGTTCACATATGTAACACAGAAGGTCTCAGATTGTAGGTTGGCATTGAATCGTTATGAAGATGTAGATGTGGTAATGGTGAACTAGGCTGGTGTTATTTATATGGTGTTGCTTATATGGTATTTCATTGATAAAGTTCTTAGTCTTGCTTGCATCTTATGGGGATATGTTCGATATTTCGTTAGACTGCGTGATGTCGATCACATGGCGTTTACTCACTTGCAACTCGATGATGATTCAATAAAGATGATTACGATAGAAATTGGGGGAGTTCTTCATTATTATTTGTCATATTAGCTAGCTTTTCATTATTAATCCGATTAGGTCTTATTTCGAATGTTTGTATGTTCATCAGTGGTATAGAGTCTAAGTAGAGGGGCTCATTCCTATACAAAGAATGCGCGCTTGGCAAGAGGTAAGTTTATCATATCCATTGAGACATTCTGAAGATACAAGTAAATAGTCATTCCATCCATCCAATACATGCCATCCATCTCATAAACTAACAACATCAGTAACGTTCCAACCAGGTATAGCTATGGCTAAGCTTCCCCTTTCGAAGTCTATGACACACCATGGCCAGTGGGAGCGTCACCTCCCATCTACCTGTGCCGGAGACCATCGGTAGAGTGTCCGTCACATCCAGTGCTCTATCTGTAAGGCTGAGCATAAGCTATTCCGATCCTTACTATCACCTGCTGTAGTTGTTACTATGGTCTTAGCACTACCCGTTATGATCAGACTTGTTAGACTATGGCTCCCATGTATATTTCTCGAAGTCTATGTTGGTCTGCTCATCTATCCTAAGTCTCATACTGCTTATATAGCGTCAGCCACGGGCTTGGCATTATGCGCAGCTATCCTAATACTCATCAGATTCTCTCCTCTTTTAACCTTATATACATCCCACACTCACATATATTAAACTAATTCTATTCTTAATTCTATACTAAAGCTATCACAAATGGTAAAGCCTCCTAAGCTGGATACTTCATACATCGTGATCATGTTCCCTAGCAGTCTTCCTTGTTGCACCTATGTCCCGTTCGTACCTGTGCATACCTGTCTAAGAATGAACTAACTCAGTTACAATCGTCCAGGCGTGGAGGCGCCACCATTTACGACAACCCTATACTCTATACCTAGCCACAGGCAGGAGCACCGCTCTTCGCGTTGCTACTACACTAGCTTGACCCATTCACAATGTACTCCTGCCAATACTAGAGAGATTACAATACTTAGCTCTAATGTTATAATTCTTTTGCACTGGACTTCAGTGCAATGGTACCCTTTTGTGGTCTAGATATATCTTGATACAATGGTCAATTTGAGAATGTAAAATCTGTAACACCTGATCAGAAAAAAATTATGTTGACTGATACTTTATCATCCGCATGGCCGGCCAGCTGTGTGTAGAAAGGTTTAGCATACAGCCATCCTGTATGTACCACTACTCGCTTGGAAAAAAATAGTTCCGGAATGCAAAAAAAAGTTGTAATTTGACTCCAAATTTTTAATATTGCACCAAATATTCTGAAATTCAACATCTAAAATATCAAAGAAAAATATGCAGCACTCAAAAAAATCTTAGGATTTGTTTTTCTTGAGTGCATATGAATACGGTTCCTGTACTCCGCGAAGCACGTCACATAACACACAACGTCACACTATGTGGGAAAAATGAATTCTTTTTTTTTTTCAAAATTATGACAATATTTCTTTTCTGTTTGGGTGATAAAATATAGAAGGCTCGTAGGGGACGTCCTCGGGTCTCCGTACGGCCCTACGACGGCCGGGACAGGCTTCGCCCTTGGGCCGTCATAGGGCCGTACAGAGACCCGAGGACGTTCCCCACGGGCCTTCTTATATTAGTATGTAAAATCAACGGTGCAATTATAGTAGGTAATGCTATGATTGGTTTGGTGGATGCTTGGTAGATGGACTACATCCGTCACATGTTACTCTGAAAAAGTGGAAGAAAATTCTTCTACATGCCATACAATTAAATCGTCATATCTCACTATACTTTATTAATTTTGTTCTTGTATTAATATGTGTCGAATGTGACTTGACGATGAGAAAACATCTTACAGATTTGTGTCCTTGTGTATTGTTTACTATTGGACTTGCATAGAGCTACGTACGTGAATGATGTGATTATTTATATATTGGAAATCACTATGTTCTTTGTCTCAAAAGCAACCATCCCCACTCCATGATCCTTCTGATAATAAAATGTTTTCTCTGATATTTATAACGATTTAAACATGTTTCATACCTATTATAGGGTATAAGAGGGTGACTTACTGTCTACAGGTCTCAGGGAACCAATTGTGACTCCATCTGCAGTGTCATATACCTTTCTGTCCCGAGGTGAAGGGAATGACTGGCTTTGAGTGGCTGATAATGAAATAAATTAGTTCCGTGAGACCTATATAGAGAGCAAAGATTGCCTTTTTTCTTAATAAACCAACTCTTCCATCACTCACACTCGTTTTGAATAAAACAAGAGGCTACGCCTCTATGCGTACGAGGACAGCACAAAATGGGAAATAGATTGGATAAAATTTGGCGCCACCAATCTTCATTCTCCAAACAGACCATGGTAGAAACTTTTCTGAGTCTATCACTCTGCTTGGAGAGTGAGGACGTGGTTGTCGCTACGCACGTCGCTAGGGTGACCATCATTGTTGACGTAACTTAAACTTCGGGTAAATGCGACTAGCCCATAGGCCATACTCCTTTCTTGCTTCTGATTACAGCGTAATTATTACTTAGGAACAGCTAGCCTGGCAAGGCGGACTGTGGACTCAAAGTGAACGTACATACTAACATAGAGCAGCATATTTAAGCCCCATAGGCCTACCCGACACTCTGGACTTCGGGGACGGTCAGACAAAAGATTTGACAATTTGCCTGGCGATTTTATGAAACATACGTATTTCAATAGGCCTATGTACCATACTGACGGGTGATCTGACGAAAACTTGATCGCCAATGTCGAAAATGTCCTAGTGGGCACGGTGACTCTCTCGAACTGGCTACCACGCTAGTCGCCATGACATCGCCCGCACCGTGACAACATGGCGTAATGGCATGAAAATGCACAAAAACAGACACTGCATCTTAATAACAACGGGCACCATTACCACATTTGCATTAAGAAAACTGACAAAATTATATATAGCTTCTTAAAAAAGAGTTAGAATTGAAACACAATTCTCTTATTGCCGTGATTTCATTCCGCTGGATACGATGCGGCAGGTGGACTAGTCTAAGGCATAAGGCATTAGGGAAGGCTGAAACCAGCGAGAAAACATGGCGGATCATGGGGCAACTCTCGTTTTCGTGCCGTTTTATATAGAGAGGTAATGTTTACTATTGGACTTGCATAGAGCTACGTACGTGAATGATGTGATTATTTATATATTGGAAATCACTATGTTCTTTGTCTCAAAAGCAACCATCCCCACTCCATGATCCTTCTGATAATAAAATGTTTTCTCTGATATTTATAACGATTTAAACATGTTTCATACCTATTATAGGGTATAAGAGGGTGACTTACTGTCTACAGGTCTCAGGGAACCAATTGTGACTCCATCTGCAGTGTCATATACCTTTCTGTCCCGAGGTGAAGGGAATGACTGGCTTTGAGTGGCTGATAATGAAATAAATTAGTTCCGTGAGACCTATATAGAGAGCAAAGATTGCCTTTTTTCTTAATAAACCAACTCTTCCATCACTCACACCCGTTTTGAATAAAAAATATCCACTTTCAGCATCATCACATTACTTTTTCCTACAAAAGGAGGGCTTTTCCTGAACCTCCACCCATAAGAATTCACCTAGCATTTATCGCGGTATGACTCCACCGTCCTCACATCACCCTCTTTTAATCACAGCAAAGGCATGAAAATTGGTAGAAGTGTTTCCATCCCGTCACTGAGCAAGAATCAAGAGCCATTTAGATAATTGTGAAACCAGTTTGCAAGAAATATTGAAAAAGTATGGAAAAATTTGGTGTCAAAGGACAGACAATTCTAAAAATAGCCATTTTCTCAAGATTTTTTGTGGAAAGTCCTCAGGAGAAGACACTCTTATGGCATTATTCTAGTTTCACAATGTGTAAAGACCATCCCCTGCAACTTTGAGGCAATTTGAACTATCTTTCAAAAGTTTCAACCTGGTTCACCCATTTTCAGTTACCAGCGCTTGGCCAAAACTGACACTTCTGTCACCTCAGACGAGACATAGGGAACAATAAACATGTCTCAGATGACTTAAAATTGTCCATTCTAGAAGGAAACAGGGTCAAAATATCCGCATCAGTGACATTAAAGAAAAGCTTGCACATAACTACAGGATAGTTATTTTTCAATGAATTCAATTCAGAATGTCATTTACATCTTGCAGTATCAATGCTAGCAAAATGGAAGGAAAATATTTATTTTATACACAATTACTGGACTTTAAAAAACTTGTATTTTGTTACATTCTTAAGAGAAATGTCCCAATTTATGATGTAGCAAGGGGAGTTATTGGGAAATCCCCTCTTCCCTTAGAAGGGAATCCCCAGTCCTGTAGAATTTGTAATAAGAATTATGTCCTCTAACCCAAAGTATATATATTTGATCTTATGCAACTCATAATAAATTAAAATGTATATTCATCTATGACCCTTCATTGATGAGGGAATCCCAGAATAACTTTAAGGGGAATTCCCATAGCTGTGACGTAGCAGGGGGAGTACTGAGCAGCTCAGCATTCAGGGAATTCCCAAAATTATATTATTTTCCTAAATATTTCCCTGAGACCTCGACATTTTCAAATTTTTACTTTTGAAATATTTTTAGAATACTGAAGTCGAGATAATTAGACAAATACTAGCAATTCATGAATTTATGTGCAAGCTTTCCTATAAGGAAAATAAGTAGATTTAATTGATTTTCGGGTGACATTCAGTGCCAACGCCTATGTATTTGACCAAATTTCTTGAACTTTGGCTTAAAATCCAAAAAAGACATGCAATAAGGGAATCCTTCTCCAGATCTTCTAATTTTAGGCTAATTCACTGGAAAAGTTAGTTTTCAGGGCCAAAAAAGTCCTTTCAGTTGACTTTGCCATATTCACTACAGGTCTCATGAAACTAATTGTTTTCCTGTATAGTTTAATATAACGGATCCGGAGGAAAAAAATATTCAGAACGTTAACCCACATGAAATTGATTCATAAACTCATTTTGGCCTCTTTGGCACACAAAATATCAAAATTTCAGACCCTAAAAGTTTCGAGCAAGCGTCCCAGACGTTGACCTACCCTCATTTTGGCACTTTTGCCGCGACCAAATTCATGGAGCACAGAGCCTATTTCAAAAACCTACTGACATTTTCTATAGTCACTGCATCATGGATTCTTAATGAAATAACTCAGACATGATTAGGGGTGCCCTGTGAATTCTCATTCAATTCTGTCAGTTTTCTTTATTTCATTATCAGCCACTCAAAGCCAGTCATTCCCTTCACCTCGGGACAGAAAGGTATATGACAATACAGATGGTGCCACAATTAGTTCCCTGAGACTTATATTCGGAATCATGGAAAAGTTAACCCTTGCGAATATTGGGAGAACTATAGGGTGCAATGGGTAACTGCAGCACCAGGGTAGACTACTTTACTCAACCTACTGGCGCAAAAACAAACATGACGGGAGGTCAGGTTTCCTTAAGCTGCTCTGCCCCACACATTTTAATCTTTTTTTTTTTTTTTTTTTTAGTCATTTTTATTTACCCTGGGGTGAGTTGGATTGCTCCAGTCTTCCCTCACCTCCAGCCAATCTAGATGAGAGTAGAGGAGCCAGTTTTTGTGCATCTCTAGTTTTTGTGCATTTTACACAATTTATGGACTCGTTTTTTCAAAAGGCATCAAATATGCCATTATTTTTAATGCCAGAACCGAAATAATGTTGTGACGCAATTCTCCCAGACGTGGTTCTCTGCTTAGTAGTATTTTGGCCTATCTTGTCAAATCAAGCTAAATCTTGCTAATTCAAGGTGCATTGTGGGAAATTTGTTGACAGGTCCATTTCCTGTTATAAGTCTTTAGCATATCATGATTATTCATCTATGACATTTTCCCTTGTTTGAGATTATGAAAAGGTAAAATTAAGTACTTTTTCTTGTTGTTAGTTTAAACACTTCAATTTCTGAAGTTGATTTAAAAGTACTTTCATTACATATTTAAATATTGCCATAAGATGCATTATTTCTATTGGTTTATATATACAAAATATGCCAAAATTAGCCTGCAGGTGCATAAAATACAAGAAAACTTGAAACTGTGTCTGCCTGAATTAATTGGTAATTTTCATGATATTTCATATATACTTATGTTTTCTAAGGCCATATATATACATATGGGTGACAGGACAACTACCCCTGGGACAACTACCCCTGGGACAACTACCCCTGGGACAACTACCCATGGGACAACTACCCCTGGGACAACTACCCCCTAGAACAACTACCTCCTAGGACTATTACACCCTAGGACTATTACCCCCATAGGACAACTACCCCTGGGACAACTACCCCTTAGGACAAGTACCCCTCTTGATAGGACAATTACCCCTATAGGTAGGACAATTACCCCTTTAGGACAATTACCCCTATAGATAGGACAACTACCCGCATCGGTAGGACAATTACCCCCCTTAGTAGGACAGCTACCCCCGACAACTAATCCTATGATACGATGATTACCCTCATTCTCTGGACACCCAGGGCAGCTTCCCATGGCCTTCCCCTTCCTTTGCCCAGCCCTGGAAGCCTACCCCTCCTTTGCCCACCCCTGGACACCCAGGGCAGGTCCTACCAGTGGGGGTAGTTGTCCTACCAATGGGGGTAGTTGTCCTACCAATGGGGGTAGTTGTCCTAACAATGGGGGTAGTTGTCCTACCAATGGGGGTAGTTGTCCTACCAATGGGGGTAGTTGTCCTACCAATGGGGGTAGTTGTCCTATCAAGGGGGGGTAATTGTCCTATCATAGGGGTAGTTGTCCTACCATAAGGGTAGTTGTCCTATCTATAGGGGTAGTTGTCCTATCTAGAGGGGTAATTGTCCTATCTAGAGGGGTAATTGTCCTATCTAGAGGGGTAATAGTCCTATCTAGAGGGGTAATTGTCCTATCTAGAGGGGTAGTGGGGTCCTATAGGGGTAGTTGTCCTACCCATAGGGGGTAATTGTCCTAAGGGATAGTTGTCCTATAGGGTAATAGTCCTAGGGGATAGTAGTCCTAGGGGTAGTTGTCCCAGGGGTAGTTGGCCCAGGGGTAGTTGGCCCAGGGGTAGTTGTCCAGGGGTGATTGTCCTAGAATCATATATATATATATATATATATATATGTATATATATAGTTATATGTTATATATATATTGATTTTGTAGACGTGATTCCGGCACCTCTATGTACTCTAAATAAAACTATATCGTCACGTTAGTAGGTCTATATAATCACCTCGTAGAACATCACCATTACCAGATTAGACTTCCTGGCTGGGAGGACCAATATGACCCTAGTCCCTTAAATTCAACATGGCAACATTGGGTGTGTTTTAAATTTGACAAGGCGACATGGGCCTTAGTGACAATGACATTTGCTTTGAAAATATAGTTACATTGGACATCAGGTTGTCTTAAATTCAACATAGGACATTAAGAGCCATTAAGAAAAATAAGCAAAATAAGACATGTGACATTGGAATTTCAGTTACAATGGACATGCGACATTAGGATCCCCCATCAAAGGCCCCACCATTCCTTGAGCTACCCACTAATGTACAGGGGTCAGATGAAGTTACTACTCTGATAAGGGTCAAAGTAGCAGAGATTAGTTGTTGAGAGGGGGAGGGATAGGGGGTCTTTGAGGTAGAGGAATGGGGCCAGTGGTATGCGGGTCAATGACAGGGTCAACGTTGCTGCTATGGAAACGGGGAGAACGGGTGGTAGGGACGTTTTGGTCATTTATGCAAATGAGGAGGAACCCACAGAGACACCACAGGCCTTAATCAGAACTAACAAAGCTGGCCCACTCGGCATTCTAACTTTTGCGTGACTGCCCCCCTTTTTAAGGATACATTATCTAAATATCTGTAATCTTCATAGGAAGATTGATGAAGTATCAGTCATATTCAATAAATTTGATATATCATCATTTAGTGAGACTTGGTTAACTTCCAATTAGCCAGATCAGTTGATTACAATAGAGAATTATAAATTGTTTCGATTAGATAAAAATCTATATAATCCTAACAATTGGATCAAAAGAGGTGGTGGTCAGCAGTTTATGTTAAACAGCATATTTCTAGTTATTTCTACAATGGAAAAGTACATCGCACTCCAGCGTTGTAAAACCGCAAGACGCCAAGACTTAGAGAAACAGGTATGGAGGGAAGATGATCCAGTAAAGCTGAAGGGGATAATGAGACAGTGTGCAGGCGAACATGATGATGAAGAGTCGTGACTCTTGTTAAACCTGCATCGAAACAAAAGGCTATCCAAAATGAGTACATCAAACAGCGCTTGTTGGACACTGGTAAACGTCGTATTGGGGAGGCATCAACTGATGAGCTGTGGTGCATTGGCCTCCCAATCACAAGCAAGAACGTTCTCAACTACGAACTGTGGACGGGAAAAAATCTCCTTGGAACCATGTGGGAGGAAACCCGGGAGGAGCTGAGACTTCCCCCTAGGTGAACAGGACCAGGGTTTTAAAGGGTTCTATTGGCTGGAAGTCAAAGCAATATAACAACAACAAAGAACAGAAAAAAAACTACTTTTTTAAGCGGCACAATACAATACTTAAACTCTTTTTTAAAAAGCAGCAGAGGGACAAATTGAATATCTGTATATTCATTTCATTGGCAAGTAATAAGAAAGATGAGAAAATATCCTGGGCATACTCACTGCCTACAAAACGTTATTTGATTTATGAGTTGTGGCTCACCACAGCTGGGCAATGCGTTCACAGCACTCATAACGTTTTTAATGTTTCTATGTTATATGTTTTCTTGTATTAGTGATAGATATATATCTATGTATATTAGCGTTTTTTCAGACAATACATCACCAGGCTCTAAAAGTCAGAACTGTATAAAAACCCTGCATCATCAACCCTTTCCATCTTGTGCAGTTGAACAACAATGAGTAATAATCTAAAGGAACTGAAACTATGCACATTCAATGTTAATGGCCTTCAGGCCCCTGAAAAACGACGAGCCATCTATCGAAAACTAAAGGAGAAGTGCTACGATATAACTTTCATTCAAGAAACTCACTGTTCGCCTGATTCACAAAATTTGCAATCTGAATGGGGTGGTGATATCTTTTTCTCCAACTATACCTCTAATTCACGAGGGGTAGCAATTTTGTTCAACAGAGACTTGCCTCATAAATGTGTAAAGAAGGTAATTGATGTACAGGGCTGCTATATTATGGCCCATATCACATCTGAGGATGTTGATTATTTACTTTGTAATATTTATGCACCTACACAATGCCATGAACTTGAACAATTGATAACATTCAACGAAATTATAGAGTCATTAAAAGGGTTTGATACAGAAAACTATATAAAGGTGGGGACTTCAACCAAGTTCTGGACCTAGCACTAGATAGAAAGGGACAGGGAGGAGATAAAGCGAAGCCAAGCAGATATAGATCCCAGTTACTAGACTTCATGGAACAGGGTAAGGTTTCTGATGTCTGGAGAGTTCGCCATCCAAAGACTAAACGGTACTCATTTCACAGAAAAGAGCAAGCATCCAGAATTGATTACTGGCTTATTGCAGATCATCTTCTAAATTTTGTAAAAGAGACAAATATAGAGACGGGGGTCCTTTCTGACCACAGTAGGGTGACGTGCAAGATAATGTATTCCAATCTGAAGCGGGGACCAGGTCTATGGAAATTTAATAAAACTCTTATTGCAGACTCCGAGTTCGCTAACCAACTCAGTGATCTTTTAGATAAAAAGAATAGGGAATACACAGAATATAATCATAGAGAGAAATGGGAAATTATAAAGTATGAGATACGCAAACTTGCAGTAAAATTTGGAAAAAAGAAAAGGAAGGAAGCTGAAAGCTATGAAAAAAATTTGGAATCCTCCCTCAGTGAGCTGGTGGTTCAAGCAGATTTGGGGGCAGAAGTGGGAGATGAGATAGCAAGCATAAGGCGAGACCTCACAGATATTGAGCTGGGCAAGGCTACGGCAACGTTATTTAGATTTAATGCAACTGGTCTCCACTGGGTGAACGTCCTACAAAATATTTTCTTGGGTTAGAAAAGCGGAATTACACCAATAAGCTAATCACACAGCTAAGGGGGGGGGGGGGGGGGGGGGTAACACAACCTTATATCAGGGCAAAATAATATCCTGCAGGCCCAGAAGAAATACTTCAAAACGATTTACACAGAAGAAAAGTTGGAACTAGAGATATTAAATGAGGACTGTCCTTTTACTTCAAATGAAGGATTACAAACACTCTCAGAGACCCAAAGCAGAATCATAGACCGACCTCTCACTACAGAAGAATTTTTCAGTAGTCTAAAAGAGTTAAAGAATGGTAAATCTCCAGGATCTGATGGGCTTACAGTAGAATTTTATAAATCCTTTTGGCATCTGGTGGGGGAGCTCGTGAGTAACAGTCTGAGATTTGCGGCAGAAGAGGGAATTCTTGGAACCAAACAGAGAAGAGGGGTGATTACTCTAATTCCGAAAAAAGGGAAAGATAGACTGCTGTTGAGTAATTGGCGACCCATTAGCCTACTCAATATTGATCACAAAATCCTTACCAAAACTCTAGCTCGCAGAATACAACCTTTCCTACCTGACATAATACATAAGGACCAAACTGGTTTTATCAAGAAAAGATACATAGGAATGAACATTCGCACAATTCAAGACGTCATTTCATATATGAATATGGCAGAATATCCAGGGATTATAATGTCAATAGATTTTGAGAAAGCCTTTGACAGTGTTCGTTGGGAATTTATCATTAAAGCTCTCAGAACATTTGGCTTTGATGAAAAATATATTCCCTGGGTGGGAATGATATACAATGATATATCTGCGTGCATTATAAATAATGGCTTTACAAGTGGATGGTTCAAACTCTCATGTGGCACTAAGCAAGGCTGCTGTCTATCTCCTCTATTATTTGTATTAGCTGTAGAAATGTTAGCACATAGCATTTGCATGGATAGTGATATAGAGGGCATCAGACTAGGAAATAGAAACATCAAAATAAGTCAATTTGTAGATGATACAACCTTTTTCTTGGGCTAAGCAGAAGCTATGGTACGCACTCTAGACTGTCTTGCCCTTTTTAGGAGGTATGCCGGGCTAAAAATTAATAGATACAAAACACAGTGCTTGGCATCAGGGGGTTTTGACATTTCTGAAGTGACTATTCCTGGGGTGGAGTGGTGCAGAAAACTGACAGTGCTTGGTATTGTCCTGGGGCCAGATATCAGTGGTGAGCAGAATTATCTATGGAACTATAAACCCCGAGTAGACAAGATAAGGAATATATGTTTAGATTGAAGGAAAAGAAGCATATCTCTAAAGGGCAAAATCACCCTTGTAAATAGCCTTATCATACCTACCATAATTAATATGTTGTATAAGAGAGATAGAATGAATAGATAAAAAAAACAAACTCATATAAGTAAGGACAATAAGTCGCAGCAAACGCAGCATACTTATTATCCTTAGAATTTGTGCATCAACACAAGACCAGTCATGTCCCACATTTTATTTTTAGTCACATATCAACCAACAGCAATCTACAATATTCCTTCACACAATAATTTCTTTACATCAGTTTTAAATTTATTTTTTTCTGTTAATTGCTGAATATCTTCTGACAATTTATTCCATAAAAACACTCCACTATAATACGGACTTATCTGTACTTTAGTTAGAGTAGTATATATCTACTTGAACTTCACCTTATTCCTACTTCGTAGTTCAATTTGGGGTCTATGTACATCTAGATTTTTGTCTATTTTGCTGCATTGAAACATGTACATCAACAAATGTTCTTTACATCGATTTTCTGGTGACATAACATTATATTTGATCAACAAATCAGTTTTATTCATCCTATAATTATAGATAACACAATATTCTACCTTTCTCTGACAGCGCCAGTATAATCTACATTAGTATCTTTGTTAGGTTGTTAGATCAAACCTAATTTTCATCCCGAACTCAGGAGAAAATAACTTTAGACCACAACCCCAGAAAACATCAAGGGTGCATTCAACCAGAATCAGATCTTTGGTATCTAATGTTAACAACTTATGTTCCTCAGTAAATTTCATGTTCCTCCATTCCTGATGAAGTTCTAAAAGAATTGAAACATGTTAATTTATCACTAACAACAAAACAACCTGCAGCTGTCCACCAAACATTTGGGAGTTGGGTTAGATATATATAGTCACAACACATTTTGCTTTTACATATGACTAATTATCAAATCGCTAACAATCCAACACCTTGTGGATTCCCATGGCTTAAAACTTGTGCAACTAAAGCATGTCATTTTCAAAGAAGAAATTGTTCCAGAATGCACCTTTACGATTGCTAATCAAATCAAATTACCTTACTTTGTGCACATAATGTCACATCCTTCACAATGGACTGGCTGCCATACTGGTGATTATTTTAGAACCATCGTTATTATATAGGCCTATATAGCCATGCCAAATTCAAGTTTATGGCACTATAATCGATAATTTTGATAATCTTAAATCAATGAACTTTACATTTGTTCACAACCACGTGGTTATGAGAACCATGTGGTGATCACTGGAATGTATGGTAACATGTCTGCACAATGAATATATGGCCGTCACACTTCAACAGCATCCAAATAGCAAATGGTTGTCTAGGAGGAATGCCCCGTCTGGTGTTGTATGAACCAAATAAACTGGCAATCTAGATTGGATATAAGATACTACAACTTCTAAATTATGGTGTGAAATGACGATGTCTTAGCTACTTACTACAGAAAACAAAGAATCAGGGATGCTTCTCTATCTCCAATTTTTGTATAGTTACATATATTATGGACAAATAATAATTATTTAAAACTGTTCTACATTATTTAAAGTTTAATTCAGAGTCAACAGACATCATATTTATTGTTGTATTCATAGATATTACAGACTATACATTGATAATCTTAAATGTTGTGATAGCCCATGATATGATAGCAGTAGTATGCTTACGATCATTAATGGACATCTTATCTTAAATTTACACCAAAAAAAAACATAGTGTGAAACAGTCTGACAAAAGAGCACATAAAATACTAACCTATCAAATTTACTATAACAAACTTGCTGAGAAACACATGTGCAAGGGTCGTAAATTTTGATTAAGGATCGTAAATTAAGTTATGATTTGGACAGTGTGAAACGCCCCCTCAAGCTGTATCTACCACATATATGTCACTATGAAACAGAATGCACAACAGGTACATCCGCACCCAGCGAATTTACCCCTATACCTACACTGTTGCCCCTCCCTACAGACACACCAATAGGTTGGGTCAGTATAGGACGTACCCCTATACCTACACTGTTGCCCCTCCCTACTTTCACACCGATAGGTTGGGTCAGTATAGGACGTACCCCTATACCTACACTGTTGCCCCTCCCTACAGACAAATCAATTGGTTGGGTCGGTATAGGACGTACCCCTATACCTACACTGTTGTCCTCGCTACAGTCACACCAATAGGTTGGGTCAGTATAGGACGTACCCCTATACCTACACTGTTGTCCTCGCTACAGTCACACCAATATGTTGGGTCAGTATAGGACGTACCCCTATACCTACACTGTTGTCCTCGCTACAGTCACACCAATAGGTTGGGTCGGTATAGGACGTACCCCTATACCCACACTGTTGCCCCTCCCTACAGTCACACTGATAGGTTGGGTCAGTATAGGACGTACCCCTGTACCTACACTGTTGCCCCTCCCTACAGACACAACAATAGGTTGGGTCAGTATAGGACATACCCTTTATGCCCCCACTAAGTAACCAATGATAAGTGTATTGGTAGGGAGGGTGGTAAAACTCTTAAACACAAGGGCAAAGATACAAGAAAAATAATATTTCTATGAATAGCTTATAATAGTATAATATTATGTTAATATGTAAGGTGTATCACCTTTCTTCAAAATGTTCATAAACACCCCCATTTTCTGCTAGGTCCCAAAGTTATTTTCTTAACCATAGCACCTATGGGGGTGTATTCCCCAATGATGACTGCTACAGTAGCACCACCTGTTATAATATTATGCCAAAGTGTCCGTATAACCAATTCAAAGAAAGGTGGCATAGTGGTACTATGCATACCTAGAGTAAAGGGGTTCGCCTTCTGGTGGTGGAGCTCACTTGTCATCTTTAAATCGTGGTACAGTTTGATCAGACTGTGAAATCCAAAACAGATAAATCATCTAACAGCAGCTGAGCTGTATCTACATCAGGACTTTGGGATTTGCTTGTGTGTACACACCATTCTTTCTTGATGAGATAAAATATTGTGTGGGGGGTTTCCATGCATTAACATGTAGAAACACTTCGATTAAAAAAAAAAGCACTTGGCATTACACATCAAGATCAAGATCAAATTCGAGTCCTTTAGAAGCTAGTTCCCTATACTTTTCCATTACTTCTCTTTTCTGCTTTTCACTGAAATACTGCTTCCAATTTCCAACCTGGCCCTGTCTGAGGAAGGGACAAATGTCATTTCTGACATATGTCGCATTTTGCCTATTAACATTAGGATCTGCTTTCATTTTATCAAAAGAGGATTTGGTTAAAATAACATCAATGGCATCAGAACTCACAGTTTTACCAAGAAAGGAAATAACATTTTTAACCACTTTTCTGAGACATTTGTGCATGTCTTCATATTTCACAAACAAAATATGATCTGCATGATTTTCCTTTTCATTCCACCAGCTAGTGACATGTTCTAAATGTTTTCCATAGCCTAATTTATCTTGTTTATAAAGCTCTTCATAAAACTCATCCCAAGATCCTGTGTAGAGACCGAGTTTGGTTGACATAGTTGAATAGTGGTAAAATGACACGAGTTGATCTAGTGGATTTCTCATGACATAGATGACCTTCGGCCTGGTTCGCTTGAAACACTCCTCCAGAATCGGGAACTGGCAATGGGTCCTGAAATAGTGTGGCCCTGGCTCATGGATTTCATCATCAAAGGATGGTTCCCCATTATCCTTTCTGTTTATATCAATAAAATTAAAGAGATGAGTAGATTCTCCATTGGACAGGATAAGACTGAGGATGCAATTCATCCAACTTGTTCCTACAAGTACAAAAATATAAGATTGAAACACCATTTGTGGAATAAAGGATCTCTCTAATGATTAAAACCATTTAGAATATTCCTTTCACAAGCAAATATCTGTTTATATGAAGCTCCCTAGCTGCCTCTTGTATATAACACAACCTGCCCAGTTCTGATTATCATCTCGATTTCCATGTTATGGCAACTTAAAGTTAACCATATTTTGTAAAACAGAATAAGCATTTCTTGATATAAAACCTTTGATTGAAAACATTATCTCTCTGACCATTTGAAGTATTGAGCAGCCAAAGACCTTTACCTGAGAAAAATGTTCTATTTACTTTTAATATTCTTTTTTCTGTAACCACCTAAACTTAACTGTATGGAAGATTGGTAGACCATTGGCCCCTCGTCACATTGGCCCCTCGTCACTTTGGCCCCCTGTAGTGGATGATTGGCCCCTCTTCTAAAGACCATTGGTCCCTCGTCACTTTGGCCCCTCGTCACTTTGGCCCCCTGTAGTGGATGATTGGCCCCTCTTCTAAAGACCATTGACCCCTCGTCACTTTGGCCCCCTGTAGTGGATGATTGGCCCCTATTCTAAAGATTATTGGCCCCCTAATGGCCCTTGTTTGATTTTCGCGTACATGTATAGATCTGCAGTCTATATAATTATATAGATATATAGATAATATAGTATATACATATATATTATTATAGATAATATAGAAGGTCGCCTGTATGCCAGTATTAGTATGATAATTATTTTTGTTACCATATAATCCATAAATAGAATTATCATGGATCCTATGTGTTATCATACAAAACATATGAATATAAGGAATTGTATGATAACAGAATGTATTGTATGATAATTATCATACAAAACATTCTTTTATCATATGATTCCTAATATTGATGATTATTTATGTATCTATTGTCACCTGCGTAAATGAGTCTTGTGCAGGTGCAGGCCTGCCAACCGTCCCGTTTTGCCCGGGACAGTCCCGATTTTTGGTCTTTGTCCTGGGTGTCCCGTTTAGGGTTAAAATGTCCCGTTTTTTTCTACAATCTATTGTAGCAAATGTTTCTTAAACTTCAAGTCTAAAAATGCAAGGAATTCAATACAATGTTTTTTTTCCCCAAAAATTTTCTTAATAATATCTCTTGTTTGAGACCATTTGGTTGAACAAAGCTCTAAACACAAAAATGACAATTGTTTGAGGGGACACATTGAATTATCTATGCATAAGAAATAGGAATACCAATAGGGGCCTTCCATTAGAGTAGTGGAGGGTATTATTGGCAGGGTGTCATATCGGCACCCCTGCCACATACTATGATATTACAAATAATATTCATGCTTTTTTGCAATACGATTTATATATATATTCAAAAGACACATTTGACTGTTATAGTTTTGACTGTTAATATAGCATTAAACGAAATACTACTGTGCATAATCACCCATCCAGAAATCATCATTTTTATAGTGCTGAGTAATGTACATGGTTGTACAGAATATATCTGCTTACCTCAAAAATAAGTATAATCATTTTATTTTAATATTTATGGGCTTAAATTTAATATATACAAAGAGAAATAATTAGGAAAAAACAGTTACTAAAATAAAGGAAAATGTTTCATTACATGGGTGCCAAAAAGACACTCCATTCTACGTGTATGTCTTGTATTATCGGCAGGGTAACATTATTAGTAGTGATATTGGTCTGGGAAATAATTATATTTTGAAACTACTAAAGATCACAAACCATTATTCAGAAATTCGAGAAAAGTCATGTGACTATGTTATTGATACTAACTTTAATATTTGCTCCTGCTACCATTCATCTTACACAAAAACAAACACTAAATTTACACAGTGGAGGACTCACGAAGAATATGTACAAAATTGATGCTTTTCATTGGATTATGTTAGGCTACAATTTTCTTTTAGATAAAATCAATGATAGACTTGAAACCGGTTGTATTTCCAAGAAAACAGGATCTACACAATTTTTTCTGACAAATTATTTGTGCCGATAATACAAGACAGGTGCTGATGATATACACTCCAAAAGATAAAAAAATAATCAAACTAATATTTTCTATATTAATTTCTGAATGTCATCTACTATATCCTAAGAGGATTTAGATATGTAAAGACTATCCCATGGAATACGTTTTCATTAGATTAGGGTAAAATGAACCTACAGTGATATAATATGCTCTAAGGTGCCAATAATACCCTCTACTACTCTAAATACGCATCAAGCCTCAAAGGGGGGGGGGGGTCTGAATTTATTTTAAATGTACTTACATTTGAGTACAAATCTTATGCTTATTTTTGCCCAAGGCAAGGGGGATGGGGGTGGTCTGAATTTTGACTATGCATTATGAATATGTGATGTGTTGGTAAGCAATAAGTTATTATTGAATAAACTCACAAATGTGCTATTCTTCTTAATGTCATTCAAAAATCATCAAATATAATCATCAAATATACCAAATCATAATGGGGGGGGGGGGGCAATGGTGTAAGGGGCCAATGGTCCATCTCAAGAGGGGCCAATGGTCTAAGGGGCCAACGGTCTAAGGGGGCCAATAGTCCATCTCAAGAGGGGCCAATAGTCTAAGGGGCCAATGGTCTAAGGGGGCCAATGGTCCATCTTAAGGGGCCAATGGTCCATCTCAAGGGGCCAATGGTCTAAGGGGCCAATGGTCTAAGGGGGCCAATGGTCCATCTCAAGAGGGGCCAATCGCCCACTGTTTGGGGGGCCAATGGTCCAGGGGCCAATGGTCTTAGGGGCCAATAGTCTAAACACCGTATGGAAAGCCTTTCCATTCTGTGTAACATTTTCCCCAATGTATCACTCATGAAAATTTTGATATTTTTATGCATGTCATTGAATTCTCTATGAATTTTTAAGGTAGTCAAATGTTTCCATAAAATTAGTTGAAAAATAGTTTTCCTTCCAAATAATTTCTTCATAATGAAAATTAATGCAACTGAGAGGCCGATATCCTGGTATGGTCATATTTGCTCTAAATTGATCATCATGGCCTGAACTGTAATACTTGTCATTAACAAACTAAGTGTCATGGAATGAAAACCCAAAAGATTGAAGAGTCATGGGAACTTGGGGACTATTTTGCTTTTTTACCTCAAGGCTGGAGGTCAATACTCAATTTAGAATTATAACAAAATCCGAGAATATGGCCTTATTGGTTGAAATGGTCATGCTTATTGAAAAGTACAATTTACCTGATCTTGGAACTGCTGCAATAATCACATCTGATGGATCAAATGTGTGCCTGCGAATCATATCAATGTATTCTGCATTGAAAAACTTGTTAAATGTTACTCCTTCATATTGGAAAAACTGTGGTTCTCCCAGCTGAAACTTGGACATGGTTTGATCAGTGAATCGCAGATAATGAATATTGTATCAGCTACTGCCAATTTATATTCCCATGGATTTGATTTTATTAAGGATAGGGAGGGGTTTAGTTTTAATAAGAATAGAGAGCTGTTATAAAGGGGATGATTGGAGATGCATACTGGGGCCTGCCATCTTGGCCACTGTCCCCCAGTATGGCTCAAATTCAGCCATTTGGGGGACAAGGTAGGTTTTGACACACTGTCAGCCTACCAAATGTATGTGTGCTATTGTATAAAAGAAGCTGATTCAAGTTATAATTCATCATGTCAAACATTTTCCTCCAATGACAAACTGAAAGTTCCCTATCTAATGTTATCTATATATGCTATAACCAAAACTTTAAAATCATAACCTTTCAGGTTCACCTGAAAAGAAATGTTTTGATGTTTAGATAGTTGGCTATAAAACTTCATTGATACATATTTTAATTCAACACATCATTTAACAAAATATAGGGCTACGGCCTCCCCTTGTGCAACAGCCTATTGTTCGGACTGGGCCAAACACAGGGAGGTGCAAACAGCATCTCCTACTATTCTAATGTGACATATTTTTAGATCATAAACTTTAATAAGATACTTTTTCTATGGTACATAACTAATTTGATGCATTTCAAATTGCCTTTTTGCATCTCCTTTAAAGTTGGCAAGACTCCTTTGCGAAGACACCTATTGTAACTTCCTCACCAGGGTAGGTCTCAACCTAACCTAAACACAATGTTATTGTGATGTTCTGATTAAGTTATGTCTTAACCATACCTAAACAGAACGTAACTATGACTATCTTATTAGGTCAGGTGTTAACATAATCTAAGCAGATTGTTATTGTGACTTTCCATTTTATAATTAGTTAGGTCTCAACCACACCTAAACAGAACATTATTGTTACGTTCTTATTGGGTAAGGTCCAAACATTAACCTCATAATAACTTGGCAAGAACGTTAGCAGAATGTCACAATATAAGGTTGCAACAGTTGGTCGCAGCAACGTAATTGGGAGTCATCAAAATAACGTCGCTGCAACGTTATAATGTAACGCAACAAGGACCAAACCAGAACGTTGCTGCAACATTATTATAATGTCACTCTGCCAGCTGGACAACGATGTCTATATTCTAGAGATACCAAGTTTGCTCATGTATATAGAAAAAAAATGTGAAGATAGGATCTTTTATCTGATATGATATCAAAAATAATTTCAATTTCCTGAGTATGATAATGGGGCCATGCCATAACTCGTATCTAGGTATGGTAAGAGCACAGTTTTCATTTTTGTAATTGCAGCAAAGTCTGTCAAAGATTAATGGATTCTTTTAATCATTTAGAGTTTATTTGAGACAATTTTTGTAGGTTTCTTAAAGCTGATATTTGAAATCTAGGTTTAAATCTAAATCTATACTCAGGTACTTTTGACAAGCTGACAATGATTTATGTAATGACAGTCTGGGAATAGTGGAAGACCTTGAGTAAGTGTGTGATTCCTAAGTAACAAGAGACATGGATAAAACTGGTGATCACTCAAACTGTGGATTATGTTGCATTTGGGTGAATTACCAATGAGAAAGTGTATTTCTTGAGCTGCCATTGTAATGTGTTGCATATAATGAAGGTATAATTGTATGTGATCATTCATTTGAACTTGAACGACCCAGATGCGGATTAATTTACCCAAAAGAAAATATTACACTTAGTTATCAAAAGTAGTTCATTGGATCATGCTTACCACATATATAGCACCAGTATGGATCGGGGATATGATAGTTAAAAAGAAATAAGTACTGAAGAGCTAGTAACCCCCTCTTAATACATACGTTAAACCACATTAAAGTTCAGCAGCATACAGTCTTATCTACTCGTTTTATGATTCTGCTTTGAATAATGTATTCCATTGAACCCGAAATTGGTTACTGAATGTTTTTGTATAATTTTAACATTTAAGGGCATCTTTTTTTCATGTGCACACGGACTGCTGTCACTGCATAGCCTGTTGAAACAGGCAGCTAGTTCTGTGGGCACCTATTGGAGGAAAGTACATTAATTCTGCCTATATCTCTCTTAATATTTGTCAAATTAATACTGTTATACAGTAAGCAATAAAATTGTAGTTCAAAACGTTGTCAATTCATATATCTTCTCAGATTAGATAGATTCTTTCTTGTTTATTTATAATGAATTTAATTCTAATAAATTATAATCTTTTACCCAACCATCCTTGTGGCATGTTTTCTGGGCATTATATCTATATAAATTGATTAATTAAGTGAGAGGCACTTAGAAATATGCTTAGACAATAGAAGGTTCCATAAGTCTTAGAAACATCATCTCAGCACAAAGTACAATTCACACATTTTCCAAAAATCTTCAAAATTTGTTCTAAATCATGAAGTAAAAACCTAAGTTTCCTGAAAAAGTTAGATTGGTGATCCCCTAATTTCTTTTCAGACAATTTTGAGATTATATTTTCATTATTTTAGTGATTATCTTTACTTTTTATCTGAATATTTATTTAATCAAAATCCACCAATATCCCTAACTTTAGTAAAATAATGCATGTATTACAAGGAATTATATGTTGTTTGAATATTCTGGTGGGTCCAGATCATATTTGATTGTTTTTGTTGAAGGTATTACGAATTATCTACATATTTAGTCTAAAATCATTTGGTACTTTTTGTGATTCCCGTACACAAGTTTCCATGGAGGCCATTTTGGTATCAGCATTCCTAGTTTTTATCTCCCAACATTTAGAGAAAATCTCAAAATGTTTATTGGAGTGGTTTTCTTTCAATGAACACCTGGTACACTATTGTGGGTAAACAAACATTAATTGGTGACTCAGCGCTCGGCTGTTGAAACACATGTGGGAAAGTTATTTTCACAGTATGCCCCAGCGAAATGTGCAGATGATAATTCCCTGCACAAATTGCTCAATGATTTGCCCATCAGTTCCATCAAACATCATTATTGTATACTGACAGGGAATTCCTTAAAAACAAGATTACAAATAACTCTGATTCTAGACAAAATAGATATCAAATTTGTGACGCTACCAATGATGTTGCTGGATTACGTTCATTAGGTGTACAATATGTTGCAAGCCATTGTGTTGCTATAGGTTTACATCAGCAGACGCTAACCTAAAATTGCACGGACAAGACAGCCACTTTAAGAAGCTGTATCTGAAATTCTAATTTAACATTTTGAACATTTAATGAGATTTTGCTGCTCAAAATATGAAAGTGAAAAAAAATCGATTTTAATCCATAATTTCTTTAATTCTTGTCTTTATATTATATTCATGCATGTATCATTGGATAGGAATGCCTACTACAATTCTTTGATGTAATAAATTACAGTGACAATATGGAAGGGGAGAGCAGCTCAGATGTGACTAAATGAAAGTTACGTAGTGATGCGGGGAAATAAAAAGGTATCTTGATAAATCTATATTACAAGTATACAACAAAGGGTGGAAGTGCAGGGCATATAAAATGTTGATGTTGTTGCCAACAGGAATCCAGCTAACATACAAACACTGAATTTCGAAAGGATTCAACAAAAGAATTGTTATATAATATATCAGACAAAATGCAAACATGTGGAGTGACATAATTATGACTACTAATATCGAGTGGAACATATTATTGCTGCTTTCCAGATTATGATGTACTGTATTGTATATAATTATGTTGTCTGACTATATTAAATGTAATGTTATTGTGAAATGCATATTTTCACTGCGTTATTTAAGTTCAAGGATTAAAAAAAAAACGTTTTCATAAGATGTATACGACATTTCTATTTCAGCTCTACGACATTATTAAACATGTTGAATAAAAGTCATAGCCAAAGTTATAGTCTACGATATTTATCTCCACGACTTTACTGCGATAAAAAGTCATAGCGCTCGTCTTTAAAGTCGTAGCAACTGCAACATACACTATTACACTAATGCGACATCAGTGATATCGTAGGGGTCCACCACTTGACCACGATATGATCATATCGCAGCATTATCGTAGCCACATCGCAGCAAATGTCACATAGTGGAATAGCCCCTTGATAACCAGAGATACCATAGGATGGTCCTTGCCTCTCCCCCCCCCCCCCCCCTTATCTCTTTTTGAAGAGTAAACCCTAGCCCCTGAGACATGAAGGCCCTGACACCCCTAAAATCCCTCGAAAATACTCCCAAAATACTTTGAGGCCCACGAGTCCCTTTATCCCTGAATCAAAACAAACCATAGGCTAGGTGTGTACCATATGTATAATAGAAATCTGCATATATTATGTTGGACCCGTTTGGTGGGAACTTAATAAAATAATGTTTGGTTAATCTGAAAAAAAATAGTAATAATAATAACTTAAACTCGGACACAGTTTGCAATTGTTTTTTTGTTGAGGAATACTCATTCAAATTTTAACAACTTATGTACCTAGGCGAGTTACATATTTCTCCATTCCTGTTGAAGTTCTAAATGAATAGAAACATGTTGATTTATCACTAACAATAAAACAACCTGTCCTCCAAATGTTTGGGAGTTGGGTTTGATGTAGTTGCAATACCATTACATTTTTATTTTACTTAGGACTCATAATCGCATTGCCAACAATCCAACACCTCGATGTCACACCTATGATGTCACATACATGTACTTCAAAATCAGATTGGCCACCATATTGGTGATCATTTTAGAACCATCATTATTTATCATTTAAAGACACTTAGAAGATATAGCCATACAAAATTCACTAATCAAAAGTTTATGGCACTATAATCAATAATTTTGATAATTCTAAATCAATGAACTTTACATTTGTTCACAACCACGTGGTTATGAGAACCATGTGGTGATCACTGGAATGTATGGTAACATGTCTGCACAATGAACATATGGCAGTCACACTTCAACAGCATCCAAATAGCAAATGTTTGTCTCGGAGGAATGCCCCGTCTGGTGTTGTATGAACCAAATAAACTGGCAATCTAGATTGGATATAAGATACTACAACTTCTAAATTATGGAGTGAAATGATGTCCAATGTCTTAGCTACTTACTACAGAAAACAAAGAATCAGGGATGCTTCTCTAACTCCAATTTTTGTATAGTTACATATATTATGGACAAATAATAATTATTTAAAACTGAGTCAACAAACATCATATTTATTGTTGTATTCATACATATTACAGACTATACATTGATAATCTTAAATGTTATGATAGCCCATGATATGATAGCAGTAGTATGCTTACGATCATTAATGGACATATCTTATCTTAAATTTACACCAAAAAAAATAGCGTAAAACAGTCTGTCAAAAGAGCACATAAAATACTAACCTATCAAATTTACTATAACAAACTTGCTGAGAAACACATGTACAAGGGTCGTAAATTTTGATTAAGGATCGTAAATTAACTTATGATTTGGACAGTGTGAAACGCCTCCTCAAGCTGTATCTACCACATATATGTCACTATGAAACAGACTTCACAACAGGTACACCCGCACCCAGTGAAATTACCCCTATACCTACACTGTTGCCCCTCCCTACAGTCACACTGATAGGTTGGGTCAGTATAGGACGTACGCCTATACCTACACTGTTGCCCCTTCTTACAGTCACACCGATAGGTTGGGTCAGTATAGGACGTACCCCTATACCTACACTTTTGCCCCTCCCTACAGACACATCAATTGGTTGGGTCGGTATAGGACATATGCCTATACCTACACTGTTGCCCCTCCCTACAGTCACACCGATAGGTTGGGTCAGTATAGGACGTACCCCTATACCCATACTGTTGCCCTCCCTACAGACACACCCAGGCAAGCAGCAACGTAACAAGAACGTTCTGCGACTGTACTTTTTTAATTGCTCTGAGACCTGACCAATTTTCACATAACAATAACTTTATTTTAGGTAAGGTTTAGACTTACTGAAAAAGAAAGCTATAATAACATTCTATTTTGGTAAAGTTGAGACCAAACTAATAAAAAATGTTATGATGACGTTATTGTAACATGAAATAACGTTACAAGAACGTCACAACATCGTTCTAGTGTGACGTCGCAACGTTAGGTTCTAAAGGTTTTTGGGTGCCCTCAAAAGAACGTAACAAGAACCAAACCAGGTCTAAACAGAACGTTGCTGCAATGTTATTACAACGTCATATTCTTGCTTGGGCATCAATTGGTTGGGTCAGTATAGGACATACCCTTTATGCCCCACTAAGTAACCAATGATAAGTCTAGTGGTAGGGAGGGCGGGAAAACTCTTAAACACAAGGGCAAAAATACAAGAAAAATAATATCTCTATGAATAACTTATGATAGTATAATATTATGTTAATATGTAAGGTGTATCACCTTTCCTCAAAATGTTCATAAACACCCCCGTTTTCTGCTAGGTCCCAAAGTTATTTTCTTAACCATAGCACCTATGGGGGTGTCTTCCCCAATGATGACTGCTACAGTAGCGCCACCTGTTATATGCCAAAGTGTCTGTATAACCAATTCAAAGAAAGGTGGCGAAGTGGTACTATGCCTACCTAGATTAAAGGGGTTCACCTTCTGGTGGTGGAGCTCACTTGTTATCTTTAAATTGTGGTACAGTTTGACCGGACTTTGAAATCCAAAACAGATAGATCATCCAACAGCAGCTGAGCTGTATTTCCAGCAAGACTTTGGGATGTGCTTGTGTGTAAGCACAATTCTTCTTTGGCTCATGATAAGCATACACAAGGAAATGTTAAAAAAAAAGTGTCAAATGTACCCAGAAAGATGAGATAACATATTGTGTGGGGGGTTTCCATGCAATAACATGTAGAAACACTTTGATTAAAAGAACTGCACTTGGCATTACACATCAAGATCAAGATCGAATTTGAGTCCTTTACAAGCTAGTTCCCTATAGTTTTACATCACTTCTCTTTTCTGCTTTTCACTAAAATATTGCTTCCAATTTCCAACCTGTCCCTGTCTGAGGAACGGACAAATGTCATTTCTGACATATGTCGTATTTTGCCTATTAACATTAGGATCTGCTTTCATTTTATCAAAAGAGGATTAGGTTTAAATAACATCAATAGCATCAGAACTCACATTTTTACCAAGAAAGGAAATAACCTTTTCAACCACTTCTCTGAGACATTTGTGCATGTCTTCATATTTCACAAACAAAATATGATCTGCATGATTTTCCTTTGCATTCCACCAACTAATAACATGTTCTAAATGTTTCCCAAAGCCTAATTTATCTTGTTTATAAATCTCATCATAAAACTCGTCCCAGCATCCTGTGTAGAGACCGAGTTTGGTCGACATACTTGAATAGTGGTAAAACGACACAAGTTGATCTAATGGATTTCTCATGACATAGATGACCTTCGGCCTGCTTCATTTGAAACACTCCTCCAGAATTGGGAACTGGAAATGGGTCCTGAAATAGTGCGGCCCCAGCTCATGGATTTCATCATCAAAGGATGGTTCCCCATTATCCCTTCTGTTTCTATCAATAAAATGAAACAGATGAGTAGATTCTCCATTGGACAGGATAAGACTGAGGATGCAATTCATCCAACTTGTTCCTACAAGTACAAAAATATAAGATTGAAACATCATTTGTGGAATACAGGAGCTCTCTAATGATTAAATCATTTAGAATATTCCTTTTACAAGCAAATATCTGGTTATATGAACCCAGGCAAGCATGTGACGTTATCATAATGTTGCAGCAACCTTCTGTTTGGTTCTGTACTGGTTCTTGTTATGTTATCTGATGGCTTCCAATAACATTGCTGCAATGCACTGTTGTGACGTTGCACTGCAACATTATTATAACATTCTGGTTACGTTCTTCAACCTAAACAGGATGTTCTTATAATGTTCTGTATTGGTTTCGTCCTAACCTCACCAAAAATAACGTGGTAATAACGTTCTGATTTGGTGAAGTTTCAACCTCACCATCAAACATATGAATTCATATCAGTGACATTTATAGACAGTTTGCTGCAGAAGGTAGTAAAAAGAAAATATTCTACAGTGCACAAAAGTCATTGTGCATTTGAAGTATTAGTGAAGTTCTTTCATGTAAAATATATTCTGCATTGTGAATGAGAATTTAGATGAGAGATAAAAGTCACCAGATGAGAAAGGAAATTATAGGAGAATTGTAAGGAATATTCAGAATTACATAAGTATAAGAATGGCAGACACTGCTGGTAGGTGATATACCTGTATAACCACAGCAGAGGAAAGGCACCTCCCAGTAAGCAGTGCTGCCTGGTAAAATCAAAAATTCGATAGTATATATAAGGGGCTGAGCCGGCAAGCGAATCCAGAGAACACTACTTGTTTGGATCAATACGAATCTATACGATTCGGGGTTTGGTTTTAGCCATGTACGCTGACATCGGGTGACTTGGATAGGAGTTTACAATTACGCTGCTGCACTAAGACAAGCGGACTCTTAGGACGAAGCTAGCCTTGGGCAGTGTTGAACGAGGGCCGGATACTTAGGCCATAACACACCAGCCATTGTATGCCTTTGGAATAATCACCAATAAACTTCCTCTCAACCAAGCGGGATTCGTGTTGTGGATATAAACGCCCAGTTCATGGATGTAGCGACATTAACCGAGACGATATTAGGCAGTCAGAGTAATGTTTAAACTGTAGTTTCCCCATATTTAAAGTAACACCCGTAAACTACCACTAGCGTTCAACAGTTTAGCATCATTTTTCCATAGGAATAATTCCTGATACCCACCATGGTAGTCAGTGGACTTCCAATCGTGTTTAACCCCTTCCTTACAGCCCCATAGGAAATCGATCATGTATGATCGATGGTCATTAATTAGGCTGTAATTTCTATAATTTTTATATCCCAATGATAATTTTTGAAATATATATAATAGATGACATGATACAACTAAATTGAGACCTATTTTTCTCATGAATACTCCAATGTTGATTTTATGACACTTTGATTGATGGTACATTAAGCAAATTTGCCATTTTATTTATAGGGCCACCCTAATCCACACATAAAAGATTAAAGTACTTAATATTAAAAAGCTTTGATATTAATTCAAAATATATAATTTTCATTCTAGATGATGGTAACTTGCTTACAAGTTTCATAGGTATAAATCTTATAAACTTGAGACTCTTTTACATGCATTTTTATAGTTTGATTTCAAAATAATTCAACCCTCTTATTTTGAAAAATGGCTCAAAATCCAGCCATTTTCATGCAAATTCAAGATGGCCGCCCGTTAGATCACACATGTCATAGTTTTGATAATTATTTTCATAATGTGCTTTAGATTTGATATTTAAATCATATAAAAATGGGTACAACCATTCAGTGAAATGACCTCAATTATATTTCTGAATATTTTTCTATCATAATTTGCATTTTCCTTATTTTGATACAATAGATTTTTATTTTTTTTCATAAATTCCTGGAAATAATGGAAATTCCACCATTTTCGTAGCATAACATACCTTTCATCCTGTTAACATAGGTACTTGGAGAATATTGATTATTATAAGAACATGGTATCAAATGATTGGAAATAACCTAGAGAACAACTTTGTAATTAAGTTTTTCTCTCTAAAATCAAAATCTATTAAGATTTTTGGGCATTTGAAAAAAAATGACCTAAAAATACTCATTTTTTGAGAAATTTTATTATTATTCAAAACGTTCTATAGTAACCATGGCAACCAAAATCAAATATGTGAATATATTTTTCAAGCCCTGTGATAATTTGCTGTATGATGACATAAAACGTTCTGATCAATCCCTCTTTAAGAATATCAAAATTTTGAAACAAAGTTTTGTATCTTCATTTTCTTTGATAAAATCCATTTTGGTGCCGTCAGCAAAGGGTTAAGGTTAGACTATGGTGATGAACAGCAGATTTACTAAAACTGCCATATCTCAGGGGCTATTGGTGATATTTGAACATGTTATATATCATTTAAAAGCTCTCATTTTTCTCTATCTACTGACATATTGAAATGCGTTTATAGATTTAAATTTGAGAAAATATTTATTAAACTTGAATTTTTTCACTTTTATTTTTTGAACCAGGATTTCTCACTTAATATTATTTCTATAACTTTTAAACTTGGTGATATTGTCAATAACATTTGTTTGGAGGGAACTGTGTCTCAGATTTCTTATTTAGGCCCTGGTTTTGATTTTGTGACAAAAAACGGGAAACTTGTTGTATTTTTTTTGTCATTTTTTACAACTTCATTTTCTAGATTTCATAAAATTCAAACTAAGCCCTAAATAAAAAATCTGAGACACGGTTCCCTCTATAAGACCAATATGTATATGCATGAGAAATTTCATGAGTTTCCCTTCATTATTGAGGGAGATATTTCATTTCAAAAAAATTAAGTGTAAAACATGATTTTCACATTTCTGATCAATTTCTATTTCTATTCTATCACCCATAATTATAAAATTTATATCATGAGATAGTCGACTTAAAATGGTATCTAATGATATGTAATGAATATTTAGATAGATAGGATCAAAATAATTATTCTACACTTTTGCGAGACCAGCCAAGTAGTGCATCATCACAGTAGTCTAACCTTAAAGTGGCTGTCAGTAAGACTGTGGTATTAATCCAAATACCAACGTTGACAATGATGATGTGTTGGAGTTTAAGGTCTATTCAGCAATTTTCCATATCTATATCAAGACCAACTCTGGTTTTTGACTTCACAGGTCTGTGATCAGATCTATGGGGGTGGAAACGCAGGCAAGGTAAGGTGATCTAACAGGTAGCTACCGGGTCCAGAAATTGAACCCAGGCCGGCTGTGTGCTATGCCAATATGCTATCTGCTAGACCACCCCAACCCCTTCCTCACGTTGATAAGTAAACTGTTTGTATCCCTTGCAGATCCCCCCTTCCCCCCAACTATAATGTTAGCTAGACCTCCAGTATTGCAATTGATTTGTTTTTGTTAGACCACTAACCATTATATATCTTAAAACTCAAGCGATCTAAACAGAAATTACACAATTACACTCCTATTCACCTTTTTCTAGCCTTACACTTACCTTTAGCCAACGTGACCTTTTCCGTGACATCCACCATGGCCATACCCAGCCCCATAACCCCCACCATGACCTGCTCTTTAGCCGTGGCCCCAGCCATAGCCTCCTCCATGTCCGTAAGCTACAGAGTCATCATCGGCATAGGCCACACTCAACGTAAAAGCCACAACAACGAGGAGGAGGAAGAGTGCCTTGTACATCTTGGAGGTGTCAGTGAGAGACCAGTGCTGTGTCCATGTTGCTCATTCCATATATAATTAAAGATGAGGTAGACTTGGTTGGTGTGGTAAGAAATATACTACTTGTCATGCCTACTAACGAATACCCCTCTGATCCAAAAACTTCAGACAGGTCTAGGCGGTGATTTTTTGTACAATACACACCATGACGTATATGTAAGTACATCGGCTGTGCCATCTTGTGACTACCACCATTTTTGTAATAAGAAAGATGCCTGAATATCTTATCCAGTATTACTAGACATCAAGCAATTGGAATCACCTAAATGAAAAAAAAGGAATTGAAGTTCCACAAATTTAATTTGTATGTCTCGATGTTATCTCTTAATTAGCAATAAAAATGAGATTTTACCCGAAGAGGAGCGTCAACAGCAGTAAATTACAGCCCCCCCCCCCCCCCCCCCACAGAGGACATTTTTGCAAAAGTTCCACCTTTCCTTGCAAAATTAGATGTAAATATCCCTGAAAGTAGTAGGAACATATTGCAAAGTTCCACGTTTTACTGCTGGCCATCCCCTTTTTCAAGTTCAAATTATTGAGAATATATCCAAAAGTTCCACTTGTGAAATCTCGCCATCCCCCCCCCCCAAAGCAGACCCTGGGTTTAATAAACTAGAGCTGTGCCTTTATATGTATGTATAATATTAAATTATGGATCTACAGGAGTCTGGTTAGTTACCGCCACCGAAATTGTTGAGGCATAATACACTAGGTGGTGCAGGAATCAGGTAAGTGGCAGTTTTATACCACAACCCTAAGAAGACCCAAGGCAGACCGATAGGCGTATGCAAACATATATTTTTTGCCATACGTGTGGGTGGCAATATTTGGAGCAAAATAAACTCTCAACCACAAGGTCTCCACCGTAATTATAGAATCGGATTTGTTTGAATATTGGACATGAAATAAGAAGTTGGTTTGACCCTTGCAGTCTACAAAGTCAGCACATGTGGAGGTATATCATTTTGTGGTCATCACATGAAAATATTTTGCCGTAAATGACCAAGTATAATGAATTCAGAAAAACTGAGAATTGAGGCTTCAGAAACTATGTTTTCTGAAGGTTCCTTTGGTACAGTGTTCTAAAATATATGAAATATTGACCCCTGTGGCCCGTTGCACAATACCTATTGTTACAGCGCAAGGTAACAAATTAACGAACCTTTCGTTGTCACTTTTTGCGTTATAACGCACATTTTGAAACTCAAAGTAAACCTATTTAGAATGCTATTAATGAGCTGGCATTTTTATAATTTAAAGACCCACAGTACCCCTTTTTACATCATTTTACAGAATTCAATTTGAAACAGCAGAAACAAAGACATAAGGGGTATCTTTACAATGATACTTTTCACTATAAAACAATCGTTCTTAAAGTGATCTTAAAGTTGTCATCGTGACAGGAATACATTTATATCTATGCTTATTCTTTACAGTCAATATATTTTGTTTATTTACCATTCATGGCATATTACCACACATACTTCACAGCTGCTGACAGAATAATATGTTGAACTAGTGGAGTCTTATTACTAGCTCAACAACTTAAAGTAGTGGGGTCTGTTAAAGAAAAACTTGCACATAAAGTCACAAAATGCCGAATTTTGTATATTTCACTTCACTTATATGTTTTAAAACTGTTTCAAATGAATATAAGACATAATGTCAATAAATTAAACAATTATACAGGAATGGAAATTAAATTTGGCAATTCCCTGAATTTTGGGCTGTTGATTACTCCCCTTGCTACGTCATTATAATGGGAATTCCCTCTCAAAACAACTTGGGAATTCCAGGCTATTAAATAAGTTTAGGTGAGTATACAGTACAATTAATAATAACATTTATGAAGCTTAATATAAATATTCTATGGCATTGATTTATTTTCCTTTTATAAATTTCCCTTAAAAACACTTGAAATAGACAAATTCTTTAAGCCTCATAACTTTGCCCCTATATGGAATATTCTTAAAATATCTTTAGCATTATTAGTTCTTGATGTAATTGCCATGATAGAAAAAAATCACTTGAAAATATTCATCCTGTTGTTATGTGCAAGCTTTCCTTTAAGGTCATTTTTTTAGTGAAATCGTTACACGGTAGATAAAAGTATCAAATTTGGTATAAGACACCTCTGAGGCATAACTATCAAATCTGGAAGGGGAGCCATATTCTTATATCTCAGCTTCTAAAATGTCTCGAAACACATTGTCAGTGTCAAAATTAGTAGATTATAGTTCAGGCAATTATTTGCTTTGGGAATCTATACAAAAGATCTGATTCAAGGTAGCCAATATATTTGGTTAATTACCTTACATTTCAAATGCTAGAAACATTTGGTATTTTAAGGTTGCTCCCCTTCTAGACTTAATAGTTATGCCTCAGAGGTGCCTCATACCAAATTTGGTGCTTTTATATCCGCTCCATAACGAAAATGTTGTTAACAGACCCCACTAAAGGATGCAAAAAGCAATTTTTGGGTCAAAATTTTGCAAATTCTATTAACTATTGAAATATATTCCATGGGCATAACCTAGGCCTGTGGTAAAATATAGACTCCCAGTAAAGGCTTAAATTACATCAAAATACACAAGGACTTGTTCCTGGTCAATTTTGGTTTTCGCCACGAATATGACCTTAGTTGTCGAAATGGCATAAACCATCCATTACTTACTAACTCACTAACTATTTTTTGTAATCAAACTTAAACTATACAGCGTCCTTCCTTGATCACATATATTTTCATATGTGAAAATTTAGGAGAATTTCTTTTTTTTTTAAATCTGTTGGGGATAAGGTGCCAGGAGGAGCTCCAACAATCGGGTTGGCAAAAATTGGGCAGTGGAGCCGAGGCTTAAGTCACCAGGTTTGGAAGAACTTGCTGTTAGGTATTTGTCACCATGCCAATCTGTCCCAGGAACCGACTGATACTACACTGCGGTAACCACGGTTCGAGGTGACCGTGTTAGTCCATAAAAGCAGGCAAACATGGCTCGTCCCACCCTGAGTCGGGTACTTCTCGGTCTATGTTACCGTGTACGCAGGTTTTTTGCATCCTGACAAACTATTCATATGGTATGAAACAAGAAATAGAATTAGCGAAGAAATAAAGGATGAAGAAAAATGTGATGAAGACATAGATTATAGACGATTAAGGTAACAGATGTTAATGATTCAAAGGTTTCTGTCATTCTGTTAATTTTTTTAGAAAAATGAGGAGGACAATGTCATTCGTATGATGCTTGATACATACAATTAACAGAAGAGGCTCGACAACAGCTGGCACATAAAACATTTAATAAAACAACACAAGGGACATGTACAGGACAAAACAGATAAATTGTCAGTTGTAAAAGTCATCGAAGATACTGTAGAATAAAGGTCTCTGTAACGAGGTTTAGGAGCCACATATCAGAGTGTATTTTTAATTTGGAGTACAGGGAAAACTATAGAAATATTCAAATATTTGCTATGTATCTATCTGGAATGAATACATTTCAAAACCAGTTAAGGAAATATAAAATATAGACACCCAGGTACAATTGAAAAAGACACTTAACACCAGCTTCCCATAAGATTAAACTACAAACAATACCAAGATTAGAAACAAGAAATAGAATTAGCATTGTTCTTTTTTCCAATTCAAGGCTCTAATAATGTGCACACCTCAGACACATAGAAACACATTCACAATGAAATGTGGGGTTTTCTTTGACTGATTCAGGAACAATATTTTGAATTTGCATAATAAGGGTAGAAGTTCCAGCTGGACAGGCTAGTGTCATCACCGATTCCAACTAGAGGCCTCAGATTTTGTTGCATTATTCATTAAGAAGGCCTGTAAGCTAAAAGGTATGTCGGCATAAAATCAGTATCTGTCTGTGTTCCTGTCCTGGTTTGGGCAAAAATGACATCATTATTGATTCAATCCAAGTCTTATCCATCGGTGTGTCTAAAAAACAAACACCCTATATAAGACGGTCAGGATGTGCTCCCGTCACCAGTCTCTCACTGACAACTCCAAGATGTTCAAGGCACTCTTCTTCCTCCTCGTTGTTGTTGCGTTCGTCGCAAGCATGGCCTACGCTGACGACGATGACTCCCGTAGTCATGGAGGCCATGGTGGTGGCTATGGAGGAAACGCTGGATATGGCGGCGGTCACCGTGGCGGGTATGGCGGTGGTTATGGTGGAGGTCATCATGGCAGGGGATACTGAGACCAACTGAAAGGTGAGCTTAAATCTTTTTCTCAAACATTTTTCTCAAACAAAAGAGAAAAGATACCCGTCATCTATACTCTTAACACCCAAAATAGAAAAGAATACACTCAATTAAATTGTCATTTACGTTGTCCACATTCCTGATTTTCTTTTTCATGAAATATCTACTTTTCTTGGACACAAGGAACAGTTATCAGTTGTCAATTGATCAAAGAAACCATATACATTGATTTAAATAAAGAAGAAGAAATTATTTTATTATACATTAACTGTTTATTATCCTTGTTTATTCTCACAAATCATGTATTTCATATCTGAAATTCTTGTCTATGTTTTATTTTAGAATCGTTGTACCTTGATGTCGATGATTGAAACTAGGCTCTACATCCACCATTGGATCTTACAATAAACAATGAATGCATCTAAATGAATTATGATTGTTGAAGTTGTTATTTCTGACTGCCGTTTGGATTTTAACCTTAGGCATTACAACAAAAATCAATCTTATTAAGCTTATGTAAGATTCCACTGAAACGTTAGACAGCTTTATCTCTTATCCTTTAGGTAAGGTGAATTGACTTGGTATTTCAGGTAGAACATCTACTGCAATATTATCATGAGTCTTTTGTGGTCATTTCTGCAATGGTGTTTTTGCCGAAATATTATTGTTCATCTAGATTTACATTTATGTGGGAAAGGTTGATAGCTTTTCATTGCTAGTGATATGTAAGTTAATTATGGTTTGTATAATGAAACAGACAACACCATCATATTCTTTTCTCATTTTCATTGGAATAATTCTGAAAACAAATCACAGACTTAATGATTATCAATTATCTTGAAACACAACTAGCCCAGCCAAGGATGTGTTACAGCATCATTCTGGTTGGTTCTGTATTTGGTTCTTGTAACGTTTTTTTGATGAGTGAAAAAGGAAGAGCGTTTCTGTTCCGCCAGAAGCTGGCTGGGAGGTTAAGTAAGGGGCCTTACATTATTACATTGTATGTATGCATTAACGGGGGAGGGGATATGAGAACTTTTAAAATGAACTTTTAAAATGTGCTTATGCTCTAGTTCAAATCCAATGCACATTTTTCCTTCAGGGGGGTTACCCAGCAAACTTGCCACGTGACAGAAACATTCTGAAACCATACTTTTTGAGTCAGTCTGTTACTTACTAAGATGGCACATAACAATTATGTTATTGACAGTGAGGCTGAACCTCACTAAATCAGAACATTATCATAACATTAACTTTTGGTGAAGTTAGGACAAAACCAAAACAGAATGTTATAAGAACATTCTGTTTAGGTTGAAGAACATAACCAACTACGTTTCAGTGAAACATCACAGCAGTAGGTTGCAGTGATGTAATTGGGAGTCATCAAAACAATGTAACAAGAACCAACCCAGAACGTTGCTGCAACGCTATTGTAATGTCACACCTCCGGCTGGGTAGGGGGTCTGAGGTTCACTATTATTGTCTCAATAAAAATCATGGTTTAAGCAATCAGGATTATGTTATCTACAGAATGTACTAGGATTTGAAGCTCAGGCTGGTCTTTTTAAAGGAACGCACTGAAGGTCCAGAACAAATTCAATTCTCGGGACCCCCTGTATAACTTGTAGCAGATCTAAACTGGTTATAGGGTAATAGGACTATGCGGTGAAAAAAGACCTTTTCAGCAAAAATAGACCATAATAAAGTTTAAACAAAATATATACTAAGTAAAAAACAAACAAGGTGAGGGTATGGTCGAGGTTTATGGTGGCTAGGATTCATATATATATATATATATATATATATATATATATATATATATATATATATATATATAAATCCTAGTACTTATCTGATCTTCTCAATGGAACTGTGTAAATAGGGGGCAGCACTAGAGTAGAGAAGATATATACATACAGATAACACCCAGCAAACAGGACACGTGTATTCTCCAGTCTGGCACGTGTTAAACTAGTGCAATACTGGTGTTGTTACAATCCTTGACTAATGTAGGCAGTTTACCAGGTTTTACCATTAGTTTTCACATAGTCAAGCACCTGTGTAATATTTTGTTTTACAAAACTATTTAGTCGTGTAATATGACTGATTCCCTCATACTACAGTTAGTTATGCGTTATCATTATTATGATACCATTCTTATATACTAGTGTTATTCTGGTGACATTTTGGTGTAGTGATAAACCCTATGTATACTATGAATACCACACTAGTTTTTACACGTGTTAATTGTATGCAAAACTGGTGTTGTGTAAAACCCTGTGAATTCTCTTAGAAAAATACCTACCTGTGACACTAGTTTAGGGCATGTGTAAAGACTGTGAATACATGAAACTAACACAGGTCCTACCTGAGTTTTGTCTTAGTTATCATAGGAGGGTCTAGTTAACAACTCTGAAAAAAACACGAGTTTGCACTTAGTTTCACATATGTCAAACTCAGTGTAAACTGGTTGGATTGAGTTCTTTAGAATATGATTACTTAATTTAATCATATCGATAACAAATCAAATGAAATGCTGCTTCATGATGAGCAAATGATTAATTTCTAAAAAGTATTAATGTTTTATACAATACAAATACAATTGCCATACGTCATTCAACATCTAGTTTCTCAATAGCTCAGTGGGAAAGTGTTGGCAATGTGTGTGAGAGGTCCCGACTTCAATTCCCAGAGCTTCTTTTTTTAATCAAATAAGGAAAAAACATTTTACATGTGTAAACTCGTGTCAAAAACTCGTGTTAAAATCTCGTGGGGAACACCAGAAATGAGGTCCACAGAATCCCGAGTTGTACACATGTTTAAATCACGTGTTTGACACCCTGGATCCCATACCTCAAACGTTCACAACACGAGCCTCTGTTACCTGGGAATGATAGGGTGCTGATTCTCATTAGAGTCAAGAAATGAAGGGCAAGTATTGTCTGGAACCAAAGATCTAACAAACTGTACTTTTATTTTTCAGAAAAAATATTAAGTACCCAAAGTGTGACACTCAGACTGCAATGAGCTTAAAGAATATAATTATTCAGTCTGCAAATTCGAATAGCCAACCTAGGGAAGCAGCAAGCAGGTTCGACAATTATACTTTTTTGGTCAGTCTGTCACCTGCCTAATTCTCACGTATCTGTTACATTGAACTATAGGGGTTAACTTTTACTATTATTGATAGGGAATAATTAAGCGATATTCTTCAACTCATTATTCCATTAAGTGAGCTAGGCCAGTGTTCTCATTATTAAAGCGACGTATCATCTCGAGATGTAGTTCTTTATCTAGAGTTGAAACTAACACTCATGTGAAAGGATATTGTTTATTATAAGTCACTGACTTTCCATTGACATTTCACCAGTCCTTAGGTTAGTTCATTCAGCCCTCACAACCAAATGCTCCTAGTCACAGTCAAGCTCGCCTGCAAAGTTCCCTCATTTATCCCACTATCCTGGCCTGCTACTGTACAAGGTGTTTACTTGACCAATAACATGAACACTCTGACTGCTCCTGGCAGTGTTCCCAACCTATCTACTGCTTGCTCCGGCCTCGGCTTGCCTTTGCTCTCCAAGCACATTAGGGGGAGGTTCTGTGTCAGTCTTAAAACTGCTTTATGCATGTAGCTTCTTAAGGACGCCAGTATCTCTCAGGCATCACCACCTATTGACACCTGTATCTCTCAGGCATCACCAGGCCTAGACGACAGATGCCTGAGAGATACATAGCACAAATGTCAGAATTGTCAATTTGATGCTTAATAAATATGAACAAAAAAATTTCTATTTAAAAAGACTGAAATCAACCATATTATATTCTATCTAAGAATTGCCTTTTGGGAAATAATTATTTATGTCATGTTATTGCTTCTTATTGGTCAAATCTAAAATACTAGGGTATCAGTGGCGTCTTTTGGGCAATTTTCCTCAGTTATTTGGTGTCCATTATGTAATATTTGAAAATTTTGTGGCGTCTTGAAAGGGTTAGCTAGGACCGACACCACGTCAGTATATCATTTTAAGTTAGGTTGAGACTCTCTGAGGCAGAGTGCTATAATGACATTATATTCTGGTGAAGTTGAGACCTTACTAATACAGAATGTTATAATAATGTTAATGTTCACATGAAATAATGTAACCAGAATGTTGTGAAAATGTCACAGTGCAATGTCACAATGTTAGGTTTTTAGGACATCATTGGTTGCCATCAAAATAACATAACAAGAACCAATACAGAACCCAAGAGAATGTTGTTGCAACATTATAATAACATTGCATTCTTGCCTGGGTTAATAGGTACATAGAAAGCAGAGTCGCTTCCAAGATGAGAAACTGAAGCAACTACATCTCCTCAAAATGATTGACTGTTTTATTTGTATTAAGTTGTATGCTCCTAATATATATATAGTCATAGCCTAACATCTTAACACGAGTCTGAATGATTCTGACCTGTGTACTAACATTTATTTTACATGTTTATTACATAAAAGAATGAATTTACTTAACAACCTGGCTCCCTGGGTGATACAGACCAAAACAGGATGGAATTACCCACAATGACTCAAAAGACGGTTGAATATATGATTTATAAGTCTGGTTATTGTTTACGTATCAATATCATGCTTTTAATTTTGGTTGCATGATAAAGTTTATAATTATAACTAATTTTAAAGTTTCACCTGTTTGTTTGATAAAATTCAGGTTTGTTTCCAGGTTCTGGGATGTTCATTATCAATTTTAATATCAGTGCATCCCATTTTGACATTTAAAAGATTTGCCACATCAGTCTAATATTAACCACCAAACCACAATTATTATTTCTCGTGATGAATAATATTTATTCAGGTTTAGCCTTGTAAAGTTGTATGTGTTCTGTCCATCTGATACTGGTGGGCTTCACGTTTCCACCTAAATCCTGGATGTAAAAAGCATTTTTTAATATATGCAAGAAGATAGAGAATATGACAATACAGTATGCTCATATGAAATAAACAATACTTTATACACATGTTGATGATATATAACTGAAATAAATAGTTTATCAATAGTTAATAACCTCTATGACAAACAATATACCCTTATTTGATGGAAGAACATCTGAATAGATTGGAGTTTTACAATTTTATCTGATAAACAAACCTCTTCTAAATGCTCCTCCTCTGTATGCATGTTCTCTTGTTTGATGGAGGAGCAGAATAAATAAAATGAAAGATTATCGCTGCCCACTTTAGGTACTTAAGATTTCATGAATAGGGTCTTACCTTTTTTTCAGAAAAATACTTTCAGTACCCTCTTCCAAATGCTCCTCCGTATCCGCGACCGAAACCACCACCATATGCACCACCATACCCAGCCCGGTATCCATAGCTGCGGCCTCCATAGCCACGGCCTGCAAAGCCATTTGGAGAGTCATCATCCCCATAGGCAATGCTCGCTGTGAGCGCAACAACAACGAGGAGGAAGAAGAGTGCCTTGTACATCTTGGGGTTGTCAGTGAGATTCTGGCAAAGATACCTCTGATTGAACCCCTTATATAGGTGAGGTATAGCAGGTGGGATGAGGAGAGACAGACGCTGGTTTGAATAAGTGATGAAGCAATACATACCTAAACCCATAAACAAAATGTGACCCACACACATATTCAGAGCTGTACAAGTTACCTAACATGAGGGAAGCTTATGAATGCATAATGAAACATGAGCTTTGGCAACCCATGTATATTCTCAAGGCAAAGCAGCAGGAGTGTTTTCGTGTAAAAGGGTACAGTGGAATGTATACATGTAATAAAGAGCAATACTTTTTCCAGCATAATATATTTTCTGAATAGGTAGCTACTTACAGTCAATTATATTGTGAATTTCATTTTCACTTGAATGGCATTTACAGATGGTAAATTATGTAAACAGTTAAGAAACAGTCTATTACATTCAGTGATTCATTTCTCATTATAATTTTGTGTTATGATATTCTAAGGGCTCACTGACTGATCTTTTTTTCCTATAGGCCTTCAGGCCTTTCATTCAGGATGCCAGATAGTATTCTGTCAGTAATAGGAAAGTTGCAAGAAAATTCCTTGTGGAAGTTCGCCCCAAAGTACATTATCACGTTTGTAAGGATCACAGGCATGCACAGACTACCCAGCCAAGGCGTGACGTAACGGTCACGTTTTGCAACCATATGTTTTTGGTTTGTCTGTTACTTACTAAAATGTCACATAACTGTTACATTATTTTTCTGTGAGGTTGTGACCCAACCAAAACAGAATGTTATTATAACATTCTGGTGAGGTTAGGTCAAGATCAAATTAAAATAGAATGTCATTGTGACATTCTGATTAGGTGAGGTCTAAACCTGACTTAAACAGAACATTGTTGTCACCTCCTGACCAGGGGAGGCCCCAACCTTACCAGAACAGAACGTTATTGTGAAGTTCTGATTATGTCAGGTCTTAACCTTACCTAAACAGAAGGTGACTATAACCATCTTATTAGGTTAGGTGTCACCCTAACCTAAACAGAATGTTATTGTGACATCCTCATCTAGTGAGGTCTCAACCACACCTAAATAGAATGTTATTGTGACATTCTAATTAAGTCTCAGCCTTAAAAATAATGTGACAAGAACGTTATCAGAACGTCACAATTTCACGTCATAACAGTTGGTTGCAGCGACGTAATTGGGAGTCATCAAAAGAACGTCGCTGCAACCTAACAGTGTGACGTAACAAGAATCAATCCAGAACATTGCTAGAATGTTATTAAAACGTCACATCCTTGGCTAGGTAAGCAATGACGAAGACTGTGATAAAGAAACATGTTGATCACGCCAAGAAATACACAATAAAACAACACCGTCATCGATCATTTGAACTTGATGAGTTTTGAACTTTATTTAAGCAATTTCATGCTCCTAAGTACATATCGTAATGTTATTACAACAAAATCCTGCATGTTTTGTGGTGGGATTTAAATTTTTCAGGCGAAGCTTATAAATGTCTGGATAAGTATAAATCTAGATCTATTCCAGATTCTAAGTGAATGAAGCATGATTACAGTTTTCCACAAATGGATTTTTCCGCACAAAAATAATGTAACAGTTATGGCCCATACATACTTTTATAAAAAATACACTTGTGTTTAAGGAATCAGTTCCCAGGATATACTCTACTGTTATCAATTTTTTTTGCCAGTCCGTTTTGTGACGTGAGTCTTATATAAAATAAATACATATCGCATGTGTAAAAAAAAAAAAAAAAAAAGGAGGTAAAAAAGATAGGGGTGGGGCTAAATCTGCCCCCGCCATAAGTATGTGTTGGTGCATGCATGTAGCCTGGGACAATACAGGCCTTTCCTAAAATGTAAAATTGTAGAGCCAAAACCCACTAAGATTTTCACTGTTGTGTACATGTTTTCTCATTATACACATAATTTATTCTCATCATTATGCAACAGATATTTTTAATTAAAAGGTAATAAAAGGGTTAATTTACATTCATAGGTCATTTAAACTCTCTTGATACAGTTGTTTTAAAGCCACATACCCACTAGGCAACATCAACAGGGGACAGAAGACAAGGAGAATTGTTGGCCAGCAACTGGGTCTTTGTGGGATCGCTTGGCGATTCCTTGTGGTTATAGTGTGCTTTCTGGTGATGACGACAGGATCGCTGGTCAAATACTCAGTTATGTATCAAACTTGATTGATACTGCAGTCACCCAACTAGGATGGTGGCGATTCTCCCAGTCACCCATGTCACATATTGAATTTAAAAAGGGCAATGTTGCATGTTGTTATACCTCAATTTATATCCATGCTGCATGTCAAATTTAAGAAATAGCCCTGTCTCATGTCATTATGTTTTTAAAGCTCCTGTCACATGTCTAATTTAAAATAAAGTTGCTTTAAGGCTGCAGAGCATGTGTTCTTTCTTCGCTCTTCAATGATTCCAAGGATGCCAAGGCAAGATCGTTGTAATTGAGGGATGTTTAATTTTTGTTCACTTTATTTGTAAACTATACCAGTTAAATGATACATTTTTGGTCTCACCTGGACCAGTTTATACGTAAATTACATACAAACAATGTCCTTATTTTACATGAATGGAGTAGTATCAGTTTACCCCTAGGATAACGCTTACAGGCAGCATTGTCTAGATACATATTAATCGGGAGGGCCTTATAATATTGTAATTATATTCAGAAATGTAGAAATGACAAAAAGTATTCTAATTACAGAGAAAATGCTAAGAACAATGCAGTTTCCCACATTAATTTTAACACAGAAGATATTCAGATTTATAGATTCAACCGTTCTGTTCTGTACTATACCTAATTATGTGGTAATATTATGTCTAGTTTCTTGTTTCTTTGGCAATGATATAATTAATATTGATGAATAATTGAAAATAAAATGTGCAGAAGTCCTGGATCCATCATTGTAAAACATTACAAACCATATCAAACATGCTTGATCTGACACTCAGAAAACCCAGCGATAAATGGGATATTGAACTATTGAGGTGTAATATCCATTAATTGATAGGGTTCATAATTAGTGATGAGTTAGTTCCTAAAGTTTATTAAGTCCAATATGCAATACCAGTCACAAGAACTCCCGTTGACAATGAACAGTCCAAGGGGTTTGTCTGCTCAACCCACCTGCCGCATTCCTAGCCTACCTACTAGTCAATCTGTGTCATTCCATAACAGAAAACTGCTTCTAGAAACGATCTTTCCAGGGTGCATTACCAAAAAGAGTAAGTAGTGCTCTGCCAGGTGCTGCAGCTAAAAAATATTTACACAAGAATGGCTGAGCAAGCTATGGACTGACCATCCACGTCAGTACAATATGTCACCAGCCAGAATGGCACCAGAAACCTGGGCGATAATCCTAGTTTATCCCCAAATCCCTGGTCACCTGGAGTATTTCAACCTGGCGAAAAACTTTTCCGATACTGGCAGCAGATTTTTATGCCCAACGACTGATTTCCGATGTCTGGCGACGAATTTCCATAGCCCGGCAGCAGTTTTCTCCCCTTTAGCCTGGCGATCTGCCTTTGTTGTGGGTATCTATTGCTCAAGTGGAGACACAGCTTCAGATGGTGTCTCCATGAGGTGAAAAACTGATGGTGCTAAAGCTAGATCACCAGGTGACTAGAGAAAAAAACATCACCCGGCATCAAAATACAGTCACCTGGCGACGGAAAACCATTGCCCATCAACTAATGTTTATATTCATGGACAAGCATATCACCTCATTGAGATGCTTTAGGCAACCAGGGTTTGGCAATAAATTTGGTTTATTGCCCAATCACTGCTGAGCAATTATCGTTGGTGAATAATAAGCCCATCCCATATTGGGTATATCCTAGGGTTGGACACGGGTTGGACAAAATAGACATATAATGTCATCCTTGTCTCCAAGACAATGGATTACTTTAATACATAAGAATTGTGTTTTTCTACACCCCAAAGTATTTCTTAACTTTAATCAATTGACAGATTTGCAGGTTTGCCAGCCAATCAATATATTTCAGGGCAAGATAGGGTTGGCATTATAGGTTGAACTGACAGGCTTTACCATTAGTTCCTATGGGGAAAAGTCCAAAATGTAAGGTCACATCTTTTTGTGAAATTTTAGAAGCCATCTCTTAACAATATTGCCTTGGCTAATTTTGTATTGTGCAACTCTCTTCAGGGAATTGACACAGAAGCAATTTTGATAATATTTCATGGTAAACATTATTGATGGTAAAAACTGGGATGGGCTCATTGTAGTATGGTGCCAGAATGCCAAATAAATAAGAATAAGCCGCCAAATACAGCTGATTAAACAAATTTGTTCCTTATTTCTTCTTAAAGAGAGCAGCTAGTGAAATTTCTATTCTGGTTACTTCTAATTTAGAAGTATCCAATGTTTTAATGCCATTGATTGACTCTTTTATGTCAAAAACATAATTTCTTATGAAGAAACACCTTATCCCTCGTATCCTAGCGATAACACAAATCTGTGTGTGACATCACACACAAAAGATGTTATTTTCAAATTAGGAAATTATAATTTCTTAAAAAGGAAATTTTCCCTCCATTGACTCCAATAGTTAACAGATAATTTTTCAGATGCTCTTATCTCTGATAATGATAAGGGGACATGGGATTTTTAAAGTTTCATTATGTTCCTAGGCCTTTTACATCTCCTTGTGGGTGTCAGAATTTTGTCATGGTTTATAAGAAATCACCCCCAGCACCCATATTTACCTTTAAACTTTAAAGTGAAGGGGAAATAATCATATAACTGCATTAATTACACATGTGCTGTCATTTTGGATGCCATGTAGTTCCACTACCTTAGCCAGCTCCCCAGTTTCTTCCCCATATTGAGTGTTGCCATACTCATCAGGGGTGAATACAGGATTTCCAAAAGGATGGACTTAAACTGCAAAATAGGAAAAAAAAGGAAATTGTGTGTGATTTCAGTACTGGGCTTGTATGTGGACCCCTTTTTGCAAACCCAGTATCTGTCCCTCTAAAAATCGTCTTGCATATCAAAGATGCAACTTATTGGTTTTTTCATTAGCATAGGCTGTTGTAGTGTCCCTGAACATTCCATTATAGTCAGAATATGGTAGAATATATGATTTGTAAAGTCTGATCATTGTTGAGATATCATTAATATGCTTATCAATTTGTGTTAATCAATACAGTTTCAAAGAAACCAGTTTTGAAGTTTCTCCTGTTTGTTTAACAAAATTCAGGTTTGTTTCCGGGTATGTTCTGAGATGTTCACAATCAGAGAATATTTTTATATCAGTACATCCCATATTGATATTTAAAGAGATTTGCCACATCAGTCTAATATTAAACACAAAACAACAATTTCTTTTTTCTCATAATGAATAATGTTTATTCAGGTTTAGTCTTGTATGTGTTCTGTCCATCTGATGCTGGTGGGCTCCAAGGTTCCACAGGTAACTCCTGGATGTAGAAATGCAATATTTAATGTATGCAAGAAGTTAGAGGATATTGCAATACAGTATGCTCATATGAAATAATCAATACTTTATGTACATTTTGATGCTAAATACCATTATTTCTCAAAAGTATGATTGGATCAAAACAGCACATAGATCAATGATTTTGATGATATCTGCCTCTATGAGAAACAATATACAATGACAGATTTTGGCTGCCTACATGTACTTTAGATTTCATGAATAAGGTCCTACCTTTTTTCAGAAAAGCACTTCTTCAGTACCCTCTTCCAAATGCTCCTCCGTATCCGCGACCAAAACCACCACCATATGCACCACCATACCCAGCCCGGTATCCATAGCTGCGGGCTCCATAGCCACGGCCTGCAAAGCCATTTGGGGAGTCGTCATCCCCATAGGCAATGCTCGCTGTGAGCGCAACAACAACGAGGAGGAAGAACAGTGCCTTGTACATCTTGTAGTTGTCAGTGGAAGACTGGTGAAGATTACGCTTTAAGGTTGCTTATATATAGGATATCGGGCAAGAAGAAATGGATGCAAGTTGAATGAAGGATGAGGTAATCTGTGCCAAACCCCATACCCAAACATGACACTTACACCAATACAGCCATGTACATGTTGTCTAACATGGGGGACCTCATGAATGCATAATGAAACAACATTATGAGGCACTTCTCAAATTCATCAAAGACAGTATTACTTGTACAACCCTTTTATTTGTCTTATTCAATGATGTGTTATGCAGTTGGGTACCAGGTGTAACATTGCCTGTTCTTGGGGATCAAAGTGATGTAAGGTGTGACAGGAGAAGGATAAAGACAACGTTAGAACCAACATCCAGACAAAGACCCTCACAGAAAATGCAGAAAAATACATGCTACCTTGTCCAGGTCATTTCCACGTAAGGGTAGGGAAGCCCCAATTCAGGAATATGATCTAAAGGTGGGCTGCAGATTCTCTGTACCACGGATAGTTGATTCACAGCATTTTAAGCACATGCAGGCTAATTTGGCTTGAATGTGTAGAAGAAACCCTCAAAATATCATAGAAAATAGACAAGTTATTGTTATTTATCTATCTGTAGTTAATGAATTTTCAAAACACTTTGAAAATATTTAATGTATAATGGACACAAATATAGAAAACAATGATCTTTAGTTTAACATCACTTCTTATAATGAAATGATTCCTGAAAATTCTCATACTAAAGCCTTGTGATTTGTCTACATACTACCCAGCATGCATCCTGATCTAGGCTAACCTGCAGGCTAAAATCAAGAAATTTGCTGTCCTGCATATGGAGAATTTAGCTGGTGTGACTTGACAAATACATTTGATTGTTCCTCTTCTACATCTGCGACAACAATGGTCAATAAGATAACAATTGTTAACAAATGCAATGTGGATGCAAAATATCCTGACATACACTCAATCTGCAATGAGTACAATCCAGAGGACCCTGGGAATTGTATTTATTATGTTATCCAATTTTCACTTGAAATAATTATAAAAGAATTATAAGTTTAGGTTTGACATGAAGTGGTGCATATGGCTTGGAAATGTACCCACCCTAGAATACACAGTGTCATTTCATTGTGGTCATTCTGTTGGGTACTTTGGCATTTAAGGGCAAAAGTTCCATAACAATTGAGTAAATGTTCATGATGAATTATGTATTTCACAAGAAGAATAATTATGAGCCAAATTAATTGCAGCACTCTGATCAAAATTGCCACATGGATCGCTGCCTTTAGGACAGCAGCACCGTTTTCCTTATATCTAAAAGAATTCCTACAATCTACTCCACATCTTTCAGAAATATTCAGTAATGTCTGTTTTATTCATAAATACAATAGAAACTTGCCTGATAGGAATTATTTTACAGATAGAAATAATCAAAATTAATAATACTTGTTTTGTATAAAGGTTCTGAAAAATGATTTTAGTTGAAAAAGTATTTTGAAAAATTAATTCTGCTACAGTTTAATGAAATACTAGATAGGTTTGGGCAAGTGAACTAGAGTGTATGTAGTAAAAGATTTATCATTGAAATATACATTTTTATTGTGATGAATGTCCATTCATCAGTATCAGAATCAGGTATCAAGAATAATGGAATGCTATAAATTAAAGTATATTTTGTAAGGGCACGAAAAGCCCGAAACCCCGAAACCTCGTAAACCCCGAAAACCTGAAACCTGAAAAAAGTGTAAACCGGATGTGACGTCAGTATGATCATGTGACTTTAGATGGCCAATCTTCCATTAGAATAGCCCTCGAAGGGGTCAAAGACCATAAGATGATTAAGTAACACATGGTTCCCTAAAAAAAGCGAAGTGATTAAGGTAAAGTTCATAAATAATTAGGAGAAAAAGGAAACCAGGGTCTGAGAACCCGAAGCACCGTGACATAGTACGACGGCCAAGAACGATTCGAGATGCGACCTTGAGTAGGAAGACCGGACAAGTTTGAAAGCCCGAAATAGTCAGCGGCCATCCCGTGACCGTGGGTACGAAGGCACAACTGGCTACCACTCATAAGCTGAGCATCGGCCTGACGCCCCACGGAAGATTAGAAGTATGCCCCCATCCTTCGGACAAGTGAAGAATCAATCCAGTCCTCGCAGGCCCATCCCCACCATTTTTCCATTGTCCAGTGCATGGTAACTGGTACCCCCATGGTCCACCGTGCCCGATGTCCGGAATACCTGAGGCCCGACTGACCGATACCCATCCTCCCCCTCGACGAATACTGATTTCCCGATCGACCCGCTCATTCCCCCTCGTGCGCGAGGCACGGCTCTTGAGCTTACACCTCGGCTTCTTGCTCGGGCTCTCCGCCAAACTCGAAACCAAAATAACTCCCACGTACTTCCCCCGTAGAAATCGGAAACCCTGAACTACCAAGGAATGTCATATTATCATCAAAATACGATCCTATTTTAGCAATAAGAAGTACATTTTTAGGAACTGAGATAGTTTCAGTGTCATCTTCAGTGGCTGACAAATAACCAAGGAATCACACTGACTTTACTGAAAACATTCAATGGTGATCCTTTGTCTATTTGTAATTATCTATTGACGTATCGAAGATTTAGCTATAGGAATGTATAGCTCCTAGTCACAGTCACATAGCACAGTCTAAAACAAAGCAGTCACATAATCATAATATATTTACTTGAAATTACAATTTGTAAAGTCGATACCTGGCAAGTGGGATATCTTCTACACAGCACACAAATAGTTTTAGTGATTGGGCTGTAGTCATAAACAAGGACATTATATGAAACATATAATCTAGGAAGAATAAGCCCACCCCACATTGGGTATATCTCATGGTTGGACAAAAGTTGGACAAAATAACTGTATAAGCCATAATTGTCTCCTAGAGTTGGGATTACTTGAATAACCAAATCCTATGCTTTTCTTTATCCCAAAGTCGAGATAAAAGATTTTGATTTCTCAAATTTGACCCAATGACAGATTTGCAGGTTCGCCAGCTAATCAAAATCTCGCATTTAAGGGCAAATAGGGTTGGACATCATAAGTTGGGCTGACAGGCTTTAACATTGGTTTTTATGGGAAAAGGCAAATATGTAAAGCTGCATTTCAAAATTTTTGGGAGAAATTTTTCAACCAAATCACCATGATTGATTTAGTTTTACATTACTATCTTCAAGCATTAAATCAGGAAGAAATTGCTATGTCATTTCCTGGTAAAATTAGATGTTGATGTATACTGGGATGGGCTTATTGATGGTAATATTTATAACCTGCATAGTTGGTGATGATTGGTGCATACAAGGCCAGTGTATATCTAGGGGCAGTACGTATCACTCTTTGTTTTCAGTATTTCATTAACTTTTGAATCTTGGTTGGGTGGTTAAATATATATGACTTTGGAGTCATCCTTGGAATTCATGGGCTGTTGAACGAAGGACGGTCAGTATTCCTGAAAATGGCAAAAGGCCCGCATATTGAATAAATATTTAGTAATGAAATTTTCTCCATACATTAACAAAAAGTCATAAAGCTATTAGGCTTATAACGTTTGTTCCACAAAAGATAATCTCTTTCAGTTTGGCAGTAATACAATCAAGTCATGTTTTTCCAAATGGGTTACAATTTTTGAGAAAAATGGCAAAATTCTGTTGTTTCCATGGATACAAAAAATCTGATGTTTGGTAATATTTGGGGAAAAAACATTCTATTAACATTCCAAATAGAATGTTTTTCAAACAAAATGGAATGTTTAGTGTAGGATAACTGAATTCTACACAAAAAGTTGGTTTAAGACATTTTCATCCCTATTTTTTACAAATTTTACCCATATCTCCCTTATTAATATTACCTGTGCAGCTTAAAGCCTGTATTCCACATACCGATTTTACTACTACCGATTTTGTATTTGTTTGAATTTCTCTAAGAATATGATATGAGACCTTACATATTATATACCATTCAAAAGAGAATCTTAAGACCTTTGTATTGATTATGATATATCTTTATTTGACCATTATATCAACTGCCGTTTTTCAAAATTGGCAGCAAAATCGGTATGTGGAATACGGTCTTAAGATATATCCCCCTCGGAGCATCCTTTCTGTGTGGGGAGACAGTCATAGACATCTATTAATCCTCCTCCTATATAGTTACAATCACCTGAAACTAATAAGTTGCCAATTGTATCAATGTAACATGTGACAACAGGTTCCAAACTAACATGTGACCAATTCTTTAAATAAACTGAAATGCCAAAGATATGGATCAGGGTATGAAGTGTCAGTTCTATTCCACTGTATCCCTGTAACCCTGTTTGCCATTTTTTCCCTCTTCTTTCCCCCTTTTACCCATTTATACCCATTTATCATAATCATTTTATTTAATTTAGCCATTTTTTAGAGGACCCTGTATAATTGCCATTCTGATATATATATATATATATATATATATATATATATATATACATGAGTTGACACAAATACATTAGACATCAAGTAGTTATATCCCATGTCTATCTAGGCAATATTGCAGCAAACATTCAGTAGACACAATTTTATAACAGAGAATGTTTATTTCAACTTTGGTATTGCATAACAATATTCCATTTCACGTAAGACTTTGGTCAGATCCTTCTTTCTGTAGGCAATTCCTGGATGGAAATAAAAGAAAAATATGTCATAAAAGGAACCAAATGATCTAAAGTTTTAGTCAATTTAGTCATGACAGCTCTGGTTATATTTGAACATAACCAACCAATACATTGCACACAGAAAATGTATGCTGATGCAAATAATTCTGATTAAAAGAACGCAATTGCTCAAATGGTTCATAGCATACCTCTTGGTCTGCCTCATTAGGCCTACCCTCTGTGAAGATAGCCTGCATAGCCAGCATAGCCTTCATAACTACGTGAGTCATCGTCGCCAGCGTAGGCCACGCTTGCGACGAACGCAACAGCAACGAGGAGGAAGAAGAGTGTCTTGAACATCTTGGAATTGTCAGTGGGAGACTGGTGTTGATAGCTCTGTTTGAACCCCTTATATAGGTGAAATATAGCAGGTATGATAAGGAGAGACAGATGCTGGTTTGAATAAGTGATGAAGCAATACATACCTAAACCCATAACCCAAATGTGACCCATATATGTATACAGAGCTGTACAAGTTACCTAACATGTGGAAAGCTTATGAATGCATAATGAAACATGAGCTGCGACAACCCATGTATATTCTCAAACTATAGCAGCAGGAATCCTTTCATGTAAAGGGTACAGTGGAATGCATATATGTAACAAAGAACAATAATTATTTTGTCATAATATATTCTCTAAACAACTAGCTGCTTTCAGTCATATATGATTGTGGATTTGACCAAGTTCATGTTCACTTGAATGGCACATTTAGATATTCTTTTGTATAAACAGTAAGGAAACGGTTTTCGATATTCAGTGATTCATTTCTCATAATTATTTCAAATAAAGTCTAGTCACACCAGGTTGTTTTATTAATGAGAGAATTGTGCAATCATATTTGTGTTATGATATTCCATAGGCTCACTGACTGATCGTCCTTTCCTATATCCCTTATATAAGGCTTTTCCTTCAGGATGCCAGATAGTATTCTGCTAGTAATAGGAACACAACAGTATTAAGAAAATTTAATTTCTTGAGCAAATTCACCCAAAATTACTTACGTTTGTAAGGATCACAGGCTTGCACATACTAAGCAACGATGAAGACTAAGAAAGTTGAAACATGTTGATCAAGCTAAGATATAGACAATATAACAACACTGTCGTCCATCATTTGAACTCGTTGAATTTGGTTTTAACCAACAACCTCATTTAAGCAATTTCGTGTTCCTAAGTGAAAAAACACTTGTGTGTTTTGTGGTGGGATTTACAGGAGAAGCTAATAAATGCCTGGACAAGTATAAAACTAAGTTAGTTCCAGATTCTAAGTGAATGGAGCATGATTACAGTTTTCCACAAATTAAATGCAGTTTTCCATACAAAAGATGTACTTTCTGTGTCCCATACATACTTTTATAAAGTACACTTTTGTTTCAGGCATTATTTCTGAGGATATACTCTACTGTTGACGAATTGTTTTAGGCAGTCCATTTTGGACTGTGAATCTTATATGAAATAAATAAATATCTCGTTAGTAAAAGAAAAAAGAGGCAAAAGAATAGGGGAGGGGCTAAATCTGCCCCCTCCGAAAGTATATGTTGGTGTATGCTGTAGCCCCAGATAATACGGGCCTTCCTAAAATGTAAAATTGTAGATCCAAAAACCACTAAGATTTTCACTTTACATGTACATGTTTTCTCATAATACACACATAATTTATTCTTGTCATCATGCAACAGACATTTTTAATTAAAGGGTAATCAACAGGTCCATTTGCTTTCAGAGGTCATCCAAACTCTCTTAATACAGTTGTACTAAAGCCACATTCCCACTAGGCAACATCGACAGGGACGGTAAATAGGAGGATTGTTGGTGAAGTTACCCGGCAACTGGGTTATCATTGGATTGCTGGACGATTCCTTGTGGTTATAGTTTGCTTTCTGGTCTTGAGGGATGGGCAACAGGATCAGCGCCCTTCCTTGGTATTGCAGTTACCTGAATATGATGATGGCGATTCTCCCAATTGCCCATGTCACATGTCGAATTGAAAAAATGGCAATATAGCATGTCTTTATACCTCATTTTATATCAATGTTGTATGTAGAATTTAATAAATAGCCCTGTCTCATGTCATTATCTTTTTAAAGCTGCTGTCACATGTCAAATTTAAGAAAAGGGCAATGTCATTTGTCACCAAGTTGCCATGTCACCTGTCAAATTTTAAAAAAACGGCTGGGTCACCCTGTTAAATTTAAGAAATGCCTGTGTCGCCCTGTTGAATTTAAGGGTCTACACCCATAAAGTTTCTTCATGGCTTTGTTCTTTCTTTGCTCTTTTATGATACCAAGGATGCCAAGGTAAGATTGTTGTAAGTGAGGGGTGTTTTATTTTTGTTTCCTTATTTGAAAACTGTGAAGGTCAAAAGATAAGTTTCTGGTCTCCTGCTGTATCAGTTTATACCTACATTACATACAAACAATGTCCTTATTTTACATAAATAGAGTAGTATCAGTTTACCCCTGGGATAATGGTATATGTTCTTATAGGCAACATTGTCTAGATACATATTTATCAGGAGAACCTTATTATTTTTTTTTTTTTTTATCATTAAAATTCCACTTCTTACATGTAAGATATTCCAGCAGCAGTAAATTAGTAAGGAAATTAAATATCAGTGACACAGTAAACACCATGAAATACTCATATAATATATTGTAATTATATTCAGATATGTAGAAATGACGAAAATGTTTCAATTATGAAGAAAATGCTAAGAACAACACAGTTTCCTGCATACATCTCAACACAGATGATCTTTAGATTTAAAGATCTAACCATTCTATCCTGTGCTATATGCCAAATTATGTGGTATATAATATAAAAGTCTAGTTTCTAGTTTCCTTGGCAACAAAATAATCAATGTTGAAGAATTAATTAATCTAAAACATGCAGAAGTCCTGTATCTGCCATTGTAAAATGTTATCTTTACGTCAGGGGTTGTAGACAGGCTGGCGCCAAGTAAATATGGAAGCCACATGTCGTGGGTGATAAACCTCGGCAATGGGTGAAAAAACTACAATGTCAGCAACAAACCATATCAAACATGCTTGATCTGATGCCCAGAAAACATGGCGATGAACGGGATATTAAACAGTAGTTTAATATCCATTAATTGATAGGGTGCTATTTGTAATTAGTTATGTGTTAGTTCCTATAGATATTAGCCAGCTATAATGACAGTCTTTCTCCATTAAAACTGGAAGTCCATGCTATAGTGTTGTTCCTCATCATGTATAACACAACTCTGGCATGAAATGTTTAAATGTTCCAAGGGGTTTGTCCCTTCAACCTACCAGCCAAGGCTCCTAGCCTGCCTACCATGCAGTCTCTCTGTGTCATTCCATAACAGAACCTCTAGTACCGATCTTTACAGGGTGTGTAACCAATGACAGTAGGTAGCGCTCTGCCTGGTGTTACACCTAACAAATGTTTACATACGTTCCATGCTGTAGCCCCTTACGCTCTTCACCTTTAGTTTGATAAGAGTTTACACTCTTAGCCTGGATGTAAGATTCTACACAAGAATGATTAAGCTAGCTATGGAATGACCATCCGCGTCATTCAGTACAATATGTCACCGGCCAGAATGGCACCAGAATCCTGGGTGATAAACCTAGTTTACCACCAACCCCCTGGTCACCTAGGAGTCTCAAACTGGGTAAAACTTTTTTGATATCTTGCAACAGATTTAGGCGCCCAGTAACAGATTTCTGATGCCCGGCAACAGTTTAATGCCTTGTCGCCAGGTGATAAACTTTGTCGCCATGGCTTATTTGCTCAGGTGGAGACACAGTTTTTATGTAAATTGACGTTGCTGAAGCTAGATCATTGCTTGACTAGAGGAAAAAACATCAAACGGCTGAACTATAGGGGTTTAATATCCTTTTAATGTAGGTTACTATTTAGATGTCATTACTGTTGTTACTATAGATATTAACTAGCTCCATTGGCAGTCTGTCTCAACTCAGAATGCGAGTCCAATCCAATAACTAAGTTCCTTATTATGAAGGACATAACACTCACGCAAAAAATCTTCACTGTTGAGATGATCTAGGCACCTAGAGGATGGCAATAAATTTGCAGGCCCATAGCCAACTTTTCTCAGAGGGGGGTTCGTTTTTGAGTAGCAGTTTGATTTTTTCCAGGGGGGTTCGGTTTTTGAAAAAGTACATATCTTTGGGATTTATTGTCATATTTTACATTAAAATTTGAGAAAAAAATCCTCCAAGGGGGGCTTCGTACGAACCCCCCGAACCCCCCTGGCTACGGGCCTGATTTGGTTTATCGCCCAATTACAACCGTCCAAGCCTCATCAGTGAATAATTATAATATGGTGTCAAAATGTCAAAAAAACTAAGGACAAGCCGTCAAATGGAGCTGATAAACAGTTTTTCTAAATTTTTTCCTAATTTCTAGGTACAGAATTAGATTTTCCCTTAAAATGTCCATTTAGGGTCCTACCAAAACATACCCAGTAATTAAACTAAAAATCACAGTGATCTATTGATGATTTTTCCCCCATTGACTCCAATAATAAACATTCATTTTTTCAAATGCTCATATCTTTGAAATTGATATGGTGATAAGTTTCTCTATGTTCCTTAAACATCTCCCTAACCACCCTGTGGGTGTCAGAATTTTAAATTTGTCACGGTTTTTAAGAAATTACCCCTCACACACTTATTTTACCTTTTAACTACAAGATGAAGGGGAAATAACCATATGAGTGCATTGATTATGTGCTGTTACTTCACTTTTATCAACCCTGTATCCACAGCTGCTATTGGCACTATACCATCATTACTGCACTACCCGGAGCAACAAATAATAGAGGCGGTAATTGGGGAAAAAAGAGATAATTTTATTGTGAATAAAATTAATAAGGTAATAATATATGGTTGTTGAGAGTGTAATAGTGGTAAATTAATATATAAATGGGTAATATGAATGTAATATATGAAATATATTAATATATAAATGGTTGAGGGTGGGTGGGTTAAGTTTGAATTATATAGAATGTGTTGTATGACCAATGGCGTCATGAACACATATGAGAGAGGAGGGGGTATGGAATTATGGGATTGGATATTTTGGTTTAGTTATAAGAAGGTAGGGGGAGGTAGTGGTGAAAACACCAGGTGGCAGCAATGAATCCCCCTTCAGCCACAAGGGCTGTATGAGAGAGCCATTACTGCACTACCCGGAGCAACAAATAATAGAGGCGGTAATTGGGGAAAAAAGAGATAATTTTATTGTGAATAAAACTAATAAGGTAATAATATATGGTTGTTGAGAGTGTAATAGTGGTAAATTAATATATAAATGGCCAAAAACCGCCAATATTAGGGATAAGGGGTGGGTAAGGGAGGGTAAAATTGGAGGGAGGTATAAAATTGATAGATAAAAGTCTTAGTTTTGAGTCTATGTCCATGTGCTAGTTGCCGAGCGGACGAGGGCGGCCGTGACGCGTCCAGTTGGGGTGTCGATATAGCGCTTGTAAGCGTTCGACTTCCACCCCCCGTGACGCTGTATCTCCACCTCGGTGCACCCTTGAGAGTGCGCCTGTGTGGCGGCGGACTTGCGTATACTGTGGAGGGAGAATTGTTTCACATCTCCCCCTTGTTGTGCCATGGCTCGATCCCACAGTTTCTTTATGAGCGATACCGGCAGTGCCGTTGCCCGTGCAGCCATGAACAGCGGGTCCCGTGGGGATGTGGTGGGCATGTCTGCCATGTGGACCCTTATTGCCTGTAGGGGGCACATCACCACGTCGGAGACCCGTGGGAGTGTCACAGTCTTGTATTGTCCTGACCTCTGAAGGTTTTTCGCCCACTTCACGTGTAGTGTAGCGGTATCGCGGCCCCACGTGATGTCCGCACGTGTGGGGTGTCGCTCGGGTGCGAAGGCCTTGATGGTGGGGGGCGCCACCTCCGACTGGCGCAGCGCCCCATAGTACATGACCAACACTGCTGCCTTTACCGCTCGGCCCTCCTTCGTAGGGGGAAGCCCGGCCACTGCTGCGACCAGGGTGGCAATTGGTAGTGGGCGTTTTACCCTCGGGGTGTAGTGTTTGTCCCTTGCAAAGGCTTCCAGTGCCATTGTTACCCTTGGGTGGTCGAGTGGCCCAGTCGGCGCTCCCGCCAGGCGCAGGTATACCCGGACGTGGGATACCGCGTTCCTGATTGAGGCGGGCGCTGCTGTGAATGTCGCCAGGTATTCCAGGTAGGCGCAGACCATCTGGTGCGTCGGGGCCAGCGGGTCCTGCCCTGCCCTGGCCATAAACGCAAGGTATGTTGCTGCCGCTGCTCGGTTGTTCCTCCTTGTACCCGGCGCCCGCGCGGTCTGCTGGCGCTCCTGTGCTCTCCTCATCAGCTCGTCCAAGGGTGGATCTGGATGGGAAGAGATGAGGGTGTTGAGATAGGAAGAATGTACATGGTGCAACACATACCAATGTATAGTGGTCGATGAGGGAGGCTGCCAGACCCGATTCCTTAGCGTTGAGGTGTGCCCTACTCAGAGCGTCGGCGACTATATTGTCGGCGCCCGGTATGTGGTCAAAGGAGATGCGGATATCAAGGAGTGCCTGTACCATCCACAGGGCACGTGCGCACTCCTGCAGAACCGTGTTGCGCGCCCGGCCCGTGCGGAGGGCATGAACCGCCGCCAGGTTATCGCACCTTATCCGGACGTGTGCTCCCCTGTCGGCCCCGGTGAGGAACGTGTGGGCCGCCACCACGACATTCGCAGCCTCCAACTCGGTGATGTTTGGGGGTGGGGCGCCGACGCGTTCGACCTGCTGGCCGTACGCGAATTGTCCGTCGGTGCCCCCCACTCCGCTAAGGCAGGCGTCTACCAGCAGCACCTTGTTAGGTTCCTCCGGCGGAATGATTGCCCGGCCGTTCCACTGGCCACAGAATTGGATAAACCAGTCCAAGTCCGCCCGGACCTCACTGTCCACCGGGATGCCGTCGTCGCCGGCCGCTCTGAGGGCGTTGAGCAGCCGGGATACGAAGGTGCGCGCTGGTGTGACGCATTTGGCCACGAATAAGAGATGGCCCAATAGGGACTGCATCTCCCTCCTGGTGATGGATGTGGCGGCGCGGCATGCTTCTACCTTAGCGATAACCTGTGCGACCTTGTCCGTGGGGATGGAGAGTGTCATCGATTCGGTATCCACCGTGACACCCAACCACTTCACCACCCTGGCCGGTGGCTGCGCCTTGGAGACCGCCTCCGGCAAGCCCAGATCCTCGAAGATACGGCGTGCGATATTGTATTGGTCCCATGCTGACGCCTCATCGGTGGCCACTATGATGAGGTCGTCCAGGTACATGATCGCGTCAATGCCGTGTAATGCCATAATATCCACCACGCAGTTCGCCACCGACTGCATATGATGGGATGAGGCGCGCGCGCCGAAGGGCATTGATATGTCACAGAAGTGGTCACCGCCCCACACGAAGCACAGGAGCGGCCAGTCCAGGGGGTCGGAGACGAAGTTTTTGTATGCCCTTGTCACGTCAATGGTAGCCAGATATGGGGTGGGGCCGGCCCGTCGCAGGCGGTCCACGAGGTCCTCCACGGTGGGGAGTGTGTGTTCCTGTTCGATCCCATATATCCCGTTTTTAACAATATAGGCATTTACTGATTCCGCCTCCGGGAAGGTCATGTCCGTAATGACCCGACGCTTCCCGGGGTCAGATTTTTCCCTTGTCATCAGGGGAGAGATATGGCACCAGGGCTCGAACAGGGGGGCCGCCGCCGGGCCCACTACACCGTGCATGGCCCTCTCTTCCCTGAGGAAGTCCTCTATGTGTGCCGGGAACGCGGTGGCGCTAGCGTGGTTCGGTATACCCCTGGTATCGGTGACTGGTCCCACATATCCCAGCGGGAAACCGTACTTGAGAAAATCAAGCAGGTCGCCCCTGCCGCCGAGTCTGCTGATATATGATTCCCATACTGGTATGTTGAGTGTCGATGGGACGGGTCTCCTCGCCGCCTGTGCGTTGGGTAGGCCCGTGTCCCTTACAGTGCTGTATATGTGAACGAGGTTCGGGTCCGCCCGCCCCGGGACCATGTGAGGCCATTCCTGCCTCCTATGCTCGGCGAACACCTGGGGGCGCAAATCCACGGGTCTACCGAACGGGAGAGGCCCGGCACAGGCCCTACGTATCACGTCAAAGTCAATCGGGGGGGGGGGGGCGAGGTGCCGCCCCTGGGCGCGCCGCGCCACCCGCCCCACCCCTGTCACGCACCCCTTCAGGCGCCTCTGCCATCTCCGACGGCAGGGCGCCTTCTACGCGTTTTTTGGAACCTGGGCGTAGGGTGTGTGTGACTGTGTGTGCTGAGGAGCCGGGTGCTGGAACTGTCTCCATTGGGTGTGCTCCTGCTGCTTGCCCGAGTGCTGTGGTGGGTGGCCGTAGTACCCCCCTTGCTGGTTGTATGTCGGGTTGGGCTGCCGCTGCTGGGAGGGTTGCGCCGCCGGAGCCTGCTGGAGCTTTCTCACACACCCGTGTACGTTGTGCCCTGGGCACTGACGGCCCACCGAGTCACAGAATGCGCAAAAGTGGCAGAACTTAATCCCCTCCTCCTGGTGGTGGGACTGTTGACGGCACCCCCCTTTTGTGTTAAAGTCACGGCAAATCACCTCGCGGGCTGAGGATGCTCGGGGGGCAGATGGGGCCGACGCCTGTGCGCGACCACCTCCCGTCATTGCGATGCGGATCCGGCGATTCTGTATCTCCTGATCGTCGGCCCACGATAGTGCCCCTTTCTCTACCGCGTCCCATATTGATTGCGACCAGCGGCGAACGCCCTCCCAAGGCCGCTCCATGGCGTCGTGTGTGACGTCCTGGAGGTGCCTCATAATGTTATCACGGTCATGTGGGTTATATGCCTGAGGGTCCCTCATTAGTGTTACCATAGCATTGATATACTCCATGGGGCCCAAAGTGCACCTGACGTCAAGCTTTTGTTTTATGGTCTGACAGCTCTCCCTGTTTATGTACATGTATGGTTTAGGGGTCTCCCCCTCGGTGAAGATGTCAGAAGTACGTGTGAGCTTACCCCGCAGCACTGGGCGCTCGAATTCGGCTCGCTCCAGCATGTCGTCCACGTATCCGGCTTGGTTCTGCTGCCACCTAAGTCGCGTCGGGTGCGGGATGGGCCTGGTCTCCGGCTCGTCCAGCCGACATCCTGTGGCCTGCCTCACCGGTGGGGTGCTGGTACGGGTGCTGTTAGGTATGGAGTTGGCAAGCAAAAGATCAAGTTTAGCATTCATCGAGTCGATATCATTTTTTACCTGACTCACGTCCCCCTCCAGTCCGCGCACCCGGCCCATGCACCGGTCGTAGTCGCTGGGGGTAGGGGCCTGGCTGAGCGTCGAGTCGGCCGCGGAGCGCTGTCTCGATAGGCGAGTGGCGTCGGCCGTATCCTCCTCCTCGTATCGTGGATGGAACGAGACAGCGTCATCCTCCTCTTCCTCCAGGTGCATACTCTCCCGCATCAACTCCTCCGCCCGTCTCTTGGCCGCGCGGGTCTTGGGTCGGCCCATGCTACCGGGGTATACAACAACAGACAGAGTCAATTTAGTGATATTTTCGACTTATCTGTGTGCTGCGGTGAATCCCTCGGCCTTGCGTTGCGATATGTGGTGACGGGGAGCGCGGATGGCTGCGGCGGGTAGAGATATTTGCGGATTTAAGTTTGAATTATATAGAATGTGTTGTATGACCAATGGCGTCATGAACACATATGAGAGAGGAGGGGGTATGGAATTATGGGATTGGATATTTTGGTTTAGTTATAAGAAGGTAGGGGGAGGTAGTGGTGAAAACACCAGGTGGCAGCAATGAATCCCCCTTCAGCCACAAGGGCTGTATGAGAGAGCAATAACAACAAAACACCAACAAGGAAAACTTGTTTGTGCATTGGGAACTTTTTTTAAACAATTCATGATGTGGAAAAGGTACATTCTTTACTGGTGCATCAAATGCCCTAGTATGATTATTATGATGTAAAATATAGTCCTCCATTCTCAATACTTTGTACATTATTGGATTTGTCTTCTAAGGAGTTAACTCCTGTTAAGTTGTAACACTGATTTTGAGTATAAGATCAATGATCAAGTAAGCTTACAGCGACGGGTCCAGGAGGAGGTCCAGGGGTCATTGTGCATGCATGCAAAAGCATGCTGTTTCAGTACTTACCCTATTATGTGGACCACCCTTTTGGAAACCATATATCTGCCCCTTTAAACATGGTCTTGGATATCAAATACGCAACTTATTGGTTTTGTCATAAGCATAGGCTGTTGTAGTATCCATGACAATAATCAAAACATGGTTGAATATATGATTCATAAAGTCTGATCATTGCCTGTATCAATATGCTTTTTAATTTTGGTTAAGAAATCAATTTTGCCATTTCACATGTCTCTTTATAAATTTCAGGTTCAATTCCAGGTATGTTATGAGATGTTCATAATAAATGACATTTTCGATATCAGTACATCCTATTTTGATATTTAAGAGAGTTGCACATCAGTCTAATATTTACCATCAAACAACATTGCTTTATATAATTGAGAATAATGTTTATTCAGCTTTAGCCTTGTATGTGTTCTGTCCTTCTGATAGGATTCAAGTTTCCACGGGTAACTCCTGGATATAAAAAAACAATATTCAATATGTTATAGAATATAGAGAATATGACAATCAAGTGTGCACATATGAAATAGTTATACCTTATGCACATTTTTATGGTAAATAATATTTTTTTTTAAAAAGTATGATCGAATCAAAACAACACATAGATCAAAAGGGTTAATAAATTTGATTATATCTTCCTTCATGAGAAACGATACACCCTTGTTTGATAATAAATGCGACAAAAGATTATCGCTGCCAACAGGTACTTCAGATTTCATGAATAGGGTCTTACCTTTTTTCAGAAAGATACTTCCTTAGTAACCTCTTCCAAACGCTCCTCCGTATCCCCGACCGAAACCACCACCATATGCACCACCATACCCAGCCCGGTATCCATAGCTGCGGCCTCCATAGCCACGGCCTGCAAAGCCACTTGGGGAGTCATCGTCCCCATAGGCAACGCTCGCTGTGAGCGCAACAACAACGAGGAGGAAGAAGAGTGCCTTGAACATCTTGGAGTTGTCAGTGAGAGACTGGTGAAGATACCTCTGGTTAAACCCCTTATATATGTGAGATATCGCAGGTGGGATGGGGAGAGACAGATCTTGGTTTGAATAAGTGATGAAGCAATACATACCCATAAACAAAATGTGAGCCACACATATATTCAGAGCTGTACAAGTTACCTAACATGAGGGAAGCTTATGAATGCATAATGAAACGAGCTGTGACAACCCATGCATATATTCTCAAACTAAAGTAGCAGGAATTTTGTGTGTGTAAATGGTGCAGCAGAATGTATAAATGTGATAAAGAACAATTCATATATCAACATAATATACTTTCTAAACAACTAGCTACTTGGAGTGGAATATATCGTGAATTTTATTTCATGTTCATTTCATATTTTAAGTTTACGTTCAATTGAATGGTGTATGCAGATGTTGTTTATGTAAATGGTAAGGAAACGGTTAATATTATTCAATGATTCATTTCTCATATTTATTTTAAGATATTCCACAGGCTCACTGACTGATCTTCTTTTCCTATAGGCCTTAAGGCTTTTCCTTCTGGATACCAGATAATATCCTGTCAGTAATGGGAACATGTAAGTTGCCAGAAAATCCCTAGAGCAAGTTCACCCCAAAGTACATTATCATGTTTATAAGGATCACACGCATGTGTATACTAAGTGGTAATACAGCCTGTGATGAAGTCAAAACATTTTGATCATGCCAAAATATTTATTGTCCTTTTATCAAAATAAAACAGCACTGTCATCCATCATTTGAACCACTTTATTTAAACAGTTTCATGTTCCTAAGAACATACTGCAATGTTATTACGTTATGTGCAATGTTATTATTGTTATTAAGAATGCCTGAATAAATATGAAATTATATTCTCAATATGATCTCATTGATACAAAGTATTAAATCTCTGCAAGCAATTTTCCAGATGAATGAAACATGATTACAGTTTTCCAAACATGCATTTTGCACACAAAAGAAGCACTTTCTGTGTCCCATACATACTTTTGTGACGTTCCTCGGTAGTTCGGGGTTTCTGGTTTCTACCGCCCAGGGACTTGGGGGTTATTTCGGTTCTCAGCTTGGCACAGAGGCTGAGCAAGAAGCCGTGATGTGAGATCAAGAGTCGTGCCTCATGCACGAGGGGGGCTGAGTGGGTTGGTCGGGGGATCGGTATTTGTTGAAGGGGGGAGGGTGTGTTGGTCAGGCCGGGCCGAGGGGTTGCATCCATCAAGAGCGGAGGATGGCGGAGGGCAAAAGTGTGTTGTGGTAGGGGTCCGGGTTGTCTCTTCTAAGTCTCTCTCAGGCCAGCTAGGGAGGTTCGACTTCTTCTTCCCCTGGCCGGAAGTCTTGGGCCAACGGTCCCCTATGTTTTGGTAGCGTGGGGCTGAGCCGGTTGCGCCTTGATGCCTCCGGTCATGGGACTGCCACTTGCTATTTCGGGCTTCTGCACCTGGCCGGTCTTCCTTCCACGGGCCGTCGGTCGGGTAGTTTCGGGCCTTCGGGCCATGATTTCCGGTCTTTCGGGCCTTCGGACCCCGTACTATTTTACGTCTAAGTTTCCTATAACTTTACTAATATTACTTCTACTTTCTGGCTATTTAGTCCATATTGGACCATCTTATCGACTGGAAAGAAGACACGTGTGAACAACAGGAGTACTATGAAGGAACTCTTTATTTTCGGGCCTCATCGCCTCTTTTATACCTTAGCGGTCAACTCTGATTGGCTATTTCATGTCACGTGGTCATAGTGACGTCACGCTGTCATACTGACGTCATTTCCGGTTTACATTATTTCTCGGGTTTCGGGTTTCGGGTTTCGGTCCCGTTACAAAGTGTATTAAATCTATCGCATCGTTTCATCTTTCACATTCTCGCTTTGACACCTGATGAAGAGACATTCATCACACTTTTAAAAAATACATTTGTTTAAGGCATTAGTTCTATATTTTTCACATTTTCTCAATTTGGTCTGATTTTACTTATTTTTCATGCTGACTGAACATTCTGATCTGTCCCCTTGTAACTATCTTTATAAATAAAATACTGATGGGAAATTCTTGTATGTAATAAAAGAAATTCTGGTAACTAGGTTTGGTTCTAGGAGTCTTCCACAATTAATATCATTCCTGAATTTTAGTCAGCTTCTAAAATTGCCCTATTTTATATAATATTACTATGACTTCTAGGCTAACAAGAGGGCTGTCACCTGAACATACAGAGAACCGCTGACCATTTAACAGTCTTAAAATCTTAAAGTTATACACTGTTCACACTATACTAAGGGGCCTTCTATTAAGTATGTACGCATCAAGGGGGGAAAGGGGGGTCTGAGATTTTTTAAAATGTGCGTATGTTCTAGGACAAATCCAATGCATATTTTTGCCCAAGGGGGATGGGGGGTCTCAGATTTCTTTTTAAATGTGCGTACATACTAAATGAAAGGCCCCTAATGCTGATGCCACATAATCCCCAGTGAAGGCGATATTCCACTATGCGATATTTGCTTCTGGCACCATGAAAAAATACAAACAAACTGTCACAAACTTATTTCCGGTAAAATGTTGCAAGGTGGAAAATAGATACTTGCAGCACCTGGTTGTGGCATCTGCTATTATATATATATATATAATTTTTTTGGATTGTTTTTATTTGGGTAAACAGGTTCGGTTTTACCGATCTTCCACCAGTGCCTACTGTACAGAAAACCTTACTCGGGAGTGGTTATATAGGATTACTATGGACTGCTTGTCGCAGGGGATGCCTAGTACATGTTGGTATCAAAACCACAAATTGCTTGCGAACGAAAATGTTACCTACTTCCGAGTGGAATATGGCAATCAAGGATGTGACATAACAGAACTTCCCATAATGACATTAGAGCATCATAAAACGTTACCCTTTACCTTACACTATGGCTAGGTTGTGGACACAATGCTGAAGAAGTGTAACAAAGTTCAACAGGGGCGGACCCAGGAGAAGGGGGTACCATGGGGGGTCCTACCCCACTTTTGATGCAGACTTACAAAAAGTGAGCATGGGACGTCCCCCCCCCCCATCATTTTCATTGTGTGGTCAAATATTACTTGTTAAATGTTAACTGGTGCCCCCAGAGGGGGCGTCGGGACATTTTTAATATAGGTGCCCCCCTTTCTAGAATTCCCCAATCCTTCCTTGCACTTTTTTCAATATTGGTGCTTGCTACTAAAGCCCCATACCCACTAAGCGACTCTGCCGTTACCGGCCGACAGGCGACTGTGAGAATTGGCAGCAAAGTCGCCCAGAAATGCAGGATTGCCGGGCAACACCCTGTGGGTATGGTGTGTTTCTGAGCGACCAGCGACCAGTGACGGGATTGCCTGTGAAATCGCCGGCAAAATCGCTGGCAAAATATCAAACTTGCTGAATATCACAGTCGCCGAGCAACAATGACGGCCCCTGCCCCAGTCGGCTGTCGCCCAGCGACGGTAAAATCGCCTAGTGGGTATGGCCCTTCAGTGTCTGAAATGAAACGAATTCAACAATACTCATCAAGTTAGATTAAGAAAGGGCTACATATATATATGCACCATCGTCAGCTATGTAAGCCATATAAGACTATGAACACGCTTGGCAGAATCTATGATTACAGATCCGCTTTATTTTGCTTCAGTTGCTGTGAAGTCTGATTATACCCTTTACAGACTAGCCTCTAAATGCACTGCTGGTGACATTTCAATATAGGAATAATGTGCATTCTTGGTAGTATAATGATAAGGCAGGGTTTGACAAATCAGTTGTCCAGACTCCCGGGACACCCAGAAAAAGGTGCCAGGCTTCAAGCTAGATAGAATGTATTAGTTGCCCAACGGACAACCATGTTTTGCACTAGCTTTCAATTTTTTTTCTAAATATTTCCATGTTGAACTGCTCATGGCCATTACATTAATACTGACCTTCCCTCATTTTAGGCCTTTTAGATATTAAATCTGATATGATAGAAAAGATTGGGCCACCATAACCTAGATCCGGGTAACCAGGTGGTTGCCTGATGGACATCCATATTTTGAAACAATTTGTTAAGCCCTGATTAGGGATATTGTATCCCATACACTGATACTGATCTCGTGAATGCGCAATACGCCTTTAGTGAACTGCCATGATGAACGCTTTCCAGGCCAGTCTGTACGGGGTATATCATTATGGTATGTTACATTGCATACACAGCCAAACCCAAAGTTTGACCGATAGCAGAGAGAAGGCTGTGATTATGTGGATCAGGGGACTTCTTACAGACCGAGTTGGGACAGGGCCAACCACCCAGGTCCAACACACCTCTGTGGGTGTGACCAGGCCGTGGTCATTCTTACCCAGATCAGCTTTTGCATAATGGGTCCATACAACCACAACAGTCCATGGCTTTTATTGGTCACTTAAAATCTGTAAGAAATTCTTTTATTGGCCATATATAAATGGTATTGACAATCCCTTTGATGGTTGTTTAGGTATTGGCTGGTTTACCCTCTTGCCATAAACCAGAGGCTGCAAAGCATGCTGGGATTTGGGTGGGAATTCCCACCTAAAATGGTTGCTGGTGTACAGACTCACTTTGGGAAACAGCGGGTCTGAACTCGACAGGCTGTGGTCAGCACAGAGCCATCCCCTCTTTGGACAGAGAGAAAAAAGAAACAAAAATAGGCTAAGTGGACTCATAGGGAGGTGTATACTGAATACTTCATGCAGACAGAGGGGAGGTACCAAGGATCTGTTATTTATCACAAATACAGGTAGGTATTTGGCCATATTCCCATGTATTGCTAAGCAGTTGGACTCAACATGCACATATCATTCTCTCTATTGCTACACAGCACGTTCCTGCTTTTGAAATTTAATATCGTGAGTCTCATGCAGGTCAAGTAATATACAGAAATATTAGTTTAAAGCTCGAGGGCTGTCCATAAAAGAGGGTGAGTGGGTAGCTTGAAAACTGTGACACTGCCTGAAAGCAGGCCTTATTTTCATGTTTAAAACTGAAAATGCAGTGTGACACGGGGGTGGGGGGTCCTAAAAATACCCTGAAAAATTGTGACATCATTTATGGATGGCCCCTTAGAAACTGTTTTGAGGTGTTAGGTCATTGAATAGGAAATGTTTTATACTTATAATAAGATATCTCTAAATTGCATTATCAAAGCTGAGATTGACAATATGTTACGTTTCTGTTATGTTATTATTCAATTTTAGTTACTATATTGCCAACAAAAATTAGGGGGGCAGGCATGAAACATGGTCAGGTTTTTCTTAGATCGAAATGAATAATTATATCTAACATAATTTACCTATTTAACCCTTTAGACCCCAATCCGGCCATGGCCGCCCGAGAGTGTACCCCCCGATCCAGCTGTAGCCGCCCGGAAAACGGGAAATATTTCTATTATTTTTCCGTATTTTTTCAAAGACAACGTTGGAGGGAGTAATCAAGTTACAAAAAATGGCAAATATATCGTTTAAAAGCTGGCTTAATTCCCTTTTCCATGCTTTAAACCAGACTTCAATAATTTCAATATTTTAGGGTGGGTAAACATTTAAACTTTCTGAATTAAAGCAAATTAAGGGAATTCTGAGGGAAATCCCGAGAGATCATGAGGAAATCCAGCCACTCGTCCTTGTAATCAGTGGGGTCTAAAGGGTTAATAAGGTGCACAGCTGATCCCCTGTCCCAAAGCTAGATATACATCACAGTAATCAGGCCTATGATACTTTTCTAAGCCCCGGCTCCACTGCCCGACAGAGTTGAGTTGAGTTGAGTTGGACTCAGTCCTTCGGTGGAGCTGTGGCTACGGCTGGAGTCATAGCCTTTTGCTATGACAGATCTGTCAGGTCTTACATGTTGAGCTGTTTAAGATATAAGACTCAATCATTGGGTCTTAGGGGTATGTAGTAAAGTTATATATGTTTTAGTATACCCTTTAATTAAGACCATCCGATCCTAGCCTGAGGCATGGTAGTTTCATTGTGAAGACCAGACAGTTATGATTATTCTTGTAAGGTGTGCTATTCCTTACTGACTACTCCCCAGTTGCTTTGACACCATGGGAATGTTTAGCCTAAACTATACTCCAAAGTATGTGGAACATTCATGAAAAGAAAATTAGTTGGCCTTTTGTCACATTGTGGCTTTAGGTTGTGGCCCCATCAGGAGCTACACTGAAAACACAAAGTCGTCAGAGAGCCACTTTAAAGTTGTCAGAGGGTTGTCATGGGTGCCTTTTGGGTTGTCATAGGTGCCTTTTGGGTTGTCATAGGTGACTTGTGGGGGCAGAGCAGGGCTCATTTCAGGACATTGATACTGTGTGACAACCTTGTGACAATCCTTTGACAATTTGGGGGTGGTCAGAGGGTTGTCATTGTGAATTGTGAGGCTGGATAACAACCCAAAGGTTGTCATTTTCTCCTGACTACTTTGGCCAAAAAGGTTGTCAGAGAAGCAAAAACTGAGAATTGGGTTGTCATAGGGTTGTTACAGAACAAAATGAGAGTCAAAAGTGCTGCCTGACAACCCTAGGGTTGTAAGTGAATGGTGCCTAAAATGACAGCCCAAGGTTGTCATGGCCTCTGTCTATGATAAAGTATTGTAAGTGAATGGTGTCATTAAACATACTAACTAATAGGCCTCCTATGTGTAATGGCCATACCTAATAACTAGTAATAAGAAAATAGGAAGCCATTATTATGGACTATGATATCTACAACATGAAATTATCCTAAATAAGATTTTTTGTATAAAAGACACAGACAACATTGGGTTGTCATTTTTGGCACCATTTTGACAACTCTGTGTTTTCAGTGTAGTTGACATCCAAGTCAAGTTGAGTTGGGCAGTGGAGCCGGGCCTTTGGGGTCCAATATATATTTTTAGGTCAAGTTAAAATTTAAAGTAATCAGACTTACATCTCTATTTTGATAATAAAGCCCCTATTCCATATGTCAAAAGTGCGCTGTAGATTTCCTGCCAATGAACAATTTCAAATGGTGACCTAAAATCGCTAGCATTTGCAGCAAAATTTACAAATGTTGGAAAGTATTTCCTACAAATCATATATCGTTTGGTGATGTTGCTCTTTCGGACACCGATATGCACTTTCGGCAGCCGATATTGCACTTTTGGTGCATTTTCTGCAACTGAAAGTGCACTGAAATTGGGTGGCACTGATGTAGAACGTTAATATGGGGATGCACCGGATCGAAAGCGTACTTTCAGTATATGAAATATGGCCTTAGGGCTGTATTCTACATATACCATTTTGATGCTGCTGATTTTGCATTGGGTTGATCTGCTCAGAATATGGCATAAAACATTTTGTCTTATGTAGCATTTGAAAGGGAATTGTAAGACCTTTCTAATACTGTATAACAATTCCACATTTGACCTTTATTCCCAATGCGGATTTTGAAAATCACCAGCAAAATTGGCATGTGCAATACAGGCTTTAAGGTTATATATCATAATGACAATGGTTTTCTTTGATCAGAAATGGAGCCTGGACCATCACCCAACCTCTCCGACCCATGTGGTTCTGACTGTGGCCACCAGGAGGACCCAGGCCAGCTGCTGGCTGCCTTGTTCGGCGTGCTGCTGGTTCTCGGCGTGTTCTGTAGTGGCAGCACAGTTCTCATGGCCTACAGGATGGGTTGCCGGAACGCAGCGCGTGTCTACGTCACCAGTCTGTGTGTGTCTGACGTCATCATTCTCTGTGTGTGTATGCCGCCCCTGGTGGCGCAGACCTACAACAATGGAGTTTGGAATGCTGGGAAGACCATGTGTGAGTAGGCTGGTTATGTACCTCAAACTTATTAATATATATAAAGAAAATAATGGGAAGGCAATGTTAATCATAACTGTCTTTTAAAATTGTTGTAACTAGTTTCTTTATTCTTGAAGAACATAAATAGATGGCCACAATATAAAATAAAATCATCCATTAATATGTATTGCATATAAATCTCTGGCTAAGGCTTGGACAGATATACATGTAGGCAAAGTTGTTAATAGTAAGATCGATATTACCAATCTAACTGGTGGTACATTTTCAATGACACATGACTGTTATCCTTTATATCTCTGATTCCAGTAAAAAATATTGCACTGTCTGACCCTTTTTTGTGTTACAGGTCACCTTGTCACATATGTGCACTGTATTATCCTTTTTTTTGTGTTATAGGTCACCTTGTTACGTAATTATGTGCACAGTCTGACCCTTTTTTTGTGTTACAGGTCACCTTGTCATGTATATTCAGTGAAACCCATTTGTCTTACAGATCACCTTGTCCCCTTTGTGCAATGTCTGACCCTATTTTGTGTTACAGGTCACCTTGTCACATATGTTCACTAACCCTCGTTTGTGTGTCAGGTCACCCTATGTGCACTGTCCGACCTCTTTTTTTGTGTTGCAGGTCACCTTGTCACATATGTGCACTGTATTATCCTTTTTTTGTGTTACAGGTCACCTTGTCACATATGTGCACTGTCAGACCCCATTTTAGTGTTATAAGACACCTTGTCATTCATATATTCACTGACCCTTGGTTGTGTTAAAGTTCACCTAGTTGCTTCATTGACCTTTGTTTGTATTACAGCTCACCTTGTCCCCTGTGTGCACTGTCAGACCCTTTCTTGTGTTACAGGTGACCATGTCACCTATGCGAACTCTCTGACCCCTTTTTTGTGTTACATATCAACTTGACGCATATGTTCATTGACTCTTTTTTGCCTTACAGGTCACCTTGTCACATATGTGCACTACCTGACCTCAGCCTCGACCATGGTGACGTTGACCCTGATGCTCATCGACTGTTTCTGGTGCCTGGTCCACAGAAGTAACTCGCTGTCTGAGAGGGCACGTGCACAGCAGCAGGCTAAGCGCAATATCCTCATTGTATGGTGCTTGGCCATCATAGTGCCACTGCCATGTCTGTTCTTCTCAAACATTTACCAACAAGCTGAAGCACTTTCTGATGGAAAAGGACTTACTTGTATAGACACTTTAGATAGTATAGGAAAATTGATAATTGGAGTCATGTTGATGGTAACCTCTATGCTGGTGCCTTTTCTGATGGCTGTGGTACTTATAACAGTCATCATCTACAGTCTGGAGTGGAATCAATCTACAAAAAGCAAAGAGCATCTACAAGATCTCCCGAAAACCCACCCTGAAACCTGCTCTGAGGTTGACCCAATCTCTGCCAAGCATAAAGCAGGGACCTACCAGTTATTTGCAGCGCTTGCAATTAATTTTCTGTGCATTGCCCCTCTGCATATTGAGAGTGTGTTACGGTCCCCTCTCCTGGGTCCCAATACCCCAGCCGGACCTCGTGTCCAGCTGAAGTCCCTGCTGACTGCTCTCTTCTACTTCAAGTCTGTCACCTATCCCCTGCTCTACAAGCTCTGTGCCCTGGGGACTTGGGAGGGCAAGCAGGAGGCCAAGAAAGCTAAAAATGTTTCTGATAAGAATTATGAACCTGCGCTTTATGATGCAGATTACTCAACTGCCTTTGTCCAGACTGAAAGTATCTGAGCTGACTTTGTTAAACTGAAAAGTGTTGGACCTCTGGATGGGAGGGTCCCAATGTCGCGTGTCTTTGTCGCATGTCTTTGTCACTTATTTATTCCAATGTTGCATGTCGAATTTAAGAAACATCCATGTCGCATGTCACTATGTGTTTAACCCTCCCTGTCATGTCATTAAGCCCCCATGTCACATGTCAAATTTAAGAATTGCCCCTGTCGCCATGTCGAATTTAGTGGTCGACCCCCATAAGTGTTATAATGAAATAAATTATTCAAGTGAGACCCAAAATTAAACCAAAAAAGATATGGCACAAAAGTAAATATGGCACAAAAACAGGTAGTACTTGAACTATGCTATTATATTGAAACCACAACCTTGACAATGTTGCCACCTTTGTGACTTTTTCATTGTTGACCTTTTTTTTCTTTGTAGTTCTTACAATTTGTTGTTACAAAAGGGTATATAATAATGTTGATTGCTGGAACCAGTACCCACTGCTTGTGACAAAAGGTCAGATCTACTTTTGTGGTCTTGACAAGGGATCCGCAAACCCCTGTGCCTTGTCAACCCAACTAGATCTACTAATGTGGACAAAAACAATTGTTATTAAAGGTTTTTACAAAGAATTCTTAAGGAAGTCAAAAGCAATATCAGGTGGAAATTCTGCAAAATGTATTAACTATTGAAATACAATCTATGACCATATCTGAGGCCCATGATGATATATAGACTGTGAAAACAGGCTTTAACTTCATCAAAATAAAATCAAACATGTCCCTGGTCAATTTTTGTGACCCATCAAAATTGGTCTGTTTACAAACAGTGTTGTCTACAGGCTTTGTTATCTTAAAGAAAATCGTATTACTATAGAGAGAGACATTCTCGAAATACTAGTTGCTCTGAAAACGCTTCCTGGAAAAATTGTTCAGTTTAGAAACGTAGTTATATACTTACAGATGGAAAGCTTTCCGAGTTCATGGCCATAGGTGTCTGGTCAGAGAGTACCAGTCTTGGCATCTCCATTTGTGGCCACTAGGTGTCAGCACCCTGAGCCTATACTCTCTGCTCATACTTATCATACAGTCCAAAATCACAGACATTCCATAGGAAAGTAGTTTAATGCGTAATTGTCTAAGATATACACCAATGCATGGAATCTTGGATAGGTTTGACATCATATTTCATTATGTCATTTCATCAGCCGTAGGATCAGAATAACTCTTAAAACTTGTCCATAAGTCTGCATCGTTATTACTTCTTGCCACTCGGGCATAGTAAAATATGACAATAACAATGTTTCAATATCATATTTTCATCACATTTTAAGTTAAGAATTTCTTAAAGACAATGTAGGGTTGGATGTTGGCGGTCGGGGTCCATTTTGTCCTGCGACCCCCCCTCCCTCCCCCCACGCCACTTTTTGTTAGAGACTTATTCTTCGCATAGAAAAGAATGCAATTTTGTAAAAGTTGCTACACTATCTGGTGTATAGATTCTTTGCCATCTTTGTTCGTCTATTTTGAATATTTCATAAATAATCCCGATCCCTATACCATAAATGATACAAACACATTACACATACAAAATAATCCCTAATTTCTAAATATAAATTAACTCTGGAAAAAAACCAATGGATAGGAACTCTTTTGGCTCTTGAAATTCAAATGAAAACTGTAACAGTTCATTACACTGTGTATGTTCATGGAGTCACAGATTGCTGAGGCTAATACAAAAAGAATGGAGTGTTCACAATCAAATCAGACAAGCAAAATGGATTCTCAAATCATCTATCGACAGCTACCTTGAGGCATATATATATATATATATATATATATATATATATATATATATGCAAATATTTGCACCGAGTCATATCATCAATCACTATGTGACATTTTGCACATGACGTCATATGGCCCATGATAGGCTGGGTGCCATATTGGTGATCAATTTGTTATCATTGTTATTTCTAATTATAAAATATCTTAAGCAACATTTATGGTAAATTTTCTTGAAATAAACTTATTCAAGCATGATCAACAATCCTCATCTTTTAGAATTAATAAATTTGATCACCAAAAAGGGATCACGTGACCACGTCTGCACAAGGTCTATATTGAAATGTACATGTGTGATATGAATCGGTGCTAAAAATCAGCTTTCCCCGCCAGCAGGGGTGATTTTAACGTCAAAAAGCCAAAGATATTCAAGAGTGCATGAGTACAATGTGCGGCGTTCTGCTGTAGGTTAATTTTAGCTAATATTGTCGACAAAAACACATTGAAAACTATAGAAAATATACAAATATTTGCCATATTTCTTTGTATTAAGATTCAATTTTCAAACCAACCTAGAAAATATTAAATACAAACGGATACAAAATGATAAAATAGTCAGTGGTAATTTCTATTATCATGATTAACCACAAATTATGCCATAAATACTGAAAATATATATACTTAAGCATTATGACTGGACAACATATTTCCCAGCATAGAACTTGATCTAGACTAGTATTCAGGTACAGCATATACAGAGTAGAGACTATGCTAACCGTGGAAGGGAGAATTGCAGTTGAGGTTGGTAGAAAATAGACAAAGTCACTATGCTATCTTTGTCATCTTAATTCCCTTATCTGGATGTAGAAAACTATTAGAAAATGGGAAATTCATTTATGATTAGGTTTTGAATGTTATATTTACCCAGCTTTAATTTTGTGTGGGGAAGAACGTGACATATTAATTTGTATTATGCACACGTATTTACATCCAATAATTTGAATCCGATCATTCATATATCATTATCACAATGACAATAGTCTGTAGGTGAAGATCAGTGGCGGATATCCAAGGGCATTTTTCATTTAAGAATCATAAAGGGGGAAAGCCATTTAGCCATTAATATGTTTAAAGATACCTCATGACATGATCTACTATGCTAACCGTGGAAGGGAGAAGGTTGAGGTTGGTAGAAAATAGACAAAGTCACTATGCTATTGTGACGTTCTCTGGTAAGTCGGGGTTGCCGATTCTTACAACAGAGGAACGTGGGGGTTGTTCGGGTCTCGGGGCGGACGGGGAATCCGGGCCAAGAACCGAGATGTGTTTCTAGAGTCGTGCCTCGCGCACGAGGGGGGGCTGAGCGAATCGATCGGGAATCGGCACTCGATGTCAACGGAGGACTGCGGGGGAGGGAAATTATGGTAGGGGTACGGGTCGGCCGGGGTTCGTCTCGCTCTATCTCCCAGACCAGCATTCACCCCGACCGGGCGGTCCACCCCTGAGTTCCGGTCCGCGGGGGCGACGGGCCGACGGTCGCCTATTGTTTGGTAGCGTGGGGCCGAGCATGCCGCGCCCTCGTCCCCGCGGACTTCGCTCCTTCGTTCCGTTCCCCATGTCTTCGTGCCATACTACGCCTCGGTTTCCGGGACTACTTCGGGCCTTCGTGCCTTACTCCGTTCCCTCGTTCCTCGTTCTTCGGGCCGTCGGGCCCCTTACCCTGTTTTTCTACTACCTATCTCGAGCTTCGACTGTTTTGTCCTAACTTCTGCTTAATTACTCTGATCGGCTCATCTTTAGCGGTTGTTTCAGGAAAGAGGACACGTCTGGACACCAGGAGAACTGTTAAAGAACTCTGTTTATTCGGGCCTCACCGCCCCTTTATATACTAGAGAGGTCAGCCCTGATTGGCTACTTTCGGTCACGTGACCTACAACTGACGTCACTTCCGGTTTATATTTTCCGTTTCCGGTTTACATTTTACTTCCGGTTTACATATTTCCGGGTTTCGTTCCTTTACATTTTCGTTCCTTACATATTCGTTCCTTACATATTCGTTCTTTACATATTCGTTCCTTACATATTCGTTCTTTACATATTCGTTCTTTTACATATTCGTGCCTCTTTTTCAGGCTTTCCATACTTTCGTTCATTATTACATATTCGTTCCTTTACATCTATTTCGTTCTCTTACATATATTTCGTTCTCTTACATATATTTCTACTATTACCTTATTTCTATTATTTTGACCTCTATGTATTTTGGATGAATAGCCGTTCATCACACCCTCCCGCACCTTCTTGAAAGGTGGGAAAACACGTTTTACAAAATTTCAAACAGTTCATACAGCAACGACAACAGAACATACTCTAGAACCAGAAACATTTCAATCCTACGCTCCTTATCGGTAGAGGAGGAGGTGTCACCCTCTGTCCTCCCCGGTCTACTTCGGAGGGCCCCCGGGGCCTATCCGGCTAATTATTATTTCTCTTCTTTCTTCGTTTTTCGTTCTTCGTTTTTCTCTCTTCTTAATGAAAGTTCATATAATTCGTTTTATATATCCTAGTCTCTTTTTATCTTCGTCAGAGTTCTTTATCCTGGATCTATTTAGGACCCGTTCTACACCTCCTCTTTTTTTCTCGTCTTTAGGATGAGCGAGCCGGTCGTGGCTCTCCCACCCGGGACTGGGGGTCGGTCGTGACCCCGTCGCCCCCGCTCCTCTCCTCTGGGCTCTATTTACTTAGCCCCTCGGCGCGTTTTTCCTCGCCTTTTACCCTCATTAGGACAGAGGGACCGGTCGTGGTCCTCCTGCCCGGGGCCATGGGTCGGTCGTGACCCGCAGTGCCCCCGTTCCCTTCGTTTTTCGTCGTCCAGACGTTCTCCCCTAGTTCGGGTGGAGAATCGGTCGCGACTCTCCCACCCAGAGGCCAGGGCCGGTCGTGACCCTCAGTCCTCTCGACCCTCGGTCCGTTCTTCCGTCGTCCAGACGTTCTCCGTTGTTTTTGGGTAGAGAATCGGTCGTGATTCTCCCACCCGGTCGGTTGTGACCCCTCGTTCTTCCGTAACTATTACTCTTCTCTGCGTTCTCTTAGGTGATGATGATGATTTTAAGGATGAGTTGAAGAAGAAAGACTGAAGTTTTTGTAGATAGAATGTTCTTTTTGGACTTCGCACCCTCGGTCGCCTCGGCATTCAGAGCCCTCCAGTGACTTTTTCACGTTTGGCAAGGACAACATGTTCGAGCCAGAGGCCAAGGTACCCAAAGAAGAAAATGGCGTTGTATGTGGAAAGGAACTTAACTTCATGCATCAAAGCTTAGAGTGGAAGCCTCAGCAGACGACGTCGCGGGTTTCGTGCTATTTGTCACAGTGAAACTTTGAGATGGAGTCCGGGTGAAGGTAAGACTGAGAAGATTAGAATCATTAATTATCGATGAGGTGTCCGTTTTCCGTACAGGAACTGAAGTTTGACTTTTACGACACATGTCCTCGTGGTTAACCCAGCACCAAGACGTTCAGTCCTCGACCACGTCGACACACTCGAAGATTTCAGAAAGAGATGTCGGAGAGAGTCCACCATAGTAAAGTATTTCCGTCACCGTTCCGGGCCCAAGTGGCATGACAACAACCGGAACGGAGACCCGATTAAGAAGATAATTTTGATGAAGTTTCTTTTGATGACAGGAGCCGGCGCCTCTCATCCCTCCCCCCCTCCGTAAGCAACGGCAGGAAGACAATCCTCTTTGGGGCGAGAGGGAGGCTCCTTCGTTCCACTGATGAGATGATTTTCCTAAGAAGAGGATTCCTGCTTCGGGCACTCGGGCCCTCGTTCGTCTCCTAGGCTCTCGGGCCTCGCTCTGTTTACTAAGTTTTTCTCTTCGTCCTCCCGGAGGACCATGCTTTTAGACGATTTTCGTGAGACTGTAATACCAACAAATAGTTCGTTAATAGAAGTAAGTTTAAGATCTGGTCTGGTTTGATTCTGGAGTAAGGCCACAGTCGTCCACGGTGCCATGTCACCTTGCATGAAGCCACTATGCCTATGACGAACGCCGAGACAACAGCTCCGAGCCGTTCCGGGCTGCTCCTAGGTACGGCGGTTCGAAGTTGGTAAGTTGAAGATATTAGTGAGAAGGAGAGGAAGAAGCCGTAGAAAGTGAAGATGGACGACATCAACTGGGATCTGCACCCAACGTCAACCTCTGAGATCCGGAACGGGCCCATCTCAAAAATAGCATATATAGAGAAGAACTCATCCGATGTCGAACTCCAAGAAGGATCGCTCCTCGTCGCTCTTTGCAGACCTCTTGAGGCGTCTATCGAGGCATCCGCGGCCGACGTTCCAAGCACCACCTCCCTGTATATTTCAAAGACTACTTCCCTATATGTTTCAAAGACTATTTTGTTTCGTTCCTCGAGAAGAAGATACCAGGAAGTACGACATGGAAGCAGTCACTGTCGTTACCGCAGGTAAGATATTAATATAAGTTTTTAGTAAGTCTATTAATTTTCGTTTCTTGTTCATGTATTGCTTCGGTCGGTCACGAGCCAGGGCCCCTAAGTTATCGTCCCTGCTCGTGCCTTGGTCCTCCGGGAGACATCTACGACTCGCCGTAATCCTTTCACGACTCGCTGCATCAACTCTGGCACGATAAAACCAGCATTCAGGTCGAAAAATTCCATTTTGCCGCTCTTCGTATGCGGTAAGAGGCTGAAGACAAGGAAACTCAGAAGATGATGGTACATGAATCCGGGCTCATCCACATTCTGATCGATCCATCCAAGATCAAGAAGACGAAGTTGCAGGGAGTAGAAGTGCCGCTAGAGGACAGAGGTCGTCTCCTCCTCGCCCCCAGATCGCTCAAGGCAGCACGGGAGAAGGGTTTTCAGTCTTGGCCCGCGCCAGCCTTTCCTCCAGCGGCGAGTCGCCGGCCCACCGGTACCTTATTTACCCCGGCACGACCGTCGACTCAAAGACTACAATGACAACACTATCTGTCCATTCTGATTTCCTTTCTTCGATTCCGCCTCCCAACTTTCACTCTCGCTCCTGGGCCGCCCGGCCCGCTATCCATTTGATTTCCGCGACCGGACGATCCCGTTCCACCTGCTCGGTCCCAACCAACGCAGCGGGCTCCAGGGAAGAAGAGGAACAGCTACAAACTTGTTTTTCCTCCTAGCGCCTCCTCCCGTTCCGTATTCGCCCCGCAGGCTTGGTAAGTTCGTTCCAGTCATGGACCCTCCAGCTCGCTGATTACACTCAACACCTCCTAACACATGTGGTTTCGTTCACTTCCGCAAGAAGATTCCCATAAAGAAACTAGTAGGAATAAATTAAGATAAGAATGTTCGAGCCCGCCAGTCCGTTCCCGATGAATTTAAGTAAAGTTTCGGGCCCGTCCAGCGGTCTCCAGGAGAGTTTTTTTATCCAGGCTTCGGCCTCCTGTGCGGCTCAGGTACCTCCGCCTCGGCCCGGTTCTCTCCCTGGGGGTTTGACACTATGGGTGAGGAGCCAACGCCCCGTAATCCCTCCCCACCCGACTCGCGACGCGCCATATTCCGCCTCTGGTTCCGTCGCGCTGTTTTTCTTCCGTGCAAGACCTCGAGCAGCATCTACTTCACCCTTCTTCCTGGCGTCGGATCGGTAGCAACAGCCTCTCCTCCCTAGCGGGGCGCCCGAGAAGCTGATCCACCACTCCGCTCTGTTTTTCCACCTCTCTTGTGGTCTTCAACAAGTCATCCAGTTGATCTTCGTTTTTGTACATCACTAGGGTCTGAGCCAATTGGACGGTCCGGTTGTGTTCGTTAACTAGCCGGTCGACTCCCGGGAACTCCCTGGTCAACGGCCCCAGTCCCGCCGTCGGGAACTGCGCCATCGCTTCTTCAAATGTCTCTGGCTTGCGGCCCGTTTCTAGTGCCATCAGGAACGCCATAGACGCCGAAGCCATTGCTCTTGTCTTAGCCGTCATTCCTCGCACCTCCCTCGGGGGCCACACCAGTTGCACCCGAATGGCCTCTTCCGCGTCCCAGTCTCGTACTGCTCGCGCCGTCACCGGAAAGTGTCCCTGTAAGACCTGGTGAATGGCCTGTGTCCGTAATAACTTGAGTCTCGGTGTTTCTTTAGATGGTCCTGCCGTCGGTATCTCCGTTCCTATGGACCCGAACACTGAATCCGCTCCCGACTCGTCCAATTCTTGCTTCTCCGGCTCATATCCTCTGGTCTCGGCCTGCCCCAACTCCATGTCCTTTTCCTCTGCCCGGGAGTCCTCGTCCTCTCGGTTCCCGTGGTTCTCCCTGGGCTCTGTACCAACCCTGATATTTGGTCTGGTGTCAGAAGTGGTTTCGGGTTGACCACGGCTCGGCTCGCGCTTCGCGGCGACTCGGTGGCTTCCTTCCGCACTCCTTTCGCGGCCCTCCGAGGGGAACAACGCGTAGGCGTCGATCGTTCCGCTACCTCGGCCAGGGGTCCCTTCCCTGCTGCTTTGGCTGCTTGGGCTCCTTCGCCGGCCTCGTCGGCCTCTGATCCTTCTTCGGTTGCTACCTGCTCCGGCTGCTCGGCGTCGCTGTCCTCGGACCCTCTCGACGCCCTCGGGTAGTAAGGTACGCGGATATGCCGTCGCGGCCTCTCCGGTGCCTCCTTATCCACCGCCCTCTCAGGGGGTTGAAACCCCTCCGGATGGCGCACCGCGTAGTCCCGTTCCATGTTGGCTACCCGGGCCGCCGTTTCATCCCCAGCAGCGAAACTGGTGTACGGCGGTCGTCCTTTCGGGTCCAAGGCGAACGCCGCAGCATACTCCAGCCTCAGAAGGGGGTCTTGCTTCGGCATCCCCCTCTGCAGGTTCCCTTCGTGTGAGTCCGTCATGTGCTTCTTCCAGTCCTGGTGTGTCGAATAGGCTCGATTCGAACACACCGGGCACATGTAGTACTGCTTCCGTAATCCATCGTGCTGGCCTTTAATATGCTTGACCAAGTGCTTAAACTCCTTTCCGTGGCAATGTCCTTCCCAGCACTGTCCGCTCATCGTGTCCGTTTTCCGGGCTTTCGGGGCTCGTTCCAATCTTGAAGCTCGTCCCGTCAGCCTTTTCCGTTTTTGTCTCGTGGTGATGCTGCTCGTCTCGCTTCTCTGCTTTTTCTCTTGTTTTCTTCTCCTTAGCTCAGTCTGCTCGTCTGCGATATGATGAATCCTGATCGGCTGACCAGAATGACCTGCTCCGGCGAGCGCTCTGCCTTTTATAGCCGCCGCAGGCGGAAGTGGGCGTGGCCTGCACTAGCGACCCCTAGCGTCAGACTCACCATCCACTTCTACGGTGGCGCCCCCTACTATTTTCCGGTCCCCGGGGCCCGCCGCTGGTCACCGCCTCGCCTGCTTTTTTTACCTCGCGGCCCTTCGCCCGTCCACGCGTTTTTTTCCTAGGCCTTTTATTGCCCCACCGGACGTCCTCGGTCTTTTCATCCTCCGTCGCCTTCTCTTGCCTTTTTCATCTTGGCCCTCACAGTGCTTCCGCACACTTCCCGGAGAACACAGGGGCTCGACGTTATCATCTCCTCGCCGCCGCCCCGTTCTCTTTGTCCTCTTTTACTCCTTTTACGACCTACTTTAAAGCCCGTCCTCGTTTCAGGCCTCGCCTTTTACAACCGTCCGTTCGTTCCTCCGGCGTTCCCGAGAGTGCCGCATCTACTCTCCTCCGGTCTCCTGGACGCTGTAAAGCGGTATTACCAAGTCGGCATTACTTCAAAAGTCTTCACCAGCTTGCCACCGGGTCTGTCTTCTGTTGTAATCCAACCATCTTTTCCACGCTGTGGTTCCTCCGAACTGACCGGAAAGCGGCTCCGTGGGACTACTTTAGACATTCGGGCCGTCGTGGCTCCCGAACGCCGTTTTTCGTTCCAACCCCGCATTTCCCACCTATATTACATCCGCAAGAGAACCAATCTTCAGCTAGGTAGCAAATCTCTACAGCCTAACGACCTGCACTCCTACTGTAGTGGTCAACGCACCGCCCCGACTCAATGGCCCCAGGTTGATCAGTCCTTTTTGGCCAAAGCCTTTTTGTGTAGCGCCGATTTGGTCGTTCCCTTGGTCCTCTTCCACCTGCGGAATCGAGACACGAAAACGACTTCATCACAAAAAGGGGTGCCCCGTTTCCTTACGTGCCCTAGCGCGCCCCACCCCAAGCATTTACTGTGCAGCCTCGTATCCTTGCTGGTCAGCTACCATCCAGGCTGGCGCAGCGTGTCCTCGGTAGGGTTCCAGGCGGTCCACATGGACTACCCCCCCCGGTTTCCCTCGTTTCTTCCGTACTACCACCCGTCCTCGGTCAAGCACCTTGACGATCAGTGCAGGGCCCATCCATGGAAATCGCAACTTCGTTCCTTTGTCCCTATCCACTACCGTATCGTGCACCCAGACCAGTTCTCCGGCGTGGTATTCCCGCCGAGTCACCTTCCCATCGTACTCGTGTTTCTGATGGATGGCGGCTCGTTTCAGCCCCATCCGGGCCTCCCGATAGGCCGCGACTAGCCCTTCCTCCAGGCTTTCCACATAGTCGCCTACCCGTCGGGGTTCTTCCTCTGGTCCTAGAGGTCTCCCATAAATCGCTTGTCGCGGCATCATGGTCTGTCGGCCCAGCATCATCATATTCGGTGTCACTCCCGTGCTGGCTTGCGGCGTTGCTCTATAACTCATCATCACGAGCGGGACCATCTCGTCCCATTCCCAGCCTGTTGCTCGGCAGCTGGCTTTCAAACAACACCCCAAGGTACGGAAACTTCGTTCTATGTACCCGTCACTCCTGGGGTGGTATGGCGTCGTTCTTGTTTTGTGTATTCCAAATAGTGCACAGACCTGAGCCACCACCTCGGATTCGAAATTCGTGCCTTGATCCGAGTGTAGTTCCCGAAACGCGCCGTACCGTGCTACTACTTCTTCAACCAGTTTGTCCGCCACTGTCGTTGCCTTTTGATCCGGGATCGGGAAACACTCCAACCATTTGGTGAAATAGCATCCCACCATCAGGCAATACTTATTTCCTCGTTTGGTGACTGGGTACGGGCCCGAAACATCCATGGCCAGCCGTTCCATCGGCTCCCCCACTATGTACTGATGTAGCGGCTCCCGTCTTCCTCGTCCTTTTTTCAGCAACGCGCAATCACATTCTCGACATTCCTTCCGCACGTCTTCCCGGAGTCCCGGCCAGTAAAACCCTTGCTCCAACAGGGCCGTCGTTCTGGCGACTCCCAAATGCGCTCCTGCCGCGCCTCCATGGTATTCCCTTACCAACTTGGCCCGTTCCCCTCGGGGAACGACCAACTGGTTCCTCCAACCATGTCCTTCCAGTTCCCAGTACTTCCGATGCAGCACGCCATCCCTGAGGCTTAATCGTTCCCATTGCCTCCATAGGATCTTTGTTTCCCGGGATTCTGCAGATATGGCCTCCCAGCCTGGCCGGTCCGCATTCTCTTCCATCCGTGCGACAATCGGCCCTATATCTCGATCCCTCCTCTGCGCTGCTCTCATCTCCTGCGGGGACCATCCGGGCTCGTACCCCCAGGCCCGCGTCACTACTCTCACTTTTTCGGTATTCTCGTGCTCCTCTCCACATTGTTTGCACGGATACCGGGACAACGCGTCAGCGTTCCCATGCTTCCTGCCCGGTCGGTGTTGGAACGACACATCATGCGAGTCGATAATCTCAATCCACCGAGCAGCCTGCCCCATCGGTTCCTTACTTCTCTGCAGCCAACTGACCGCGCTATTATCCGTCCGGACTATCACGCGTTGACCATAGATGTAGCACCGAAAATGCTTCAAAGCTCGCACCACCGCCAACAGTTCTTTCCGCGTGGTGCAATACTTTCGTTCGTTTGACTCCAGGGTTTTGCTCGTGTAAGCTATCACCCGTTCCTCCCCTCTCTGCTCCTGTGATAGCACGGCTCCTGTCCCCACGTCACTGGCGTCCGTGTCAAGCCACCATTGTCCATCTTCCTCCGGGAATCCCAACACCGGGGCCTCCGTTAGCGCCTTCTTCATCGCATCAAATGCCTCTTGTCGTCTCGCGCTCCACACGAACGGTTCCTCCTTCGTTGCCAATTCATACAAGGGGGCAGCCAAGTCCGTGAAGCCGTTTATATGCCTTCTATAATATGAACATAATCCCACGAAGGCTCGTACCTCGTGGAGATCCCGCGGGACCGGCCACTCGGTTACTTGCCGACACTTTTCGGGGTCGGGTTCGATCCCGTTGAATGAGACAACGTGCCCCAAGAACGGAATCTTCTTCTGGAACAGCTTGCATTTTCGCGCCTTTAACTTCAGTCCTGCAGCGTTCAATCGGTCCAGAACCCGTACCAATCTTTCCAGAGTCACTTTAAACGTTGGTCCAAAGACCAGTATGTCATCCAAGTATACCAGACACTCCTCCCACACGATTCCTCTGAGGATTCTTTCCATCAGTCTCTCGAAGGTGGCTGGGGCGTTCACTAGCCCGAATGGCATCACTTTGAACTCATACAATCCTCCTTGAGTCACGAAGGCCGTCTTTTCTTGGTCCTCCGGTGCCATCTCCACCTGCCAATATCCGCTTGCGAGATCCAGACTGCAAAAGAATAGGCTTCCTCCCAAGGTGTTGAGGCTGTCCTCTATCCGTGGGAGCGGATAGGCGTCCACTTTCGTAGCCTGGTTCAGTTTTCGGTAGTCGATACAGAACCTCGTTCCTCCGTCCTTCTTTTTGACTAGAACGGTCGGGCTACTCCACGCACTCCCGCTCTCCTGGATAATCCCTAGATTTAACATATCCTCCACCAGTGCTCGTTCTTCCTCTCTCCTGGTGGCCGGATACCGTCTGACCCTCTGCTTGATCGGCATCTGATCCCCCGTTTTAATTCGATGTTGTACTAAATCTGTCCGTCCTAACTCATGTTTCGAGGTCGCAAACATTTGTTCCCGGGCCATGATGGCTTTCTCCAGCTCTCCGCCTTCCTCCGTGGTCAGGTCTTTCTTAGCCTCCTCTATCATTTCAACGAGCGCTCCAGGGGGTTCTTTTGCTTCACTTCCTATTCCTCGTACCTCTTGTACGAAGGTGGCTTCTCCGAGTACCCCGCCGGTTTCCAATTTCGCGCTCTCGGTCCCTCGGTTGGCCACCCAAACTTCATTTTCTTCTCCCAATGTCACCGTTCCTGGGATCACCTCCAGTCCCATAGGTAATCCAGCGCCGGTGATGACAGCCAGCTGTCCACTCTGTCCTATGTCTACTCTCGTTACTACTGTTACTCGGGTCACTTGGAGTGGGGGTATTTCCGTCGTTTCCTCGATTCGCACGACCTGTCCTCCGACGGTAACTGCCCGAATCCCATCCGTTCTTTGTTCTGCTCCCGGGATTCGTTCCCCCTCTCCCTCCCCCTCGGCGGGCAGGAAGATAGCACTCGCGTGGGGCTTAACTGTTAGCCGGTATTTCACCGCGAAGTCGTTTCCCAGGATCCCTTCATCTCTACCGATGTCTGCCACCATGAATGTCCACTTCAACACGCGCGTTCCCAATTTTACTGGCAAGTTCGTGCATCCGTAGCACCGCAACGGACTACCATCCACCGAGCAGAGACGTCCTTCATATCCATCCAGTTCTTCCCATTTTCGTCCCCACTCTCTCCAGAGGCGTTCCGACAGCAGACTGATCATAGATCCGGTATCAACCAAAAAACGGACGACACTCTCTCCCACCGTCCCGGCCACATAAAGTCCACATTCTCCCATGCCTACTACTTCTCTCGCCGCGCCCGAAGGGGGCCCCGCGCTTACTGCGACGGCGACTGTCCGTTTCCCTGACGCTGAGAACACTCTCTCGCGAAATGGCCCTTCTGGTGACATTGATGACACTCTAAATCTTCTTTTCGCTTCTTAAACGCCTCCCTCCGGGCCGTTGCTTGTCTTCTAGCTTCCCGTTCTTCTGCCAATTCTTTCATCATCTCCTCCAACTTACCTTTTAAGGCCATGATCTGTGTATTGGCGTCCTCCTCGGGCTTCACTGCCCGCAGGAGGCGGCGTGAGTATCGTTCCTGTATTTCTACCACCTCTACCGCCTCCTCTAGTGTCTTGCATCCTTTCTCTGCACACTTCAGCTGAAGGTCTTCCCCAACTGCAGCCTGGAACGCATGTAATGCTGCTTTTTCCTGGCTAGCGTAGTCGTTGGAGAAGTAGGCTCTCGATGCCAGTCGCCGGGCATTATCAGCCAACTCCTTCGCTGTCTGGTTCTTTACACGTTTCAATCCTGCCAACTCTTGCAGAGCATTGCACGTGTCCTTCTCCTGACCGAACCTCCGGCGCAACGCATCCACCCTCGCTGAGTAACGGAGTCGTTCCCTGTCCGGGAGCCCGACAAAGTACATTCGTGCCGTTCCCGTCAGCGAGAGAAAGAGCATCGCCGCTTTTTCCTCGGCCGTCCAGCGTCCCAATGTTGCGTACTCCTCAAACTGGTTGATCCATCCCTCGAAATCCGGTTTACCGTCATACTTCTCTGGTCGTAAACTAAACTTCTTCAAACTCGCTCCTACCTGGCCGGTCTGTTGTTGTTGAGCCCGCGCATTCTGCTCATCCGTCGGGGTGGACGTTCCCATAAAATTAAACTGCCTACCCATGATGGTCGTGTCCTCCCCTTTGGTTTCGGTTTTCGCACCTCCTTTCTCCTCCCCACCTTCCTTGAAGGCGACGTCAGAATCCATCTGCTCGAAGACTGCCGCGGTCGCCATGAGTATCCAATACCGACGAAACACCCAAGATCCACAAGTCCGTATGTGCCTATTTCAGCACCACCGCTGCCACCAGTGTGACGTTCTCTGGTAAGTCGGGGTTGCCGATTCTTACAACAGAGGAACGTGGGGGTTGTTCGGGTCTCGGGGCGGACGGGGAATCCGGGCCAAGAACCGAGATGTGTTTCTAGAGTCGTGCCTCGCGCACGAGGGGGGGCTGAGCGAATCGATCGGGAATCGGCACTCGATGTCAACGGAGGACTGCGGGGGAGGGAAATTATGGTAGGGGTACGGGTCGGCCGGGGTTCGTCTCGCTCTATCTCCCAGACCAGCATTCACCCCGACCGGGCGGTCCACCCCTGAGTTCCGGTCCGCGGGGGCGACGGGCCGACGGGCCGACGGTCGCCTATTGTTTGGTAGCGTGGGGCCGAGCATGCCGCGCCCTCGTCCCCGCGGACTTCGCTCCTTCGTTCCGTTCCCCATGTCTTCGTGCCATACTACGCCTCGGTTTCCGGGACTACTTCGGGCCTTCGTGCCTTACTCCGTTCCCTCGTTCCTCGTTCTTCGGGCCGTCGGGCCCCTTACCCTGTTTTTCTACTACCTATCTCGAGCTTCGACTGTTTTGTCCTAACTTCTGCTTAATTACTCTGATCGGCTCATCTTTAGCGGTTGTTTCAGGAAAGAGGACACGTCTGGACACCAGGAGAACTGTTAAAGAACTCTGTTTATTCGGGCCTCACCGCCCCTTTATATACTAGAGAGGTCAGCCCTGATTGGCTACTTTCGGTCACGTGACCTACAACTGACGTCACTTCCGGTTTATATTTTCCGTTTCCGGTTTACATTTTACTTCCGGTTTACATATTTCCGGGTTTCGTTCCTTTACATTTTCGTTCCTTACATATTCGTTCCTTACATATTCGTTCTTTACATATTCGTTCCTTACATATTCGTTCTTTACATATTCGTTCTTTTACATATTCGTGCCTCTTTTTCAGGCTTTCCATACTTTCGTTCATTATTACATATTCGTTCCTTTACATCTATTTCGTTCTCTTACATATATTTCGTTCTCTTACATATATTTCTACTATTACCTTATTTCTATTATTTTGACCTCTATGTATTTTGGATGAATAGCCGTTCATCACACTATATTTGTCATCATAATTCCCTTATCTGGATGTAGGATTCATCTAAGGTCACAATCTGTTATCTTTCAGCCCAGGTTTGGATGAGAGCCCAAGATACCAACCACAACAACAATCACATATCATAGTCAAAAACGACAAAAAGGGGAAACTTTTTGAAATGTTGTTGCCAATCTATTTTCAATTTTTCAAATAACAAAAACTAGAATCTATATAAAAAGTCTGAGACGCGCTTCTTTGTATATTAGGACAGTCTACAAAAGGTTTCAAAGCTCTAAGTAAAATATTATTTATTTTAAGTGAGATATATATGTTGGAAAAATAAATGTGAATATTTTGATTTACAAGTTAGCAGCCTACCGTCAGATCAGTTGTTCTTGCCATGTTTACATATACTAATCAATAGATATTGCTGGCTATTTAATAATTTGTTTCTATTTAATGACACTATCAGGGACAAAGCAGGGAGTCAATCCAGGGATATTTTACGGAGCATTTGTATTTACAAACCATCAAATACGAAGCACTTTCTTCAACCAGGGAAAATTTACAATGCAAAAAGGCCCACTTTTGGACACTCCCTGGTTAAAAAAAACAACTGGTTACTCAGGCCTTTAGGCTTACTCCACAGCGTGCCCCCCCCCACCCCCACTACACCTGGGCACACCTGGGCCCGGGGAGTAGAGGTAGCCGGACCAGTGAAGTCCTTTCATGACCTAGAATCCTCTTGCATAAAAGTTTGAGTACCTAGCGGACTTGGACGTTACTACAGTCTAAGGGCCACCTGTGACTAATTAGAAATTACCTGTATACAGGTACAAAGCTGGTTACAGTGGTCATTAGGCCCCCTCCATTCATTAGGCCTGGACTCCCCCATGTCGTGCCCGGACACGCCCACCCCACGGCCGATTCTATTCTCACATCCACAGAAACTCACACATCTAAAAAATCACACATCCACGGCCCCATGCGCGATGACTTCTAACCCAAATTTTGTGGGGGACATGGCGATTCTATTCCCACATCCACGGGCCCACGCGCAATGACTTTGAACCCATGCGCAATGACTTTGAACCCACTTGCAATGACTTTGAACCCACATGCAATGACTTTGAACCCACGCGCAATGATTCCCGTCATTACGCGCGGGTTCCTGTGGATGTGTAGGTAATCCACGCGCAATGATTCCCGTCATTAAGCATGCATTCCCGTGGATGTGTAGGTAACCCACGCGCAATGACTTTGAACCCACGCGCAATGATTCCGTCATTACGCGTGGGTATGTATGTATAGATGTGTTGATGGATAGATGTGCGAATAGACGGTACCCCACCCCCCCGCTCCCCCACAGACAGGGGCCTTTGTTGGGGCCCCCGGCCATGCTGTGACGTTAAAGAAACATTCCGCAACTATACTTTTTTAGTCAGTCAAGTACTTAATAAGATAGCACGTAACACACACACAATTACATTATTTATGGTTAGGTCGAAACCTCACCAAATCAGAATGTCATTAAGATATTATTTTTGGGTGAGGTTAGGACTAAACCAAAACAGAACGTTACAAGAACATTATGTTTAGGTCGAATAACTTAACCAGAACGTCAAAATAATGTCGCAGTGCAACGTTGCAGCAGTACGTTGCAGCAACATTATCGGGAGCCATCAAAATAACGTAACAAGAACCAACACAGAACTAAACAGAATGTTGCTGCAACGTGATAATAACGTTACATGCTTGCCTAGGGGGTCCCCAATGTCACATGTCGAACTTAAAAAATGGCAATGTCGCCTGTCACTTAACTCCCCACGTCGCATGTCGCCTCTAAGAAGTTGCAATATCCCATATCAAATTTAAGAAACAAGCCATGTCATGTCATTCATTTTTACATGCATGTCACTAAACCTCATGTCACATGTCAATTTTAAGAAATGGCACTGGCGGATCCAGCATTTTGAAAGGGAGGGGGGGCGCTAGTGGACATCTTTTTTCCTTAATTGCTTTTTGGTCGAATTTTACATTAGAAAAATGCAAAATTTTGCGGAAAAAGGGAGAGGCGCACGCCCCCGCGCCCCTCCTCTGGATCCACCCATGAATGGCCATGTCGCCGTGTCGAATTTTGGGGTCTAGGGCCATCAGACACACACCTTTCAGGGGACTCCAGCTGTAGATATACGGTGGGACGTGGCTGTTGCTGCTATCTCTAGATTTGTTTATAGTGTTACAAGACCGCTTCTGAGCCAGGTGAGTGAATTTTCATTTCACAGGAGTGCCTTTCGCCCCTTGTTATGTGTCTGGGGTTTCATTGGTTGGTCGACCTGCTGCAGATGATCACGTGCTTTGTAACAGGGACTTTGATTGGTCCCCATGTGCCACTGGCAGCAGGAGCAGGGCTAGCGCCAAGTCTTTTCAAATTTTAAGAAATTACTAAATGACTTATGTTTATGTATATTTATACATATACATACTGTATAAATTCTAATTACTATAGAAAGTTTTAGAGCAATATATCAACCAAATTTCTGTTATACAACTGTCTTCAGGGAACAAAGGTGTTGGAGGCAATTTTGAAAATATTTCATAGCAAACCTACATTTTGGTGAAAACTGGCATGGGCTTATTCTCCCTACCACGGATAGCTAGTTTACAGTATTTTAGACAGCTGCAGGTTAATTTGGACTAATGTTGTGGACAAGAAAATTGGAGAAACGTATTAGAAAAACTATTAGAAAATGGGAAATTCATTTATGATTAGGTTTTGAATGTTATATTTACCCAGCTTTAATTTTGTGTGGGGAAGAACCTGACATATTAATTTGTATTATGCACACATATTTACATCCAATAATTTGAATCTGATCATTCATATGTTATTATCACAATGAGAATAGTCTGTAGGTGAAGATCAGTGGCGGATATCCAAGGGCATTTTTCATTTTAGAATCATAAAGGGGGAAAGCCATTGAGCTATTAATAAGTTTAAAGATACCTCATGACATGATCTAAAAGTGTTGCCTGTAAAATATCCCGTCGCATTCAGCTATTGCGTGTTATAAAGAGAGCAAGTACCCCCTCCCCTGGTCTGTCACGAACTACATTACTATGAGGCAGTCTGAGGTTCAATTCACTATTAATATTGAGAATATTTGTTTTAGATTTTAGAACATTGTAAAAGTACAGACTTTAAAGATACAATGAAAAGAACACTAGCATTAACAAATAGGTAAAAATGAATGGCTAATCAAATGTGAATGTGGCTAATTCATTAAGCAGCAAATTCGCCACAACGGCTTAAACAAAAGTATGGGGGGGGGGGGGGGGGCAAGACTGGCCAGATCCAGGGGGTGGGGAAATGTCTCAAATGCCCGGAGGTGGCTCGAACTCGCCAGTCTCGCCAACCGACTCCCAGGCCACAGATCATTCATCACGTTAACGTTAGAAGGCATCAACAACCACGTATGGATCTATACGAATAGTTATCACAAAAGATAAAGGTTGGTGCCTACATACATTCATCCACGTTACAAAGTTTGTAAGGAAAGGGTCACACATATTTATAAACAAAACAGATTAATTTTGTTATGAGTGCACAAGGACTTTAGGGTCTGTCCATAATTGATGTCACACATGAGGGGGTGGGTGGGTGGTTTGCACAGCGTGACACTGCCTGAAAACGGACCTTATATTCATGTTTAGATTAGAAAATTAAGTGTGATAGGAGGGTGCGTAGGTCCTCAAAATACCCTGAAAAAGCGTGACATCATTTATGGACAGCCCCTTATCCGTACTTAATCTGTGTAGTAACTTCTGACTAGGGATCACAGACAACCCAGATAGCACTGACCCAATTCGACCTCTGACATAGGTAATAATGTTTATCTTTGTTATCTTAAGAATGTAGTAGGGAGGTCAAGCCCTTATTTATTCTTATTGCTCTTTGTTAACATATGAGATACCTAAACATATAGGTCTCGAAACAATTGCTGATACCCATATCCTTATCAGGACAGAATTTTTAGCACGTCAAGTGGACTTCACGAGGGATACAAGGTGCGAAAATAAAAGTTTTTAGAACGTCCTTGTACTCGTATTCTTTAATCTAAAAATGACGGATCTCCTGTTTTAGAATGAGCCAATGATTTACCAAAATTATTAATTATAATCAAACATTCTCCTGCAATCTTTTACACAGTCAGCCCATGGAACACACTAAAGGCCGTATTCCACTTATCGATTTTGATGCTGCCGATTTTGCATTTGGTTGATTTTTATTGGCATTATTCCTTACATATTATATATCATTTGAAAGAGAATCATGAGGCATTTCTGATGATGTATAACATTTCTATTTTTGACCTTTATTCCCACTGTTGATTTTTAAAATCGGCAGCAAAATCGGTATGTGGAATACGGCCTTAAAATTGGCCAACCTTTGGGGTAGGATCGACTGACTTTAGCACAGATTCAGATCAAACGGACACATTTCAATATGGTAAACTTACATGCAATCATAGGAATCAGCCGAATTAGCACGGACTTTTTGGCAGACTGTGTAAACGTCGCCTAATGGGTACGAGGCTTAATTTTACTTTATAGTATAAACTTACGAGATCAATGTATGTAACTGGCTTAACACTCCTATGGTAAGCTCACCGTGAGACCCAGGCTTAGAGAAGGTTCAGTTTAGCCTACATTCAGCTTGGATTTCCTGGAGGGGTGGGGGGGGGGGAGGGGGGGGGGTCACTTAACCACTAAACTAAAGGCCGTATTCCACATACCGAAAGTGCGGGCCGCCGATACTGATCCTCTCCATAGCAACGTTCCATACCGGCAGCCTGTCATTTCGGCACACTTTCGGTGGCCGAAAGTGCGTTATCGGCGGCCGAAAGTGCGTTATAGGCGGCCGAAAGTGCGTTATCGGCAGCCACTCCAAAATCGGCAGGACAAATTTACCAACATGTTCGTAAATTTTATCGGCAGTGCTTCCCATTCTTGCTGAAATTGTATGGGCGTCAAATTGGCAACGCACTTTCGGTATGTGGAATACGGGCTTTAGGTTATCTAAGCTTTGGTTATATTAATAATGATAGATCTAGACTATAACAGACTTGATGGCTGGAATATGTCAAAATGAGGTGATCATGCACAGATAAAAATATAATGAGTTAGAAACTCAATCAAATGTTCCAAGTTTTTGCAAAAACTTTAAAACATTACATTTTGAGGGTGCCTATTTGTCCAAACGTTTTAACCCTTTTTTGACTAAGTTAGTTTGACTAAATTTCGACTAATGACTATCCCTAAGACAAAATCTTAAACATTCTGACTAACCCTTTTGTTAATAAAACCATTTATTTAATGAGAATTCCAGGATTTAACTCTTCTAAAACTGTTATTTTGATTAAGAGTGCCACCTAGTGGAAAATCTGATAGGCCTAGATAGCTCTTCAACTATTCCTTGAGTTGGAAACGTAGGTAACTTGACTATGGGATTAGACACTGGTTCTTGGAGGTGCGGTTAAAAAGAGTGGTTATGTCTTACTCTCATTTTGTATAGCAAAAGCCAGATTTGACTTACTTTCTAACCTTTCGTGTATCTTCAGTGTGTGTCCCTCCCCATTCAGTTCCTTTGTGCCATGAAAAACAGATGGTGTGAGCTATAGAGAGGGATGGGAATTGAGTGACTTCAGATAGAAATCATTTTATCATTTTTTATCTCCTGCAAAATCAACTGTGTGAAATACCTTGAATCAACTGGACCAATTATCCTAGCATTATCCAAAATTGTGTCACGAAAACAAATATAAAATCCAAAAATCCAAACAGGGCAACTACTTACAGAGTTCACTCACCTATAACTGATTGTGCCCTGGGGAAGAGAGAAATGGGTGTATTTTTCCTGATTGAAACACCAACGATGGTATAGCAAGCAAAGATTAGTGATTTGTAACATTCGGCCATGAAAGTGCTGATGACAGCGCCCCCTATGAGAGTCTGTGCAACTAGATACAAATAAAACAACAGGCCGTCTCTTTCTATCTTTTTCAAAATATAAACAAACGGCAAATGACATCGCAAATACGGCAAAACACCACGCATTGTAGTGGTTTGCAACCTTAGAGGTTGCTACCATTGTCACCCTCACGAAAATGGTGTAGGACGAGCTCGAGTTATTTATCTTAGAGAAGCTATAATATTTTTGGATACACCCACCCGACCTCTACTTACCCGGGGGATCATGAAAAAACTCCAGACTCTGAGGAGGGCACATGCACTGTTCAAACTGAGAAACAGACTCAGAAAAACTTCAGAAAAAGGTTTTTTTTAATCAAATGTTTTTTCGCAGATGGGTGTCCATTTGAATGCAATTCACTTGAAAGCAGTGGCCCATTTCATAAGAAACCTCCATATGTTGGCATGTTTTGCGTTTCATAAATTCTCCTTCATCACCTTTTTGGTCACCATAGGTATGTGAGTTTTGTTTTTGCTTATGTGAGTTTGGTTATGTTACAGGAGTTTTGGTTGGATTTATTGAGTTTCGGGTTGATTTACAGGAGTTTTATTATGAAACATTTGCATACGAGAGTTTCAAACCCATGCACAGTTTCTGTATGCTCACATAAAAGAAACACCCCACTGGTCCTTGGTAATGTTTGCATACTTTTGTATACAAGGACATGGGAAAAATAACAGGAATTGTCCATCTATCACATTTCTAAGAACATATCTAATGAAAAGTATCCGAATTATACACTATGTACTGGTACACTAAAGGTTAAGTGGGCAAATAGGGGACTTGGGTATAGTTACCTATCTTGTAGATGCTTTTTCCTGTTCAAATTTATAAAAAGGTGTCATTACATATCAAATTCACTTAGAAGATGTCCTGAACTATTGATGTCCTTCAAAGTAATCAAAGAAATATTTACAAATAAGTATTTCATGTTCATGTTCATGAAGACCACTTATATACTTTGGATAAGCATTTCTAGCCTCATTCAGCTTAGAAATAACCATTTTTGATAACCATTTGGATGTATCCTTTTAGTTTTTAAGGTTTTATATGTAATAAAATCCATGAAATCATGCCTTGCATAGCACCAAATATCTCTCGAGCAATAATTTGGCTGCTAAACTAAATGGTTAATTTGAAATAAACCACTCTCACTCGGATTTCCTTTGTTCTAGCAGTGCACTCTCAGGTGATAATGCACTGGTGGCCTCAGATAATGCACTGGTTGTCTGAAATAATGCACAGTTGCTAATTTGTTGTTGAAATATACTCAGGTGATAATGCACTGGTGGCCTTAGATAATGCACTGGTTGTCTGAAATAATGCACAGTTGCTAATTTGTTGTTGAAATATACTGCCAAGAACACCCAATTTTGAATTTATGAAAAGTTTGACCATTATGTGCACAGCCCAGGATAGAACCATAGACCTTTGGATACATAGTGCCACAGCCTAACCACTACCCTACCAGGACAGCTGTTAGAAGTTTGGTCAGTCTTACCTTTTATCCATTGTTGGTTCATTTAGTCTGTTCTGGAGTGGAGTGGGATGTAACTACAGTCTATGACTGTACACTCAGTGGGCAATCAACTACCCTTTCACCCCTCCCCTATCCCCCTCCACCCCTCCCCTCCCCCTCTGCTGGTAAGGAGCTTCATTCTGCCACATTGAAACCTCAGGCACTAGAGTGATTATGGGCTATTACTTCTAGTGGGGAGGATGATTCGCTGCAGAGTGAAGGAGCACCGGTCAGAGCACAGGTGAGGGCTCTTGATGGGGGGATCCCAATGTTGCATGTCAAATTTAAGAAATGCTAATGTCACATGTCATTGTCACTTATCTTTTTCTTCTGTTGCATTGGAATTTAAAAAATACTTATGCCCTTTTTCACTTAAAAAGCCTATGTCATTATCACTCTGTGTAACTCTGTTGAATTTAAGAAAATGCCCATTTCATATTTAGGAGTCTAGGGCCATCCACTAGGGTCATACAGAGGCAGAGTGAACATTTATATCAATGATCATGAATTAAGTATTGAATTCAGAAGTTCATAAGGTACTAAGGGGAAAGTAATACTTTCTCTCGTGGTTTATGTCATATAATGGGCTCGTGCATTATTTCACCCCATGCACTACTAGGAGTCCATTATCCTACACATAATTTTATACAAAATCCTAGAAAACAGTTTGAAGTGGATGGAAACCTCAGACGGTTTCAAAATTAATATGATATGATTAATGTAATATATATTGTTTCACTGACCTCAGATTTTGTGAATCTATATTTCAACATTACATACTAAATAAGTGATTCTAGTTTACCTGATTAACACAGTCATTTGATTTTCACAACAGTACACAACAAATGTTGTAAATGAAGAGCTCCTACATCCTCTGACGGCAACCGTGAAGTGGGGGGTACACAAAAATGTAACTTTTATCTGCATGTATAAGGAACAATAGAACCCCATTGCACTTTTGGGTGTACATTACGATAAAGCAGGCAATTACGCAAAAGGGTGGTTTTCATAACTTTTATTTTTTAGCTTTCAAAACTGGATAACTTTCGACTGGTCCTGGTTATAATATGTAAAGCGATAATGTTCCATTTAGGCTAATTGTACCTTTCACTGCTAATACAAGAAAATTATCAACTTTAAATTGATATGATTTACCTACAACGTTGAAAAATGCAAAAAAAGGTTATTCCAAAATTAGTAAGTATGGTATAGAAAAACTAGTTTTCAGTCCACTATTTGCCCGCCCGACCTAAAGGCAACCCATGCTTCTACTGAGCAGCCTCTTCCAGCTACTGGTTTACAAGCAGGCTGAATGAGATGTCAGAGCTCTGCCGATCTCCACTTTGACTGGATGGAAAGGGAGTGAGGTCTCCCTGGTTCAGCTCTTTCTAATGTAAAAGGAGCTAGGAATTGACAATAAGGAGAATAGTAAGGAGTGGATACAACATTTAAGGTTAGTGTCTTTACCATAGGGGTATTTGTGACACGCCCTTGGGATGTACGAATCTCCCAAGGTACGTACGGCCATCCGAGCACGACCCCTAAGGGTCTTCTATATTTTATCACCTAATCACAGCTCCGAATATGCTAAAAATAGCATAAATGAGGAGATGTACGTACAGCCTGTTTATTTTCACTGCCCCTAAAGCCAGGTCCCCACAGGGCGACTAGTTTGAAAAAAATCGACGGCGACCAACGTGAATTTCGGCGGTTTGGTCGCCCAACGACTTACCATAGACTGGCGCCTTGATGTCTGACGATTAAACCACTAGTCGCCGTGGTTTCTGGGCGAAATATTTGACATGTTTGATATTTTCCTTTATTCGCCGGCGATTAATGCAGTTAATCGCCTGGCAGGACGACCAAGACAACTCCTAATCGCCAGCAGTTTGATGGGAAGTGTGTCCCAACGTGGCGAATAATTATTTTTCCGCCGGCGATTAGTTAATCGTCCGACGACGTACTAACTCCTTAATCGCCGGGCGACCAACGTTAATCGCCGTGGTTTAGTCGCCACGTGGGGATCTGCCTTTATACGCACCGCTGGCCGGTCGTGCGGGTGATAAATAATGTAGATGTCAGAACTCAGTGCCTGTTCATCAGGGTATTTGCATGTACTCACATGCACACAGTGTTAAAGCCAAACTTGCTTGAAATGTTAAATCATAAATGTGAAAGCTTAAATGTTAATTGATAACCAGACTCTCTAAGAATACCTATCACATCTCCCCCTCTGTGTTCTTCGAACAGCAAGACTAGTAGTATATATATAAAAACCTATTGTACAAAATCTACCCCAGGTATAGGAAGTGCATACAGATTCACAATGTTATAATATAGACTATATTATATGGGCTGGGCGCCATCTTGATGATCAAAATCTTATTTCACGAACATCTAGAAGAGTTATTTTTGCATCTAAACTGATTGTATGATATCATAATAAGCAACTTCTATCATAAACATAAAAAAATGCAAGATTTCTATATTTTTGTGATAGCCACATGGCCACAAAAAACACCTGATGATCACCAAAGAATGGTTCCCCTCACCTGGGTCTGCTGGTGAGGAGGTCTCCCACCCAAGCTGCGACGTAACAGAAATTCACAGCTTATACTTTACCAATAACCTTAACTGGACTCATCTAACATATTTCTATACTTATTTCAGTTTTGGTTTTGGCTCCCTTTAAATATTTTGTTGCTCAGCATCATTTATGTTGATAAATTGTATTTGGTTACCAAATAAGGTTCTCTAGTCTTTCCAACGAAGCAGTTCTTGTGTTGTTTGTGTTTTGTGTTAATATTGATAAATTTTACGTGCACGAAATTGACTTAGCAAAAATAACAGTAACACATGTAGACATAAAGTGCATCGATTTTCTAACTAAAAGAACGGTATAACAATCACCATCAATTTTCTTTATTTCTTCCTTGTTATTTGCAATTGGCTAGGAATAACTTACTTACTGCGGTAGTGCAAAATACACAATATTCACTATTAGTCTAGCGGGCCGACCTACCATTCTCAAATTAAATTAAAGTAAAAAGATAAGCCCCATACCCACTAGGCTTAATGCTATATTGAAATCAACAGACTGAAAAAGCAAATTCTAAGAAGGACCACAGGGAGAATACAAAATCGAAGATTATGGATAATCATGAAACGAGAAGCCATACGCGAGAGCCAACTTTACTCACTGCCACAAATACGCACCGCTCCGACATGCACCGCTCGACGTGGACACTGCGTACAATGCGGGGGGCCCAGACCATTAAACTTGACACGGCGACATGGCCATTTCTTAAAAGCGACATGTGATACGGAGCTAAGTAACATGAAGTACAAAATTAACATAACATAGGTCACTCTTAAATTTCAACAAAAAAGGTGTTTAAAATCAACATGAATGTCAAAATCATAGGGGGACATGAGACGTGGCCATTTCGTAAATTCGACATGCGACATGGAGACCCCATGTCTACATCCCCCAACACGGCACTATCGTACAGAGTGCGCGTGCCCCCCCCCCCCCCCCCCCCACACACACACACTCCCCTTTGTCAGACCCAACAAAGAGCTCGGTGGCACGTGCACTGTTAGTCCTTCCGTGACCTCCCTGTCTCTTGCATAAAGGCAATATTACACTATGCGGTGGGGGATTTTTGCCTCGCTAGTACTTCGTGGTGCAGAAGCCAACATGTTCAGGCTAAATTCCACTATGTGGTAGTGGAATATAGGGAGAATTTGCGTTTACTATTTTTTGGTACCGCAAGCAATTGGCGGTTTTGATACCAACATGTTGGTAACCCCGACCACAAGTAATGCATAGAAAACCTGTATAAAACAGCAGGGGCCACAAGCAGGGGCCGCAAGTACCCATATTCCACCAGGTTTTTGATAGTTTGCTCGCATGTTTTAATGGTACTGCAAGCAAATACTGTATAGTCGAATATAGCTTTTAAGTATTTGCACCCCCCGCAAGCATTACATTGAAAATCTATATAAAATCATTTGCGTTGGTACTTGCGTTGTCAACGCAAATAAATCCCTGTATTTCAAACATCGCAAATGTGAGGTGAAACACCGCAAATACAACCAAAACACCATAGAGTAGAATGTAGCCATGATAGTTTGAGTGACTAGCGTACTTGGATGTCACTACAGTCTAGCGCATAGTGCCTGTAGTTTACTGTTCATGCTACCACTAGGAGGAGGTCTTGGAGCCCAGCGTTCAGCCGTTCTGGTCACTCCACTGCCCACCGGGGAGGGACGCTGGAGGGACGCTGAAGGGACGCTGGAGGGACGCTGGAGGGACGCTGGGGGGACGCTGGAGGGACGCCGGGTTCAGAGGCCGGGCGGCGGTCAGCAGTAGGCCTCCCGGTGACTCCTTTTGTTTTACTGGACACACCGTGCTGTACTGCCTTGGACGAGGAGCCTGTACCTGAGTGACGACTCATCAAACAGGGATTAGGTATTTATATTACCGTTACCTCGTCAGAAGGTGGGGGGAGGTGGGGGAGGGGGGTACGGCCCTCCTACCCAACAGTCCACTGTTTATGTTTTACAGCAGACTGCCATGTGGATCTGTAGGATATTAACCCGGAACTGAACAATTTCAAAATAATCAAATGACCAAGTCATTTAATAGTATTTGATCACACTACCCATAGAATCGTTTCACGGTAGTCAGATGGTGCGGAAAGATCTCTTTAGTACAGTTTGGTATTTGATAGCTTGATAACACAGGTAGTGCCCTCTATTTCATAGGTCCATGACTGAAGTATTTTGATGGTTGATGTTTCCATTTTGTATGGTCTAATTAGGGGCTAATCTTGAAAAAGTGAACTACAGAATTCTGAGTATGGATTTGTTTACAAATTAAATTCGACATGCAACATTGGGATAAATAAGTAACAAAGACATCCGAGATTGGCGTTTTTTAAATTTGTCACGCGGCATCCAGAGCCCCAATATCCATGACCAAACTGCTAAGCTGTTTGCCTCATTTTATTTCAAACCATTAGCAATATATAGTCTCTAATAAGGACTCCTAAATATGTATCAGGTTATATGAGTCAGGTGCAGCGTGGCAATGAGTCAGGGAATACTTAAGTCAACTACTCAACCAATAATTGGGTCAGTGGGTCAGTGGATCAGTGGATCAGTGGGTCAGCGGATCAGTGGATCAGCAGGTCAGTGGATCAGCGGGTCAGCGGGTCAGTGGATCAGCGGGTCAGCGGGTCAGTGGGTCAGCGGGTCAGCAGGTCGGTGGGTCAGTAGGTGAGTGGGTCAGCGGGTCAGTGGGTGAGTGGGTCAGTAGGTGAGTGGGTCAGTGGGTCAACGAGTTGGTACTTGATGGTAGAGATTCTTATGAAGAGGTTATTTGACAGTGATGGGGGTATAGACCCTTAAAATCAACAGCCCGACATGGCTATTTCTTAAATTCAACACAGCGACATGGCCATTTTTTAAAATTCGACTTGCGACAGGCAACTAAGGGACAAATGACATTTCCATTTTCTTAAATTCGACAGGGGACAGGGGCTTTCAAAAGATAGTGACATGCGACAGGGCCATTTCTTAAATTTGACATGCGACATGGGTCTTATCTCTGACAGAGTGCAGGCAACATGTTTTTTTTTAAAATTTGATACGCAACGTGGGACCCCCCCATCCATACCCCCAGTGAGAACTTTTTGTTTTAAAACATTTTATTTAAACTGAAAACATTTCAGACCGAGGTCTGTATGTTCTTCCGCAGTACAAGTCTGGGATATGGTCAGGAATACGTACAGGTTTTACAGTGATGATTAAATTGAAATGTCAGATATTCATTTTACATGGTAGGTATAACAATATATCTGAATTACAGGTGTGTGACATTAGTTTCTTTTGGATTCTAGGAGGAACATTCTTAAGGCCTTGTCAAATGTATAGAGACTGGACCCAACTCAGCTGAGTTGAGTTGAGTACTAGTTTGACATCTTGAACCTCACCACAATCTATACAGAGTATGTTATCCCCTTTTTTCATTTGCTAACTCCTGTGCTTGCTATCTGAGGTATAGTTACAATCTATTCTTAGCTTGGTAAGATAATTTCTGATCGTTGGAGATCTAGTGTTGTTGAGGTAAGGTTACTGACCATACGAACATTGACTGACATAGTTTTTACAATAAAAACTATTATATCAGATGTGAAATAATTCATTTCACATCTGTTATTGTTAATGCCATTGCAGCAGTAGCAGTCAAGAGTTTGTAGGTAGATGTTCTCAAGCCTTGATGTCACAAAGAGATTTTAAGACAGACTCGGTGAAAGCATTGGGTGTTTGCCATATATTTCCCAGACCAATAGTAGACCAAAAGAAATACTGAATACTTTGCAGCCACTGACGATGAACTACAGTCCATGCATAGACCATTTACTCAGGGCTGATCTAGGGGATGGCGAAGGGGGCAGGTGGGGGGGGGGACCCCCCTCTACTAGAGTGGACTTAAGCCCTGTTTCCACCAACCGATTTTACTAGCGATTTCAGAAATCGGTAGTGGAAATATTGGTTAATCACAAACATGTTTTACACCATTAGAAAAGGTTTTTGATTCTGTCTCAAAGGGTATGTAAGATATATAACCCTTTGCCATATTACCAGTTCAAAGTAATAAATTACCAACAAATCAGTAGTCAAATCGACTGGTGGAAACAGGGCTTTAGGCTACACAAAGGGAGAAAAAAGCACGAGCCTGAGCAGGTTATACCTAGTGTGACGTTCTCTGGTAAGTCGGGGTTGCCGATTCTTACAACAGAGGAACGTGGGGGTTGTTCGGGTCTCGGGGCGGACGGGGAATCCGGGCCAAGAACCGAGATGTGTTTCTAGAGTCGTGCCTCGCGCACGAGGGGGGGCTGAGCGAATCGATCGGGAATCGGCACTCGATGTCGACGGAGGACTGCGGGGGAGGGAAATTATGGTAGGGGTACGGGTCGGCCGGGGGGCGGTCCACCCCTGAGTTCCGGTCCGCGGGGGCGACGGGCCGACGGTCGCCTATTGTTTGGTAGCGTGGGGCCGAGCATGCCGCGCCTTCGTCCCCGCGGACTTCGCTCCCTCGTTCCGCTCCCCATGTCTTCGTACCATACTACGCCTCGGTTTCCGGTACTACTTCGGGCCTTCGTGCCCTACTCCGTTCCCTCGTTCCTCGTTCTTCGGGCCATCGGGCCCCTTACCCTATGTTTCTACTACCTATCTCGAACTTCGACTGTTTTGTCCTAACTTCGGCTTAATTACTCTGTTCGGCTCATCTTTAGCGGTTGTTTCAGGAAAGAGGACACGTCTGGACACCAGGAGAACTGTTAAAGAACTCTGTTTATTCGGGCCTCACCGCCCCTTTATATACTAGAGAGGTCAGCCCTGATTGGCTGCCTTCGGTCACGTGACCTACAACTGACGTCACTTCCGGTTTATATATTCCGTTTCCGGTTTACATTTCACTTCCGGTTTACATATTTCCGGGTTTCGTTCCATTACGTTTTCGTTATTCGTTCTTTACATATTCGTTATTCGTTCTTTACATATTCGTTATTTACATCTATTTCGTTCTTCGTTCTTTACATATTCGTTCTTTACATCTATTTCTATTATTACCTTATTTCTATTATTTTAACCTCTATGTATTTTGGCTGAATAGCCGTTCATCACACCCTCCCGCACCTTCTTGAAAGGTGGGAAAACACGTTATACAAAATTTCAACACAGTTCATACAGCAACGACAACAGAACATACTCTAGAACCAGAAACATTTCAATCCTACGCTCCTTATCGGTAGAGGAGGAGGTGTCACCCTCTGTCCTCCCCGGTCTACTTCGGAGGGCCCCCGGGGCCTATCCGGCTAATTATTATTTCTCTTCTTTCTTCGTTTTTTTCTCTTCGTTTTTTCTCTCTTCTTAATGAAAGTTCATATAATTCGTTTTTATATATCTTAGTCTCTTTTTATCTTCGTCAGAGTTCTCTATCCTGGATCTATTAGGACCTCCTCTTTTTTTCCGTCTTTAGGATGAGCGAGCCGGTCGTGGCTCTCCCACCCGGGACTGGGGATCGGTCGTGACCCCGTCGCCCCCGCTCCTCTCCTCTGGGCTCTATTTACTTTAGCCCCTCGGTGCGTTTTTCCTCGCCTTTTTACCCTCATTAGGACAGAGGGACCGGTCGTGGTCCTCCTGCCCGGGGCCATGGGTCGGTCGTGACCCGCAGTGCCCCCGTTCCCTTCGTTTTCCGTCGTCCAGACGTTCTCCCCTAGTTCGGGTGGAGAATCGGTCGCGACTCTCCCACCCAGAGGCCAGGGCCGGTCGTGACCCTTAGTCCTCTCGACCCTCGATCCGTTCTACCGTCGTTCAGACGTTCTCCGTTGTTTTTGGGTAGAGAATCGGTCGTGATTCTCCTACCCGGTCGGTCGTGACCCCTCGTTCTTCCGTAACTATTACTCTTCTCTGCGTTCTCTTAGGTGATGATGATGATTTTAAGGATGAGTTGAAGAAGAAAGACTGAAGTTTTTGTGGATAGAATGTTCTTTTTGGACTTCGCACCCTCGGTCGCCTCGGCATTCAGAGCCCTCCAGTGACTTTTTCACGTTTGGCAAGGACAACATGTTCGAGCCAAAGGCCAAGGTACCCAAAGAAGAAGATGGCGTTGTATGTGGAAAGGAACTTAACTTCATGCATTAAAGCTTAGAGTGGAAGCTTCAGCAGACGACGTCGCGGGTTTCGTGCTACTTGTCACGGTGAAGCTTTGAGATGGAGTCCGGGTGAAGGTGAGACTGAGAAGATTAGAATCATTAATTATCGATGAAGTGTCCGTTTTCCGTACAGGAACTGAAGTTTGACTTTTACGACACATGTCCTCGTGGTTAACCCAGCATCAAGATGTTCCGTCCTCGACCACGTCGACACATTTGAAGATTTCAGGATTTCAGAAAGAGATGTCGGAGAGAGTCTACCATAGTAAAGTATTTCCGTCACCGTTCCGGGCCAAAGTGGCATGACAACAACCGGAACGGAGACCTGATTAAGAAGATAATTTTGATGAAGTTTCTTTTTGATGACAGGAGCCGGTGCCTCTCATCCCTCCCCCCCTCCGTAAGCAACGGCAGGAAGACAGTCCTCTTTGGGGCGAGAGGGAGGCTCCTTCGTTCTACTGATGAGATGATTTTCCTAAGAAGAGGATTCCTGTTTCGGGCACTCGGGCCCTCGTTCGTTTCCTAGGCTCTCGGGCCTCGCTCTGTTTACTAAGTTTTTCTCTTCGTCCTCCCGGAGGACCGTGCTTTTAGACGATTTTCGTGAGACTGTAATACCAACAAATAGTTCGTTAATAGAAGTAAGTTTAAGATCCGGTCTGGTTTGATTTTGGAGTAAGGCCACAGTCGTCCACGGTGCCATGTCACATTGCATGGAGCCACTATGCCTATGACGAACGCCGAGACAACAGCTCCGAGCCGTTCCGGGCTGCTCCTAGGTACGACGGTTCGAAGTTGGTAAGTTGAAGATATTAGTGAGAAGGAGAAGAAGAAGCCGTAGAAAGTGAAGATGGACGACATCAACTGGGACCTGCACCCAACGTCAACCTCTGAGATCCGGAACGGGCCCATTCTCAATAAAATAGCATGTATAGAGAACTCATCCGATGTCGAACTCCAAGAAGGGTCGCTCCTCGTCGCTCTTTACAGACCTCTTGATGTGTCTATCGAGGCATCCGCGGCCGACGTTCCAAGCACCACCTCCCTGTATATTGCAAAGATTACTTCCCTATATGTTTCAAAGACTATTTTGTTTCGTTCCTCGAGAAGAAGACATCAGGAAATACGACATGGAAGGAGTCTCTGTCGTTACTGCAGGTAAGAGATTAATATAAGTTTTAGTAAGTCTATTAATTTTCGTTTCTCGTTCATGTATTGCTTTTACTATATATTACGGTCGGTCACGAGCCAGGGCCCCTAAGTTATCGTCCCTGCTCGTGCCTTGGTCCTCCGGGAGACATCTACGACTCGCCGCAATCCTTTCACGACTCGCTGCATCAACTCTGGCACGATAAAACCAGCATTCAGGTCGAAAAATTCCATTTTGCCGCTCTTCGTATGCGGTAAGAGGCTGAAGACAAGGAAACTCAGAAGATGATGGTACATGAATCCGGGTTCATCCACATTCTGATCGATCCATCCAAAATCAAGAAGACAAAGTTGCAGGAAGTAGAAGTGCCGCTAGAGGACAGAGGTCGTCTCTTCCTCGCCTCCAGATCGCTCAAGGCAGCGCGGGAGAAGGGTTTTCAGTCTTGGCCCGCGCCAGCCTTTCCTCCAGCGGCGAGTCGCCGGCCCACCGGTACCTTATTTACCCCGGCACGACCGTCGACTCAAAGACTACAATGACAACACTATCCGTCCATTCTGATTTCCTTTCTTCGATTCCGCCTCCCAACTTTCACTCTCGCTCCCGGGCCGCCCGGCCCGCTATCCATTTCCGCGACCGGACGATCCCGTTCCACCTGCTCGGTCCCAACCAACGCAGCGGGCTCCAGGGAAGAAGAGGAACAGCTACAAACTTGTTTTTCCTCCTAGCGCCTCCTTCCGTCCCGTATTCGCCCCGCAGGCTTGGTAAGTTCATTCCAGTCATGGACCCTCCAGCTCGCTGATTACACTCAACACCTCCTAACACATATGGTTTCGTTCACTTCCGCAAGAAGATTCCCATAAAGAAACTAATAAGAATAAATTAAGATAAGAATGTTCGAGCCCGCCAGTCCGTTCCCGATGAGTTTAAGTAAAGTTTTCGGGCCCGTCCAGCGGTCTCCAGGAGAGTCTTTTATCCAGGCTTCGGCCTCCTGTGCGGCTCAGGTACCTCCGCCTCGGCCCGGTTCTCTCCCTGGGGGTTTGACACTATGGGTGAGGAGCCAACGCCCCGTAATCCCTCCCCACCCGACTCGCGACGCGCCATCTTCCGCCTCTGGTTCCGTCGCGCTGTTTTTCTTCCGTGCAAGACCTCGAGCAGCATCTACTTCATCCTTCTTCTTGGCGCCGGATCGGCAGCAACAGTCTCTCCTCCCTAGCGGGGAGCTCGAGAAGCTGATCCACCATTCCGCTCTGTTTTTCCGCCTCTCTTGTCGCCTTCAACAAGTCATCCAGTTGATCCTCGTTTTTGTGCATCACTAGGGTCTGAGCCAATTGGACGGTCCGGTTGTGTTCGTTAACTAGCTGGTCGACCCCCGGGAACTCCCTGGTCAACGGCCCCAGTGCCGCCGTCGGGAACTGCGCCATCGCTTCTTCAAATGTCTCTGGCTTGCGGCCCGTTTCTAGTGCCATCAGGAACGCCATAGACGCCGAAGCCATTGCTCTTGTCTTGGCCGTCATTCCTCGCACCTCCCTCGGGGGCCACGTCAGTTGCACCCGAATGGCCTTTTCCGCGTCCCAGTCTCGTACCGCTCGCGCCGTCACCGGAAAGTGTCCCTGTAAGACCTGGTGAACGGCCTGTGTCCGTAATAACTTGAGTCTCGGTGTTTCCCTAGATGGTCCTGCCGTCGGTATCTCCGTTCCTATAGACCCGAACACTGAATCCGCTCCCGACTCGTCCAATTCTTGTTTCTCCGGCTCGTATCCTCTGGTCTCGGCTTGCCCCAACTCCATGTCCTCTGAGTCTTCCACCTCCGCGTCCATGGACTGGGCAGCCGGTATTTGTAATCTGTGTATCACAACCCGCGGTTGTAGCGCCCTCCCGTGTTTATCCTCGTCCTTGAGTGGGGTATCCGGTCCTGGCGGCGATCCCATACGTTCGGGCGACGGTGGTCCCGGGGTCTCCTCCGATCCTTGCGACCCGAAAAACGAGCTCCCCAAACTGGCTCGAGTCAGGTTGTCAACCGCCGCCCGTGTCTCTGGCGTGTCTGGTGCTACCGTAATGTCTCTCATTCGTTTCAATCCCGGGGGCGGCACTATCGGCTGCTTACATACCATCTTCTCCAGGGGTGAATCTGCTTTCGTCGGGGTAGGGGTAGAGAACAGCGGCTGTGTCGAGGCCGTCGACGCCGTGTCCTCCGGCCTGGCCGCATGCCGAACATACTTTACTTTCTCCACTCGCCCCGACGGTTTGAGTCCCTGCCTTTCTGCCATCTCGCGTAGAAACCTCCCTAGGTACAATGCTTCTCTTTCCACCAGCCGGCCTCCCTGTGCTTCCCGAATGCTGTCCTCCAGCTCCCGGTCGGATCTCGCCTCGTGGTAACCCCTGAACGATCCCTCCCGGTTCATTGTTCCTTTTAAATACCCGGGGTACCTCGGGTGTCGTGATTCGTATATCACTGATTTCTTATGAACTGTCATCATAGTAAATTGTGCGTCGCTACAAGGTGGTTCTAGTCCCGTGGTCCGTCTGACTCCTGTCGAGGTCTCAGGCTGCGATGGTCCCAGCTCTCCCGTGCTACTAGACTCAGCGATAATCAAAGACCGATCGCTTCGGGCCGACATACTCCTGCCTGACTCCGACTGGTCCGAACTCGTTCCCTCCTCCAATTCTCTCGGGATTTTCTTGACCTTTTTCCACTTCTTCTTTTGCGACGGCTCCTCCGCCGGGCATCCCTGCGTCGGGGGCCTCTTGAAAGCGAGCGGCTCCTCTTCCTCTTTGACTTTCGGTCGTTGGTCGTCGGACGAACTCACTAATTCCACCACCTCCGCCCCCGGTGGTATTCCTGAGCAACCCGGCTTCGGGGTGGGTGTGGATGTCCGTCCTTTTCCTCTGCCTGGGAGTCCTCGTCCTCTCGGTTCCCGTGGTTCTCCCTGGGCGTTTAACTTCTTAATTCGGCTCTGTACTAACCCTGATATTTGGTCTGGTGTCAGGAGTGGCTTCGGGTTGACCACGGCCCGGCTCGCGCTTCGCGGCGACTCGGTGTCTTCCTTCCGTACTCCTTTCGCGGCCCTCCGAGGGGAACGACGCGTGGGTGTCGATCGTTCCGCCACCTCGGCCAGGGGTCCCTTCCCTGCTGCTTTGGCTGCTTGGGCTCCCTCGCCGGCCTCGTCGGCCTCTGATCCTTCTTCGGTTGCTACCTGCTCCAGCTGCTCGGCGTCGCTGTCCTCGGATCCTCTCGACGCCCTCGGGTAGTAAGGTATGCGGATATGCCGTCGCGGCTTCTCCGGTGCCTCCTTATCCACCGCCCTCTCAGGGGGTTGAAACCCCTCCGGATGGCGCACCGCGTAGTCCCGTTCCATGTTGGCTACCCGGGCCGCCGTTTCATCCCCAGTAGCGAAACTGGTGTACGGCGGTCGTCCTTTCGGGTCCAAGGCGAACGCCGCAGCATACTCCAGCCTCAGAAGGGGGTCTTGCTTCGGCATCCCCCTCTGCAGGTTCCCTTCGTGTGAGTCCGTCATGTGCTTCCTCCAGTCCTGGTGTGTCGAATAGGCTCGACTCGAACACACCGGGCACATGTAGTACTGCTTCCGTAATCCATCGTGCTGGCCTTTAATATGCTTGACCAAGTGCTTAAACTCCTTTCCGTGACAATGTCCTTCCCAGCACTGTCCGCTCATCGTGTCTGTTTTCCGGGCTTTCGGGGCTCGTTCCAATCCTGAAGCTCATCCCGTCAGCCGTTTCCGTTTTTGTCTCGTGGTGATGCTGCTCGTCTCGCTTCTCTGCTTTTCCTCTTATTTTCTTCTCCTTAGCTCAGTCTGCTCGTCTGCGATTCGATGAATCCTGATCGGCTGACCAGAATGACCTGCTCCGGCGAGCGCTTTGCCTTTTATAGCCGCCGCAGGCGGAAGTGGGCGTGGCCTGCACTAGCGACCCCTAGCGTCAGACTCACCATCCACTTCTACGGTGGCGCCCCCTACTATTTTCCGGTCCCCGGGGCCCGCCGCTGGTCACCGCCTCGCCTGCTTTTTACCTCGCGGCCCTTCGCCCGTCCACGCGTTTTTCCTAGGCCTTTTATTGCCCCACCGGACGTCCTCGGTCCTTTCATCCCTCGTCGCCTTCTCTTGCCTTTTTCATCTTGGCCCTCACAGTGCTTCCGCACACTTCCCGGAGAACACAGGGGCTCGGCGTTATCATCTCCTCGCCGCCGCCCCGTTCTCTTTGTCCTCTTTTACTCCTTTTACGACCTACTTTAAAGCCCGTCCTCGTTTCAGGCCTCGCCTTTTACAGCTGTCCGTTCGTTCCTCCGGCGTTCCCGAGAGTGCCGCATCTACTCTCCTCCGGTCTCCTGGACGCTGTAAAGCGGTATTACCAAGTCGGCATTACTTCAGAAGTCTTCACCAGCTTGCCACCGGGTCTGTCTTCTGTTGTAATCCAACCATCTTTTCCACGCTGTGGTTCCTCCGAACTGACCGGAAAGCGGCTCCGTGGGACTACTTTAGACATTCGGGCCGTCGTGGCTCCCGAACGCCGTTTTTCGTTCCAACCCCGCATTTCCCACCTATATTACATCCGCAAGAGAACCAATCTTCAGCTAGGTAGCAAATCTCTACAGCCTAACGACCTGCACTCCTACTGTAGTGGTCAACGCACCGCCCCGACTCAATGGCCCCAGGTTGATCAGTCCTTTTTGGCCAAAGCCTTTTTGTGTAGCGCCGATTTGGTCGTTCCCTTGGTCCTCTTCCACCTGCGGAATCGAGACACGAAAACGACTTCATCACAAAAAGGGGTGCCCCGTTTCCTTACGTGCCCTAGCGCGCCCCACCCCAAGCATTTACTGTGCAGCCTCGTATCCTTGCTGGTCAGCTACCATCCAAGCTGGCGCAGCGTGTCCTCGGTAGGGTTCCAGGCGGTCCACATGGACCACCCCCCCCGGTTTCCCTCGTTTCTTCCGTACTACCACCCGTCCTCGGTCAAGCACCTTGACGATCAGTGCAGGGCCCATCCATGGAAATCGCAACTTCGTTCCTTTGTCCCTATCCACTACCGTATCGTGCACCCAGACCAGTTCTCCGGCGTGGTATTCCCGCCGAGTCACCCTCCCATCGTACTCGTGTTTCTGATGGATGGCGGCTCGTTTCAGCCCCGTCCGGGCCTCCCGATAGGCCGCGACTAGCCCTTCCTCCAGGCTTTCCACATAGTCGCCTACCCGTCGGGGTTCCTCCTCTGGTCCTAGAGGTCTCCCATAAATCGCCTGTCGCGGCATCATGGTCTGTCGGCCCAGCATCATCATATTCGGTGTCACTCCCGTGCTGGCTTGCGGCGTTGCTCTATAACTCATCATCACGAGCGGGACCATCTCGTCCCATTCCCGACCCGTCGCTCGGCAGCTGGCTTTCAAACAACACCCCAAAGTACGGAAACTTCGTTCTATGTACCCGTCACTCCTGGGGTGGTACGGCGTCGTTCTTGTTTTGTGTATCCCGAATAGTGCACAGACCTGAGCCACCACCTCGGATTCGAAATTCGTGCCTTGATCCGAGTGTAGTTCCCGAAACGCGCCGTACCGTGCTACTACTTCTTCAACCAGTTTGTTCGCCACTGTCGTTGCCTTTTGATCCGGGATCGGGAAACACTCCAACCATTTGGTGAAATAGCATCCCACCATCAGGCAATACTTATTTCCTCGTTTGGTGACTGGGTACGGGCCCGAAACATCCATGGCCAGCCGTTCCATCGGCTCCCCCACTATGTACTGATGTAGCGGCTCCCGTCTTCCTCTTCCCTTTTTCAGCAACGCGCAATCACATTCTCGACATTCCTTCCGCACGTCTTCCCGGAGTCCCGGCCAGTAAAACCCTTGTTCCAACAGGGCCGTCGTCCTGGCGACTCCTAAATGCGCTCCTGCCGCGCCTCCATGGTATTCCCTTACCAACTTGGCCCGTTCCCCTCGGGGAACGACCAACTGGTTCCTCCAACCATGCCCTTCTAGTTCCCAGTACTTCCGATGCAGCACGCCATCCCTGAGGCTTAATCGTTCCCATTGCCTCCATAGGATCTTTGTTTCCCGGGATTCCGGAGATATGGCCTCCCAACCTGGCCGGTCCGCATCTTTTTCCATCCGTGCGACAATCGGCCCTATATCTCGATCCCTCCTCTGCGCTGCTCTCATCTCCTGCGGGGACCATCCGGGCTCGTACCCCCGGGCCCGCGTCACTACTCTCACTTTTTCGGTATTCTCGTGCTCCTCTCCACATTGTTTGCACGGATACCGGGACAACGCGTCAGCGTTCCCATGCTTCCTGCCCAGTCGGTGTTGGAACGACACATCATGCGAGTCGATAATCTCAATCCACCGAGCAGCCTGCCCCATCGGTTCCTTACTTCTCTGCAGCCAACTGACCGCGCTGTTATCCGTCCGGACTATCACGCGTTGACCATAGATGTAGCACCGAAAATGCTTCAAAGCTCGCACCACCGCCAACAGTTCTTTCCGCGTGGTGCAATACTTTCGTTCGTTTGACTCCAGGGTTTTGCTCGTGTAAGCTATCACCCGTTCCTCCCCTCTCTGCTCCTGTGATAGCACGGCTCCCGTTCCCACGTCACTGGCGTCTGTGTCAAGCCACCATTGTCCATCTTCCTCCGGGAATCCCAACACCGGGGCCTCCGTTAGCGCCTTCTTCATCGCATCAAATGCCTCTTGTCGTCTCGCGCTCCACACGAATGGTTCCTCCTTCGTTGCCAATTCATACAAGGGGGCAGCCAACTCCGTGAAGCCGTTTATATGCCTTCTGTAGTACGAACATAATCCCACGAAGGCTCGTACCTCGTGGAGATCCCGCGGGACCGGCCACTCGGTTACTTGCCGACACTTTTCGGGGTCGGGTTCGATCCCGTTGAATGAGACAACGTGCCCCAAGAACGGAATCTTCTTCTGGAACAGCTTACATTTTCGCGCCTTTAACTTCAGTCCTGCAGCGTTCAATCGGTCCAGAACCCGTACCAATCTTTCCAGAGTCACTTTGAACATTGGTCCAAAGACCAGTATGTCATCCAAGTATACCAGACACTCCTCCCACACGATTCCTCTGAGGATTCTTTCCATCAGTCTCTCGAAGGTGGCTGGGGCGTTCACTAGCCCGAATGGCATCACTTTAAACTCATACAATCCTCCTTGAGTCACGAAGGCCGTCTTTTCTTGGTCCTCCGGTGCCATCTCCACCTGCCAATATCCGCTTGCGAGATCCAGACTGCAGAAGAATAGGCTTCCTCCCAAAGTGTTGAGGCTGTCCTCTATCCGCGGGAGCGGATAGGCGTCCACTTTCGTAGCCTGGTTCAGTTTTCGGTAGTCAATACAGAACCTCGTTCCTCCGTCCTTCTTTTTGACTAGAACAGTCGGGCTACTCCACGCACTCCCGCTCTCCTGGATAATCCCTAAATTTAACATATCCTCCACCAGTGCTCGTTCTTCCTCTCTCCTGGTGGCCGGATACCGTCTGACCCTCTGCTTGATCGGCATCTGATCCCCCGTTTTAATTCGATGTTGTACTAAATCTGTCCGTCCTAACTCATGTTTCGAGGTCGCAAACATTTGTTCCCGGGCCATGATGGCTTTCTCCAGCTCTTCGCCCTCCTTCGTGGTCAGGTCTTTCTTAGCCTCCCCTATCATTTCAATGAGCGCTCCTGGGGGTTCCTTTGCTTCACTTCCTATTCCTCGTACCTCTTGTACGAAGGTGGCTTCTCCGAGTACCCCGCCGGTTTCCAATTTCGCGCTCTCGGTCCCTCGGTTGGCCACCCAAACTTCATTTTCTTCTCCCAATGTCACCGTTCCTGGGATCACCTCCAGTCCCATAGGTAATCCAGCGCCGGTGATGACAGCCAGCTGTCCACCCTGTCTTATGTCCATTCTCGCTACTACTGTTACTCGGGTCACTTGGAGTGGGGGTATTTCCGTCGTTTTCTCGATTCGCACGACCTGTCCTCCGACGGTAACTGCCCGAATCCCATCCGTTCTCTGTTCTACTCCCGGGATTCGTTCCCCCTCTCCCTCCCCCTCGGCGGGCAGGAAGATGGCACTCGCGTGGGGCTTAACTGTCAGCCGGTATTTCACCGCGAAGTCGTTTCCCAGGATCCCTTCATCTCTACCGATGTCTGCCACCATGAACGTCCACTTCAACACGCGTGTTCCCAATTTTACTGGCAAGTTCGTGCATCCGTAGCACCGCAACGGACTACCATCCACCGAGCAGAGACGTCCTTCATATCCATCCAGTTCTTCCCTTTTTCGTCCCCACTCTCTCCAGAGGCATTCCGACAGCAGACTGATCATAGATCCGGTATCAACCAAAAAACGGACGACACTCTCTCCCACCGTCCCGGCCACATAAAGTCCACATTCTCCCATGCCTACTACTTCTCTCGCCGCGCCCGAAGGGGGCCCCGCGCTTACTGCGACGGCGACTGTCCGTTTCCCTGACGCTGAGAACACTCTCTTGCGAAATGGCCCTTCTGGTGACAGTGATGACACTCTAAATCTTCTTTTCGCTTCTTAAACGCCTCCCTCCGGGCCGTTGCTTGTCTTCTAGCTTCCCGTTCTTCTGCCAATTCTTTCATCATCTCCTCCAACTTACCGTTCAAGGCCATGATCTGTGTATTGGCGTCCTCCTCGGGCTTCACTGCCCGCAGGAGGCGGCGTGAGTATCGTTCCTGTATTTCTACCACCTCTACCGCCTCCTCTAGTGTCTTGCATCCTTTCTCTGCACACTTCAGCTGAAGGTCTTCCCCAACTGCAGCCTGGAACGCATGTAATGCTGCTTTTTCCTGGCTAGCGTAGTCGTTGGAGAAGTAGGCTCTCGATGCCAGTCGCCGGGCATTATCAGCCAACTCCTTCGCTGTCTGGTTCTTTACTCGTTTCAAGCCCGCCAACTCTTGCAGAGCATTACACGTGTCCTTCTCCTGACCGAACCTCCGGCGCAACGCATCCACCCTCGCTGAGTAACGGAGTCGTTCCCTGTCCGGGAGTCCGACAAAGTACATTCGTGCCGTTCCCGTCAGCGAGAGAAAAAGCATCGCCGCTTTTTCCTCGGTCGTCCAGCGTCCCAATGTTGCGTACTCCTCAAACTGGTTGATCCATCCCTCGAAATCCGGTTTACCGTCATACTTCTCTGGTCGTAAACTGAACTTCTTCAAACTCGCTCCTTCCTGACCGGTCTGTTGTTGTTGAGCCCGCACATTCTGCTCATCCGTCGGGGTGGACGTTCCCATAAAATTAAACTGCCTACCCATGATGGTCGTGTCCTCCCCTTTGGTCTCGGTTTTCGCACCTCCTTTCTCCTCCCCACCTTCCTTGAAGGCGACGTCAGAATCCATCTGCTCGAAGACTGCCGCAGTCGCCATGAGTATCCAATACCGATGAAACACCCAAGATCCACAAGTCCGTATGTGCCTATTTCAGCACCACCGCTGCCACCAGTGTGACGTTCTCTGGTAAGTCGGGGTTGCCGATTCTTACAACAGAGGAACGTGGGGGTTGTTCGGGTCTCGGGGCGGACGGGGAATCCGGGCCAAGAACCGAGATGTGTTTCTAGAGTCGTGCCTCGCGCACGAGGGGGGGCTGAGCGAATCGATCGGGAATCGGCACTCGATGTCAACGGAGGACTGCGGGGGAGGGAAATTATGGTAGGGGTACGGGTCGGCCGGGGGGCGGTCCACCCCTGAGTTCCGGTCCGCGGGGGCGACGGGCCGACGGTCGCCTATTGTTTGGTAGCGTGGGGCCGAGCATGCCGCGCCCTCGTCCCCGCGGACTTCGCTCCCTCGTTCCGCTCCCCATGTCTTCGTACCATACTACGCCTCGGTTTCCGGTACTACTTCGGGCCTTCGTGCCCTACTCCGTTCCCTCGTTCCTCGTTCTTCGGGCCATCGGGCCCCTTACCCTATGTTTCTACTACCTATCTCGAACTTCGACTGTTTTGTCCTAACTTCGGCTTAATTACTCTGTTCGGCTCATCTTTAGCGGTTGTTTCAGGAAAGAGGACACGTCTGGACACCAGGAGAACTGTTAAAGAACTCTGTTTATTCGGGCCTCACCGCCCCTTTATATACTAGAGAGGTCAGCCCTGATTGGCTGCCTTCGGTCACGTGACCTACAACTGACGTCACTTCCGGTTTATATATTCCGTTTCCGGTTTACATTTCACTTCCGGTTTACATATTTCCGGGTTTCGTTCCATTACGTTTTCGTTATTCGTTCTTTACATATTCGTTATTCGTTCTTTACATATTCGTTATTTACATCTATTTCGTTCTTCGTTCTTTACATATTCGTTCTTTACATCTATTTCTATTATTACCTTATTTCTATTATTTTAACCTCTATGTATTTTGGCTGAATAGCCGTTCATCACACCTAGCATATATGTATCTTAACCCCTGACTTTGAAATTCTGGATTTGTCCCAGTGTACCACATTACCTACATTACTTGGATATGATTATAGCATTGGATTTACCCTGTATAATCAGTCAATCCACGTTAAAGGACTAATTTGCCTGTATGTATAATGTTTTATACTATTGTCTTGGAGATTATGTCGACTCCAGTTCTCTCTAACATGGATAGCTAACTGCTAACCTGTTGCGGTACTGAAGTGTAACATTTTTGGGTTGTTGCATTTATGTGGCCCATAAGAATTCCATTGCCTAGCTATGACTGAGGGCAGCACAACGGGTCAAACGTGGTAAATCTTATGGAAGCAATTCAACACAGCAATGAAATCTTTTGATATTAGGCGGGCAATTGTGAAATTTTCTTGTGTTTCCCAGTGTTGGCCTTATAGCTTTTTAAAGTTGTCACCACGTGACCAACACTGGGGAAACGCAGGTGAACGGCACAATAGCCCAACTAACTTTGACAAATAGTATATAGCTGTGTTGACGAGCTTACATTATATTTACCATGTTCAGTGGCATACCACGTTCAGTGGCATACTTGAAATGCTATTTTCAAGTGCATCATAATTATAGTTTAGTAGCCACTTATGATTTAGAACACTACTTTTAGTTTTGTTCATTGATGATGCCATGTACCTATCGGCTACACCCTACCTTTTCCTTTGCCCTAACAAGGGCTGTGAAAAAACAGTATTGTATTGTATATAAGCTTTGGTGATAAAGCCTTTATTGTGGCTTGGTTGTCACCCACCAATTTTCCCAAATTTTGTTGTCAGGAGACCAGACTATAGTCACCCCTTTTTTACAAGACCTAATTTAAGTTAACAACTAATAATATACCAAGGCAGTTGCAGGCGAGGAGAACAAGAGAACCAAGTAGGAACAACACATCCATTTTAGTGGCTTTTGATGTTTTTTTTTTTTTATCTTAGTTGGCTTTCATGTTATCTTTTTGTCGACTATTTAAGAAAAAAAGGTAATTATAGGAATTGTGTGATAATTGCATACCTTCCAGGTGTACACTCAAACAGTCAAGTGTCTGTATTTGATTGTAGTGTGGAACGTGTTTGAGGGAGGTTTGAGGGAGGGGAGGGGGGTAGTGGTTGTAATGGCGGGGGGGGGGGGGGGCTTACATACTTATGGGAAAAATCCATACCAAAACTGCACTGGAATGTAGTATATATGTTCATGTTTAAATAATGGGATCAGTAGGATACGTTTAAATATGTAATATTTCATGTGTTTTGGTCTCTGGTGAAATAAATATACGAGGGAACATGCATTCCAGACAAACAAGAATTGAACCATCAGTGTTATATCTCTTATATGTAGACATATGTATGTGTGTTTTCATCTGTACTTATAAAAGCGTCCCAGTGTCCTCGACAATGTACTGCATTCTGTCAAAGAACCGGCCTATATCCACAACGCTATTAATATTATATATATATATATATATATATATATATATATATAAATATCACCAGCCATTAATCCAGTGAGGGGCTTTCCTTTAGTGTGTAAGCATCGTGGGGGGGGGGCTCTGTTATTGTCGAAAATATGATTACCTTCACGTACAAATTCAGTTTGAACTTAAAATCCAAGAGGGGGATGGGGGTTGGCTGATATGCGATTTTTGAAAATATGCATATGTACTAGATGGAAGATCTCTAGCTTATACCATAATATAATTGTAATGGTTCAAAAAGCTGGGACAGAACTACCTGGCTAAGTTAATAAACAGCTGTTCAGAGTACCTCTGTTTCATTCCTTTAACGCCCCCACCCCCTCCCTCTATTAAGCCCCCCTACCCAGCCAGCCTGACCCAGTGACGATAGCATGCTTTTGTGGCAGGTCATAAGGTTACATAACAGTGTATGGGCGGTAGTCTATGGGCGGTAGTAGAACATTATACTACTCCCGGCTCCTCAGGAGGTTATCTGGATAACCTCCTCTGGAGGTTTATTTGAGAAATAGTCACAAGTCTTTGATTTTGTGTCACCCATTTCAATTTTTTGAAAAGATTCAGTTAAATATCAGAACAGCCTTGGATCGAACTTGGGATCTTAGAATTTAGAGTTCCACAGGCTAACCACTAGCCTACTCAGGCAGCTGTTCAGTCATGGCAAAGGCTCTTCTTATATGCCTATATTCAATGGGTAGGAATGGTGTAAAACAAATGTTGCTATTTAGTAACACGAAATACACAAAGGGAATAGACCTTTAGGAATGAACAAAACTAATAATATAACAATACTACTAATGATATATAAAGTAGATTGTTGAAAAAAAAATTGGTAAAAAAATGACTTAAAAAGCTTGGCTCTCAGTGGCATTTAAGCCGGGACCTCCCATGTGTGAATCTAGTGTCATAACCACTACACTATAGAGGCTGTTGGTGGGGGAGACATTCTCCTGTACATTTCACTGACATGTGTCTAGGCCTCATATACATACATAATATATATATAATATATATGATATATATTACATGTATATCTGTAAGCCCACATAGGTCTGCTTCACCTCAAACTATTTCTCATTGGGTTATGGGATGTAGTATAAGTTTGTAAACCGCCGCAGAGGTGTAGGTTATGCTTTATAACCTACACCTATGCGGCGGTTTACTATCACATAAACAACATTAACTTAGATAACAAGACTTGGTTGCATATAGGTTGTTTGATTTGTGTCTCGAAAGGGGTCGCTAGAAAACCAGTTTTGTTAAAAACTAATAACTGTCATGTTTTAGGCTGAATAAAGATTGAATTGATAAAAAAAAAGAAAAAGAAAAAGACAGCTCATTGCAACTAGTGGCTCGTTGTGACTAGATGCTTGCATAATAATAATCAAAATTTAAGGGCAATAGTGCCATTTGTTTACCAACATAGGGGGAAATGCTTAACTATAGAAGTTGATGGAGGCCAAATACGCTTTTGTTCATATCTCTCTTAATTTCGTGTGATCCCCTAACTGCTGGAAAGCAAACTTGTAGTACAGGATCTTACAAATCCATTTGTCTTCTCAGATTTGAAAGTTTCTTATTAGTGGAGCTACCATGATCTTGTTTGTATCAAAACTTTTATTTGCGATTAACCATGTTTCATCATGGAATATAGTATCCAGATATGTAAAGTAGCCTGTGCGTAGGCCAGGGTATGCTCCATATTTGTTTAAAAATCAAGTTAATACATTACATTTTTAATTTTTCAATGTAATGATCATTGTAATGAATACATTTACGTTTCCAGTGCAAGGTGACCCCTTAATATCCCTTCAGGAAATAAAGGCTGACACTTATCCCCATCAAATGTAGGAATTTAAAGAAATAACCAATTTTGAAATGTTGTTTTATTATCATTTTCTTGCGAAATTCTACATTTCTATAAGAATATTTATCTATTTAAGATATCATAAAGTCCCTCTATTTTCTTATTTTTGTGAAATACTACATAGTTATGCTACAAAGAGACTCATATTCGTTCACTATTCAAGTGAATTCAAAAATATCTGACAGTTTTTACCACATTTTGTTTCCACAGTGGCCCCCTATTTTTTCAGCATTTGTGGCATATATAATTATACACTTAGCTGTCATCTCCTGACGTTTAAAGGAAATCTCAGTTTTAGAACTATAATTGAGCGATTGTCCTTAAAAAAGAAGTGGCATTGTTGGTATGCTAATGGCAGTGGTTAATGGCAGCGTCATTTAATAGCCAAGAAAATTAGGTGCATGCAGAGCCCTCTCTCTGAAGGCTATGATCATGACCAAACTTTTTTTTTTGACTCATATGTGCCATTTAAGAGAGCCAAAGTGCACATACCGGAGTTAGTCAAAGTGGGCCATTCACTTAAAGAACAGGACAGACAAGGCACAGCGGCGAAAAGACGTTTTTGAAAGTCCATAACTGAAAAAGGTATGTCCTAGATGTAACATTCTCAAATGTCTCCTGGTAGCGTACGGATTGTGCTTTTTAATAAGTTTAGTCTTACCAATAACTAAGGGAGGTGCACTTTGCGAATATACAGTGCTGCTAGCTCTAGAACTCGAGTACTTTTGTGAATAGAGTTCTAAAACAGGGATTAAACATTTTCTTGGTAAATCGTTACATACATAAAATACAGGTTATTTAAGACAGTCTTTTGACAGTAAACAAGTATTTTGATCCGTGTCCTGATGCGCACTGGTTGGCCGAATTACAGGACAAGCTGGACTCTATAGCTACCAAACTACATTGGACTTTTGTGACGATTAGGAGTTTTGACAAATTTATAGGTAAGCCACACACAAATACACTTTTGATTTAGTAGTAACCACCGCTAACTTTATTTTTAGATGCCAGACACATTGACTGCCAAGAATTGTAATGCGGTAATGTGCACTATAGGAACAGTACTAGTTCTTACCAGTGTGTCCTACATAGACCCCTAGCCTGTTCCCTCTAGCCGCAGAAATACTCAGGACTTCCTGCCAATGATTAAGAAACATTTTGTCTTCATTTCAATATTTTGAAAAATAATCTGTTTGATTATTATCCTACCTCGGCTGAGCTCTTGTCGAGTTGTATATAAGCTGTCTTTTCATTCACACATGCTCTCGCTTATGGGTTTTAGTTGGTGTCACGCTTGGGTATCTGCCTTCATCAAATTAAATATGGAAGTCATTATTTTGTTATTAGAGATGGGAGGGATCCCCATTGAATAATCCAACCATTTTCTCTCGTATTCATTGTCACTTAAAGCCGTTGTCTCGTCCGTGCGTTGTTGGTTAGTATCTGCCGATGTAAGCCTTGACACCACGATGGCTGGTGACGTATTTTGCACTGTTGGAACGTAATCCAGCGTCGTTATTGGTCACGTCGCAAAATTGGCGCAGCAGTGGAGGTACTGGGAGTCAAAAATTAATTCTTAAGCATTGAGTCTATGGACAAGAAGTTTATTTTTTGAGAGGAGTCTCACAACATAATTTACCACACGATGCCAATTGGCAAACGGTCTGGCTACTTTGCTGTCAAACTCAGGGTAATCCAGTCAAAGAGTACACGTGTACAATTTAACAATAGCATTCTGTAGAGGTCTAATAAATTTATGTTTTGTTCTGTTTCCCCACTGTTTGCTATAAATCTGTAGGTAAATAATGTAGGTATATAATGTAAAGGCCGTATTCCACATACCAAAAGTGTGCTGCCGATTTAGAGCCTAACATGTTGGTAAATCTTTCCTGCCAATTTTCATTGGGCCGCTGATTACACACTTTCGGCCGCCGCTTAAGGCCCATTCGCCCTGGCCGATCATTTTGTCGTTTGGTTTAACGACACAATTATCGTGAGCAGAAGACGATTATCTGGGGGCCGATAAAATTATCGCAGGACGGCGAAAATGATGAAATAGCATTCACACTGACAAAAGAGGGCCCTAACGATTGCAAACGATAATTGTTGGGAGCAATTATCCACCAGAATCGGCTGGAATTCAACCGATTTGATCCAACATGTTGGATCTGATCGGTTGCAGATTTGTCGTTCGTATTATCGTTGGTACCAAAATTACAAACGATAAATGTCGCAAGGGATCGCATGTACCAGATCTGCCATGGCGAATGGGGCTTTACGCATTTTTGGCTGCCGATTACGCAGTTTTGGCTGCCGAAAGTGTCCCGAAAGTTGATGGTCCCTTATGGAACGCTACCATGGAGATGCTCAATATCGGTGGCACATACTTATGGTGGAGACCTTGTATGTATATATAGGATATATAGAGACTGGAAAGCTTCTCTTTGGGCCTATGTGCTCATTCCCCTAGTGGCTGGTTGGATCAACTATCACCAAGGTCTGGTCATTACAAATGTAATTGTGTAATAGCAAGTGGCACCCCACTGGCTATTTTTACCATGGACATAATGGTCAACCCAAATCTAGTCAAACCAGCACCTAAGTGGCAGGCCTGTAGTGCATAACAGGTTTCCCCCTGGCTTTCCAGTCTCGATATATCCTATATATATACATACAAGGTGTCTGCTTTCGGTACATGGAATACGGCCTTAAGACACAACGTTAAAGTGGGACACAACCAAGGGGATAGTCTTTTATATGAATGGAACAGAACGAGATGTATTGATAATGATATAAGAAAAACCTTAGGGGTCCTCAGAGGGTGGCTGTACGACCCATAAGGGATCATCACATATCGAGGGCAAAGTCCAAGGTACGTACAATCCCCATGGGTCATACAGCCACCTTAGGATGACCCCTAAGGTTCTTTTATATTCTATCACCCGATCAAAGCTCCAAATGTTTTTAAAATACTGAAAATGAGGAGCAGTACGTACTAATATTTTTATTAGAGGGTAGCCGTACGGCCTGGAGGATCAACATATGGACCAAGTGCGAAGCCCGTGGTCTGTACGTCGATCTGTAGGGCCATACGGCTACCCAAGGATGGCCCCTAAGGGTCTTCTATATTATATCACCCAAGCACAAGCCAAATAGCCACAGAATTAGCAAAAGAAATAAAGAACTTGTTCTTGCCACGTAGCACAACGTCGTGCGTAATGCGGTGAGCTTCGCGGAAGAACCGTATTCATACACGCTCATGAAAAAAAAAATCTAAAATTGTTTTGAGTATGCCATAATTTTCTTTCATATTTTCGATAGTCTCAGTTTGAATTTCAGAATTTATCATCCAATATTAAAGATTTGCCAATGAAATGAATATTTTTGGATCGTGCCTAAACTACTTTTTCCAATCTGAGTAGCCGTACCTACAGGATGGATGTACGTTAAATCTTACTACGCACAACTCGTTGACTGCGTGTGTGATAAAGCATGTGAATACACACCACCCCTTTATGCACTGCTTCTCGGCCATGTGGGTGATAAATGTGGATACACCGAGAAGACAATACATCAAAACAAACACATTGCATAGAAAAACAACTCAATCTATGGACTTTTTAACACTTCCTATTCAGGTTATCGGCTCTCACTAATTGCATCTTGGTTTTAGAATTAAGTAGAAAAAAGCACTCATTTCTACCATTATCTTGTCAAGGAGGGAATGACTGTGTGGATGAGAGTGAGGCTACACATGAGATCAAAAAGTGAATCTTCATGGGCCTTTCATATCTTTATGAGCCTTTATAAAACACGTCTGTCTCATTTTGGTACTAATAGGGTCAGGCGGTGGTGGTCCCCTATGGACCAAATATGATGGCAATTTGGTATGAAGATAGCTAAGAAAACTTGCAGGGGTGGATGGAGGGGGCAGGGTGGGTGTCCTTAACCCCCCCCCCCCCCCCCCCCACCTGCCTTCTTTGGGTGAGGACTTAACCTTGCCAAGGAGGGAAAATTGTCATGCGCGTGTGAATGCATGCCGTTTTAGTACTTAGCCTATATGTGGACCCCCCCCCCCCCCTCTTTCAAAATCCTATTCTATGAATAAAAGGAAAAATCACTCAAAAATTGCTCACAATATTCAAAAAGAAAATCCTATCCCTCAACTAAATTATTCTCATATCATAATAATTTATTGAACCTTTCTTGGTCAAATACCAAGATTAAGGCTATCTATTAGTATTTCCCCAACCAAAACCTACGTATGGATAGGTAGCATTAATGTCAGGTGATCTGACAATGCATGGGAAGAGATACACAGGAACGCCAGTAGTTCAAACCTGTATGTCATTGCTTTTCGACGAAAAATGTGTTTTTACATGACACGCTTCAAAATATCTTAAATTACAAAAAGTTTAACGAAAGTATTTAAATTCTTTTTATATGATAGCATTTGTTATGGTAAACTTAGTTTGAGATACCAACAGTTGTTTCTGAATTATTTTGACAATTATGACTTTGGATCCTTTTTATATTGAAATACTCAACATTTTGACAAAGTTGGCAGACAGTGCCCCCTGGTGGTGGATGGATGTGCAATTGAAAATCCAATATTGCTTCAACATTGATGTCTCAATTGTAAATCAATGTAAAAAAGGATTGATTTAGGATTGATTATCAAATATCTAGGCAATGTTAGCATAAAGGCATTGGATTTATATTGAATTCTTCAATATTGATAACTCAACATTGAATCAACATCAGTTGCCAGTATTGAATCAATATTTGGAAATCAACATTTGATCAGCATTTAGATGTAATTGATTGCTGGCTCAATCAACTTTCAATATTGATTCAACACTGGGTGTTTACTGGGTCGTAGCTTCATAGCTAGGTCAGTGACATGTATGACTTATAGGGCCGAATAGCTTAGTCTTTTTTTATAGGTATCTGTTGATATACTATAAGCTTCCAGGGTGTCACTTTTCACTGAAATACAATTTGGTAAGAAGAACAGATTAGTTTATGACTATTACTTAAACATGGATATCTCACTTACTATCAATGATAGAACTTTAAAATTTAAACGATACATAATTTAGATTCTTCTGTAGGGAGGCATGCCCAGTTTTCTAAATATGAAAGCCTAGTTTTCATTTCATTCAGTGAAAAAACCATTTATCAAAAATGAACAAAAACAATCCCTCAAGATGAATGTTTGGAACATGCAATTCCTTTTCAATATGTTCAATAAATGAATTCTATATTAATATATATATATTGATATATATATATATATATATATATACATGAATGCAAATATACATATGTATATTAATACATAATTATGTGTGTGTTCTAAATCTGTGGTGCCATCTAGTGTTTTGGTGCCACTCTGGCTCATCTCTCAATAAGCCAGGTCTGGTAACACCATATTGGCACATTTCACAGGATAATCGTTTATGTAAGAGCAGTCGTTGTTTGCATATGGGCTTGGTTTCTTTAGCTCATACAGATACTCATCGGCAAATGCTAGCTCACGCAAAAACCCAATAACAATGTTTAATACATATATGAGCACACCACAGAATGGTTTGGGTTATTAAGTCTCCTGTGGCCCATTGCACAATGGCATTTCGTTGTTAGGATCAAGTTAAGATAGCATAACGAACATTTGCTTAACAGCGAAATTTCCGTTGTTACGAAAATAGTAAAATCTCTGGTTCTAATGAATAAAATGAAATTCTGTAAATTGATATATGAAGGGAAAAAATTAGAAAAAAATCAGTAAAAGTTACAGCTCTTTGAGGGTATTCTAAATATAGAAAATAATTGTGTCAAAACTATCCTTGTTACAACAAAAGTAACAACGAAATGTATCGTTGTTTAAATTATTTTTGTTGTTAACGAAATCATTGTGTAACGGGCGACAGTGCTCTGTCGCATAACGGGTTTGGCAACAGCGAGGGTTTGCACCCTCCCCCTGTTGTGAGACATGTCCCTGTTGCGATGGTTCCCCCTGTTGATTTGAGGCTGTTCTGCTCAACCGATTTTAATTCTGTAAAAAAGTTCTGAAAACAAGACATTTAGATCTAGAATCCCTGAAATTTTCAGCCCGGGAAATTGATTAGAAATGGGTGAAAATTGATGCCGAATTTCGCATATAACAGCGAGACTTTGCCAAACCCCCCCTGTTTTAAAGAGTGATATCGCTCCTTCCGTTATGCGACAGAGCACAGGGGTTTGTCAGGGCCTACTCAGAGCTAAAGTATAAGGGAGAATGAAAGCTGATTGGGTTCTGACTTGTTATTTGGATTAAAGGGAGCCAAAACTAATGAATTCAAACAAAAATTCCAAACTCTAATAATCATGGAAATCCATTCCACAAGCTTATTTCTAGCTTAAGATAAAATCAAAACCATGAAATATGGCAGAAAATCATTTTTAAGACGTTTTCCTTGCTCAATCAAATTATTGTGCATCCGCAAAAATGGGGTTCATTTAGAATGATTTTTTCACTATTTATCTATTTTCCTTTTTCTCCTAGACAACATATAAACATTTTTCTGCAGCAACTCATACGTCAGTCACACCTGGAATGGGACCACCACCACCCAAAAGTTGAGGTGCTGTTTGCATGATACATAAACTTTGTAGCCTGTTTTCAACCACGATAGCAATGTATAAACTCTCATGCTCTGATAATTTCTTTTTTATTGTCCCCAACACTAACTCATGATTCTGAAAATAAAAGACATATAAGCTTTCCTCAGAAGAATACATTTTTGGTCAATTCCCATAAAGTTTTAACAGAATCCATAGATCCCAGGAATAACCTATGTCTTTACTGAGAGTTGCCATCTGCTGCAACATATTACTTTTGATCTAATTAATCTAACCTTGACTCCTTGCCTAGCCTTTAGACACATCCACTGGGGACACTTTTATCACTTTGTCACACATAAATCTTTTGGCATCGATCACTACAGCAATTTCATCTCACTTATATACTTAAGTAGGATTGACAAAGCATACACCAATATCCCTGTGTTCACATGCTGACATGCAATTTATCATCTCTTGTAGTACCTAAGACTAAACACTAACATTACCACATTCATTCAATTCCTGAATGACTGTAACAAAGCGATATACCAGTACTCTACCCTTTTCCCACTTGCTGACTGCTCCTGATTGATCCTTTTGGCACAGACCACTAAATGCTATTATTACCCTATCTGAAATTTTGAGTACCAGGTGTGGACAGCCTGAATATTTTAGCACCACCAGACAGAAATAATTAAGGCAATATACCAGTGCCCTACCCTTAATGACCCTCCGGGGCCTAAATTACCTCTGCAGTGTCCAGCTTGGCCCTTCAGGCCTTAATCACATTCATACTCATGTGTCCAGCTCCATATGTCATTGTGGTCCAAGGCCAACTCAAGGTAAATCTCCTATACCCTATAACTTTATCAAAACTTGTAATTTCTTAATTGCATGCATAATCCCTTTATAAAATGCTATAGTGTAAACACATACACCAACATATTAGTGACTTTAAACCCTTGGTGGCTCTCTCTATCTCCAGGTGTGACCAACGTGTTTAAGAAGACCAACTTATCCAAATGTATCGTAACTAGGGCATAACACTTCCCATATATCATGTGAACCAAAGAAGCTATATGTATTAAGGGATATTTATCCCGCATGCCTTCAGATAGCAGCTGACTGACGGGGTCTATCGATTTATTTCATTTCTTTTAAATTCTATCTTATTCTTTAAATTACATGTTTCCATCTTCTAACCTAAACATGGGCCCCAATGGTCAGGTTATCTGTTGAGGTGACCTGGCCACATGACCCCCCAGAAATTCTGTTTATAGATAGTTTAATTATGCTCTGATCAGGTGAATATGGTCAGGTGCCGATGTCAGGGACTTGGTCAGATGATCAAGTTGAGTGACGGTCTGAAAATCACTTCCTGTGACCTCAGCCTATTGCCTTTGGTATTTTGGACCCAACTTCCTGTGACATGTACCATCTGCCCTTTCTTAGTAGCCCCCTTTGTAAAAATTCACCTGTATGGCGTGCATCTATTCCATTTATTGCACCTGCCCGGGAACCTTGTCCCCAGCAGATACAGTAACATTCCTGTGGGACCCTAGATGTGAGTCTGGCCCCCCTTAAGTGGTAAAGGAATTGTGAATTGGAAGTTAAGGGGTCCAATTCCATAAACTTTGGTTATGGGCCCATCCCCTGTATCATAGAACATATGCATACCAGGTGTCTGTACCAGTGTCACAGGATAAAACCACTGGCCAGGTTGCATCAACCGCCTGCCTCACTGCGCATGCGCAATGGGTCACAGATAGTCTCAGGGTGCGTTCTGTCAGTTATGCCAATCAAAGTTGTGATGGGTAGCAAACTAAATATATATCCCTCTCCTCTTTTACATCAGTAGGATTCATACCTAAAAGGCTAACTCGTCCCTACTCCTCAGTCTGTGGAGGGGGTACCTGTCCATGTTGGTCCAAGGCTAGGTGCAGCCTACCAGTCAAATGGCCCGTGATCGTGCCCGGTAGGTCTAAACTGGCGGAATGTTCTAACCGCCACACCAGAACCAATGTGGTGGGGAATACTCTTGACAATACCTCCCTGCCAGCTTGTTTATGGCTTACTATTCTATTGGACGTCCTGTCCCGTTTCTGAGGTGACAAGCAGATCCTGACCTAGTCGTGATGTCCATACTCATGCCCCCAACATAGTTACACTGAGTTTAGGTGTATGGACCCCCCAATGAAGAAGAGCTTAATGGACGAAGACCTTAATTGAATTCATCTGACCTCACTGCTGTATACTCTTAGTTCAGAGTGTCCCGTATTTGAAAAGGAAAAATAAATTTTGAAAGTGGGTCTTGAGCCTTGAGCCCTGTTTTTGTATCTGCTCTAGTAACTCTGATTGAAACCAAATAAAATGCCTTCCTTTCCATTTAAAAATCATGAATGCCTTTGCTTAGGGTCAAACGGATGTATGTATATAAAGGGAGTTCTAATACCCTAGACCTACTATCTAGCTATTTCTAAGCAATCTATGCATATATTATGTCTAACACCTGATATTGTCTGTAGCAAAATGCATGCATTTGGACATATATATATAATGTAAAACTATCTGTAACTGTCTATAAAACTCCTAACTTTACAACCTTTCCTATACAGATTATATAAACACCATTATAACATTATAAACGCGACCTTCTATATCTTTATTATTTTGAGCCAGGGATTACCTTTATTTTTAACTTATATTCTATTAGATATCCACCACCTATGAAAAATATGATAGGTACACTCTATGATATACTGTACTTATATTGTGATATATTATATATTATTGCTAACTACTTCACCTTTTATCTCTCTTTTTCTGGCAAAATTTGATAAATAAGATTCATCCAATATCCTTCCTTCTCCTAGATAAGTAAATACATTGAAAGAAAACATTTCCCTCAATAAATTTTACTTTAGCAACATCATTAAAAAGAATAATTGGAATCCTCGTTAAGCTAATATTCGTTTGTTTTATTCTGACTTTCAAAATTTGAAAATGTTCATAGATTATGGGTACTCTGCACATTTGCCTGCCTACTTTTATATTAGGGGAAGGTAATTGAACATTTATTACTACTTTGTTGGAGAATCACTGTCACGTCTAAGCAGACCCCAAGTCCCCACCTCACTAACGACTTGCCTGCATATTTTCTGAGCCATTTTCCCCTGTACTCAATCCTTCAGATCTTTCAGCTAGCCCATATATATTCACCATTCTCATAAGCATAGTTAGAAATGTCTGTTGGTATATATGTCAATTATTTCCAGTGGTGAACCATTGATTGCTTTGTCCAGATCTTTTATCGAGACTTTTGTTGTTGCCTTCTTCTCAAACCCTTTAGTAGCCTTTGGGAGACACATATCCCGGCCTTAGGTGTATTCAGTTGGGGTCCAAGAGATCATTGCAGTTAGGCTTGAAAGTCATTTACATGGAACTGATGGTAGTCCTATGCTCGGCCATGGTTATAGATCCACTAAAGTGTTGCGCCTTATGTTTGCCCACAGAATCCAGTGGTGTTTTTTCCCCAGGATCCTTAGTTCTCTTGTCGAGTATGATCATATTTAACTCTATGTGCTTTGGTGATATGGAATGCTTTGGCTCTTTCAGGATAAGTGTTAGGGATTAACTCAAGTTGTGTACTTAGCAAGGTGTGTGTGGATTAAGGCACCCCAGACCAACAAGACTAACCCATGCCTCTCCAACATATTATTGACATATGTGACAGTCTCTGGGATTTCCAGCCTTATGGAAATACATATTCATGGCTCTAGAGCCTTTATTTAGCTTAGAAATAATAAAAATCATAAAAAGAAGCTAAATTTATGCTATAAGTGAAATATTCCGTAGTTTTCATTAATGGTGAAAAAATTTGGATTTTTTCGCATTCCGTTGCCATGGTAACTGGAATGTTGATAGAAGGTCAAACCTGCCGAAACTACTGCTATGCAAATGAGGGTTTCCATGGTAACCATGGAACAAAAGTAAGTTTCCAAAAATTGGAATTCTGAATCAAGGGACTGCTTGGCTATATTCTGCAAAAAACAGATTATGAATATCTTGAATAGAAAGGAAATAGCAGTATGTTTCATGATATTGTATTTGGGACTTCAATATTTGGCCCGGATCAACTATGCTATATATTTTACAGATACCAATAACTGGTCGATTCTACCATATTTAGCATGTCTGACCCTCACATCTTCAAATTAGCATAACTTTTTTTCTAATCAAAATATTTACATAATTCTTTCAGTATTGGATTCCCAAATACATCTTCCTTATTCAATATTCCAGACCATAAGACTGCTTTTCGCAGAGGATGTATTATTCATTTTTCAAAAACTATAAAAGCCTATTGTAAGTTTACTGGGATAGGCAGGTGTCAGCTCAGAATGTCCCATATCCCACAATTTCCAGTTTTCCTGAATTTTATCATTTTACTCAGAAATAACCCCAGTTTCCAGAACTTTAGAATGTCCCTTGTTTAAAATATGTTTATTTCATAATAACTTCCAATGTTATAATCTTTCTTAATCTTTTCCAAGTGGACAGGATACTGATAATTCAAAAACCAAATTCAACCCATCAATTACTAAATATGTATTTACTACATGAACATACTTGTCATAGCAACTAATGATACAATATCTTTCCTAACAGAAGTGCTACCCATAACATATACCCAATTACCTAATGTTGACAAATATACATGTTGTCCTACTTCTACATATAAAGTTGTTACAGTTTACTGGTGACAAATATTAGACTTTCATTAGAAATGTTCGAATGGCACAGTAGATGTGCCTTCTAATCTGTGCTAGAAATTGATTGACCCAGCCTTCTTCTTTTAAAATTACTTGTTCTATAGGTGAGTTTCATCTATTTTTCAGGAACCTTTTACTTAGAGTTTGAAATCTGATGGAAATCAGAACTATCCCTATAAAAGCTCAGAAACAAAACTCCCATTTTAGTATGTTGTGTCTTACAAGCTAGGTCATGCCCTAACCTGATCGATTCCTTGCCATCTCTACCTATATATCACTCTTCTCCACACCCAGGCCAGGTAAATGAGTGTTTATTTACAGATGACCAAACAGATTTACTACGTGTGTATTGAGTGTCTAGCCTCAGGCAAACCCTACACGGTCTAAAGCTCTGACGTTCAAATCAAAATGGTCCACTATTGGACTTATTTGTGTAAATTGTATAGTGCCTTCCATAGCCCCACCATGTAGAGGTGTACGTATATTGGTGTGAAGGGTTGCAATTTGTTGGCTAACCTGCATATCTTTTTGTACTTTAAATTAAAAAAAAATAATTTAGGTGTGTTTTAAACCTACATATGATTGAGACCTTTAGATCGGTTTTGTGTCTGACAAGTGTAACCAAACATATATCATCAGATATATCATCAGATACTCTCCATGTAATATTCCCTTAATTTGACATATTTATAGATCTATGTACAAAGAAAAGGTGACCTGAAAGTCATTGAAAATTGACTCTTTTACAACAGTTGTTCTGATTGAAAAGGATATTTTAGAGTGAAAAAAATTAATTCTAATTAATTTTAGAACCCAAATTCAGGGAAAATGAAATGGAACCGTATAAGTAAAGTGTCACTGTTTGATAAACCATATACAGGGTGAACTATGGGATAGCAGTAGAATATATCAGTCATGATTTTAGATTTTTTCTTTTAGAAATTCCATAATTGTCCAGTTGTGCCAATTTCCACATAGTTATACATAACCATAAACAATTCAAAGAAACAATGTGATGATATATATGACAATTAAAAACCAGTTGATAAAATGGGGCTTTCTAATACATTTTACTTATTTCATAATTGAGATTTAGTGTCACCTTTTCCCAGCACTTGGGTCCACGCACACTGCATGACCTTCCTCCATACTTTATCCACTCTCATTGGGTCTGATACACCTCTCCCATTAAATTTGAAAATAAATGTACACTCAACTTGATTTTGATGAAAAGGAAAGGTTACCAGGGTATTGGTCCACGAGGTAGAAAAACGGGAGTTGTTGCAGTTCGACCCCCTCTGTTACTATTAACCTAACACAATTGACCTTGATTCACTCCTCACGTCACGGTCGCATCAATTCTAGCCCAGGGGCAGATCAAGGGGGTGGGGGGTCCTGGGGGTCCGACCCCCTCTTTTGCTGGACCCCTAAACTGCAAAAAAGAGGGGAAAATGTTGCATGTGTATGCGTGAATGCACGCCGTTTTAGTACTTAACCTTTATGCTAACCCCCATTTTTGAAAATCCTGTATCTGCCCCTGTAGTCAATATCTATAAGGCCGTATTCCACATGCCGAAAGTACGCCGCCGATAATACGCCGATGTACTTTCGCCAGTGGCAATGTTTTATTGGTAGTATTGCTGATAAAATTTACCAGCATGTTGGTAAATATTTCCAGCCGATTTTTGACTGGTTCCCGATATTGCATTTTCGGTCGATTTTACATTTTTGGCGGCCGATATTCCACTTTCTGCGGCCGATATGGTGCCGAAAGTGGATGGCACCATGGATAAAGAACGTTTCCATGGGGATGGTCATTATCGGCAGCACTCACTTTCGGTATGTGGAATACGGGCTTTGACCTCCCTAATGACTCTATGTTACGTTTATATGACACAAATCAGTATCTAACAGGAGCCAATCCATGTTTCATTTTGCGGCTGATTAATATTGATAAAACATTGCTCGTGATCACACTAACTTCAGTGCTATTCATTTGCCCGAAATGGCTCCGATGGTCAAGTTTGTTAACGTTATTGCTGGGCATATAGGAATGTGTTCATTTTTAAATAGCTGGTGAAGAGCTGATATTCTCTCAGAGCATTGCAATAGCGGAAATGCCGTTTTAGGAACGCTTCTACTTCTGCAAAGGCTTGGTGCATTTGGGATGACTCAATGCATGCTGGGTATTCAGGCGTCACTATACCTTTTTATTTCACCTATGGGGGAAAGGGGTGAAGGGGGTGAGGGGTGGTTCTGGCAACATCATGGCAACGTCATGGAAATGTCATGGCAACATCATGGCATCATCATAGCAATGCATCTTTTTATGCGTGATTTGCCAGGTTTATAGAAACGAGTTCAAAATTTCCAAATTTTATATATTCCAAAAGTTTTTACTCTCTTCAAGTCACTCAACTGAAAACTAAAATTAGTTTGAAAGTTTCTATACTTCATCAGGGCTGAGGTTTTAATCATGATAATACTTAAAGGGAGCCAAAAACAATGTAGTGTCATAATTTAGGAAATTCTATTGTCATAGCCTAGGCCTGTGGTAAAATATAGATGGAGAATACCAACTTAACCTACATTAAAATACATTAAAACTCGTCCCTGGTCAATTTTGGTGACCCACCAAAATTGGTTTGTTTACAAACATTGCTGTTTTCAGGCATGCGTGACATGAGTATTATGGAATTTAAGGGAAGTTATAGATAGTTATCTTGACTTATACTGTACCAATGGCTAAAGTTAGACTCTTAGAATGTATTTTTATAGATGTTGGAGTTTGCTAAATTTTGTCATATTTTGACACAACATTGCTTTTGGCTCCCTTTAACCTCCCTTTTTAACTTGTGCTCATTATTGTCCAACTCTTCTGCAGCGTAAAACACCAGCAGTATGGAGGAGAAGTCTCAGGAGAAGCGTCCTGACACTGGAGACCCCCCCGACCCAGAGGAGGTGTCCTGTAAGCCTCCCCGAACCCCTCACCAGGACACGGGATACGCGTGGGTCGTGTGTGCGGCTTCCTTCGTCTCTCACGTTGCCCAGTGTGGCGTCTTCTACTCCATGGGCATGTTCTATATCGTCTTCAAGGAGAACATGCAGGGAGGGAACACTGCTATCTCGCTGGTGTCGTCCATCAACTCCGGAGCCGCCTTTCTCACAGGTAGGTTGCTGCATAGACATAATAATTATGTAAGACTGTAAAACCCCTAATTTAAGCCGCGGGTCAAATAAAGGTCAGTTTCAGAAATTAAATCTATAATTGACTATAAAGGTCTCAACTTAAAGGGTGACGTTTAAATTAGGGTTCCAGATAACCTTGAATACAATCTCTGAAAAAAATATGATGGAAAAATGTCCAAAGAAAAACTCTAAGGTCAGGGTGCGGCTTAAATTAGGGTTCGGACTAAATCAGGGGTTTTATGGTAGTTTACATAAGAAATCTGTGCTCTTCATTGGTTTAAAATTTGGATGTAAAAACTTGTATAATGTACAGATTAGACCTGTGTAACTCATGCTTTAAAACAGTAATAGTTCAGCAATTCGATTTGATGAAAATAGCAGTTTACCACAAACCTTACTTCTTAGCTATGCACATATAAATGTTGTGCAGATGACGTCACAGCTGCCCATAATGGGCTGGTAGCCACATTAGTGACCAATTTAAGATAATCATTCTTAATGATTTTGAAGCATTTTTATGCTTTTTCTAAACAAGATAGCATCACTGAATAACACTTTCATCATCTAGAATTCATAAATCTTCATTTATTCAATACCAATGTTTCTTGATCACCACGTGGTGATCACAAAACTGTGATCACATGACCACGTCTGCACAAGGTCTATTGACATGTTTTATATACCAATGCTGGGATAAGTTATGAATATGATGGACACTGCCATTCAGTATTTTTGGTGTATTGGCACACTGGGCATTACTTGTGTATACTGCCCAACTTGCTTCACTATGTAAAATATTTTTCTCTTTTGTGTCAGGTAAAATAATGCAGTTTGATTAAATGGAGATAGTGATAGATCCCTATATTTGAGAGAAAATCAAGAATTTTAGGGTAAACTGCTTAAGACTAGTCAAAGCTTGTGCCTAGTGAAGACATTATGAGACTGCCCACTTTGCTCCACTGGTAATTTCCCTTCTATTTTCCTTATAACTTGCAAAATATGGTACATAATATAAGGAAAGCTATCCTCGGTTGACATTACAACCCTGAACACTCGATAGGATGTCAGAAAAATTACAGCCCTCAGTAATTTGTCAATGGCCACCTCGTATTCAGGGTTCTGCTTTCGACCTCTGCATGTTTTACTATCGTATTTCTGTAACATTTTCCTGTTACTATATTCATCTTAAGATGTATATATGTCTTGCAGCTCCCCTGGCGGGTATTCTTGTCCCTAAGCTGGGGTGGCGAGTGGTGGGTACGATTGGGGCCCTGCTGACAACGGCCGGGCTTCTCATGGCCTCTCAGGCCACACACGTCTTCCACCTCTACATCTCCTATGGCGTCATCGCAGGTACAACATCGAATTGATAGTGGTGTCAAATAACACTATCAGAGCTTTATTTGATGAGGAAATTCCCTTTGTCCAGTAGTTTTTTGTTGTTGTGTTTTTTCTTTTCTTTTTTAATTGTAACATCATCACATATAATAGTGTGCTTTTCATGACGTCAAAATTACGTACAAACAAATATATACAAATTTACCCTTTCAGTCTATTTACATGTAGTAAATATGTAAATGAAATGTGGTAAATGAAATGTAGTAAATGAAAGTTGACAAAGAGAAAAGACTGTTTTTTTCATGTACACAAATGTGTGACATTTTAGGTACCTAATTATGTGGATGTCCCCCTCCCCCAAATCCAGTATTCACCCATAATTTACAACCATTGCCCAGGTTTTACCCACTTTCTTGTCTTTCAGGGATGGGCCTTGCCTTTCAGTACAACCCGTGTCTCTCTGTACTCCCTGCGTACTTCAACAAGTGGCTGGGGCTGGCCATGGGGATTGCTGTGTCTGGGTGTGGCGTCGGGGCTATCATCTATCCGCTGATCATCAGATATCTGGAGAAGGCGTATGGCTGGAGGGGAGCTCTCATTATCTTTGCGGGCACCGAGCTCCACTCTGTAATATGTGCTGCCCTCTATAGGCCAGTCTCCGGATTAGGGGGATGGAGCGTGAAAACATGTGTATCTAACCAGAACAAAGCTCCGCAGTGCGGCAACAAAGAATCAGATTCTCACCTCCTAGAAAGTAATCACATGGAGAATAAGAAAATGCTGGATAGCAAAAGTGAAAAAGCGTCTTTGGAACATAAAAAGCATACAGGTCTCTTAAGAGCCATACAGTCAAAACTCAAACCGTACACTTCTCTGTTCAAGTGTCGAGCCTATACGTTATTTTGTTTCAGTCAGATGTTCTACATGACATCTGTGTCAATAGTTTACACACACTTTGGAGCCTTTGCCATATCACTTGGGTTCACTGATGACCATGCAGCTCTTCTCTTCTTTTCAATTGGCGTGACCAGTGCACCCACGAGGCTCTTATCAGGGGCCATAACTCAAATACCGGGATGTACGCCACTACGTGTATGCATGGTGTCTGTATCCTTACTAGGAATACTGACATGTCTCATGTCCTTGTATACAACCCTACCTTTACTGATAATGTATGGTGCACTCTTCGGGATACTCTCGGCCCCCTATAACACACTTGGTGTTAATGTAATCAAGGAAATGGTTCCCCCTGAAATGCTGTCACCAGCTCTGGGCTTCGTTCTTCTTTTCCTTGCGCCTGGGAGCTTCTTCGGTCCACCAATTGCTGGTAAGCATAACTGTATTTGATTATTACATGTTGAGTACGTTAGAAAAGCTATTTGGCAAAACTATGTTTACTTGTATCATTTTACTTTGTGAAAATGTACCTTCTACTCTATGCAAAAACTAGACCATGAAGACTTGAAGTGTAACTGTTACATTGGGCATCAATTTGCTAAATAGTACACTTAAGGTTGAAACACACTATAACACCTTCTGCTATGAATAATGCTAATATGCCTGCACACATACCCACACACACCCACAAACACCTACACCCACATTCACACCTACACACATACGTACACACACATACAGACACACCTATATCAAGATCCAGCATTAATAGAATATTAAACATTAACAGAGGTATAAAACATGGATGGAATTGTTGGTGCTGCCACCTGCTGCCTTCACTAGAGGGCAGTAGGGGTCTCTTGCAGTTACAAATTTCTGTAGGGTTTAGGTGCTGTTAAAACACTCGGACTTCAATTTCACTGTTGTTCCTTTTGTTCAACTCTATGGTACTACAGCAAAGATCTTATGTATTTTCAATGTATGTATGTATGTATGTATGTATGTATGTATGTATGTATGTATGTATGTATGTATGTATGTATGTATGTATGCTTATGTATGCTTATGTATGTATGTATGTATGTATGTATGTATGTATGTATGTTTGTATACATGTATGTATGTATGTATGTATGGATGGATGGATGGATGGATGGATGGATTTATGATATATTATATGACTGGCCGATGGTTCATTTGGATATTGAATAAAACAAACTTATATAAAAAGTAAATTAAAAAACTGACCAACATGGTCACAGACAAGGATTGATCCCAGGACCTTCCACACACAAATCCAATGATCTGACAACTAGGGTATAGGATCTGGTACTCTGGCTGAAGCAGAAAAACAGGTAATACCTTTTATCACTTAGTATTACCTGTTATAAACAGGAAAACTAAAAAACCTGTTCAGTTTACTGTTCAGTTCATGGCATCTCTGTAATGCAGTTAGCTATGATGTCACTTACAAAAATATTAGCACTAGGTACTGTATAAAGAATGAATGGGAAATAGGCAACCTAAGGTGCCCCCTGTGGTTATTCTGATATGATTATCGTTGTACAATGTATACTGTTGATTGATACATTTTCTAAGAAGACATGAAGGATCCTGAGCATGTCATAAGGACCACGGTGGGTGGCCGTACGACCAATAGGGGATCGTCACATACCGAGAGAAGCCCGAGGTTTATATGATACCCACAGGTCATATGACCACCTGAGGATGACCCCAAGGGTCTTTCTTTATTTCATTACCCAAGCATTACTTGAAGTATATTAAAACAACTGTTAATGCACAGCAGTACATACAGCCTGGCAATACGCCCTGCCCAAATATGCACCACTCGCCAGCCGTGCGGGAGATCAAAAGTGTTTGCACCTAAATTAACTTAATCCTTTTTTGTCTTTGCAGGGCTCCTCTATGATACAACATCGATTTACCTGTCGTCGTTTTACCTGGCAGCAGCCCTCATGTTGGTCATAGGCTTCCTCAACATCGGCAGCCTGAGGCACAGCCCCAAGTCTGAGACCATCTCCACCAGCCAAGAGAACGAGATCTGCTGAACTGACTCAAATGACGAGATCAGGATAGCGTTCCATAAACATTTAGCGATAATTATCGCAAGTCAAAGCACATCCACAAAGAATTCACAATACTCAAAAATTATCGCCAAGGCCTCACAGCAGTTTCTTGACGATAATTTCAAAATATCACGGTTTTAAAAGTATTTATTTTCACTGAGTTTAATATATCAAGATATACGTATGTGACCAAGGGAGAATGTTATATAGTTTAAGTTTGATTAAAAAGAAAATTGCAAAGAAAAAAATCCATACAGCGATAACATCTTTTTGTATTGCGTCGTATCCTAAAAATTATTATCACAAAATTTTTATGGAACGGCCCCCCAGAGGCCGATCCTAAAATTAAAATTAGGGATTAAAAAACGTGGGGGACATGCTATAGCAAAATCTGTGCCTGAGCCCTCTCGGTGAAGGATTTTTCATTAGAAGAATTTATGTTTGGGCCAAAATAGGGGGGATGGGGGCATGCCAGGCCCATGCCCCCCTCCCCCCTCCCAAAAAAATAAAAATAAAATAAAAATCCGCACCAGGAGATCTACATGGTGATTCTGGGTAGAGCCTGGAACAAGTTAGGGAATTGGTTCGATATAGCCGTAGGGCCGGGGTTTGATATTGAATACATAGGCAGCTAGGGGTAGGGATGTGGGTGTAAGATATCTATGAAAATGTCTCTACGTCCTTTTACAAATCAAATGCGTACTTGAGCCCTAGAGGGGTGCGTGTCTCGAATTTTCATTAATGTGTGTACATACTAAATGGATAGGAAATGTGTAACTTATTGTAGACAAGTATATATGAACACTTTGCAAGAAAAAGAGTTGAGCCTTAGTATTATTCTTTCTATATAAAAAATGTATGATGACCTAGTTATTACAATGTGGATTATGAGCATTCTGGTGCTACGTTTCACATCACCAAAAATCTGGTAACCAGTGATACATTATTATCTGGCCTTAAAGCCATATTCCACTTTGCGGTATTTGCTTGTTGTACCATCAAAAGATGCAAGCAAACGTGCGCAAACTTGCTTTGGGTAGGGTACCGCAAGGTGGAAATCATTTACTTGCAGTAATTGCCTGCGGTATTTGCTAATTTACATTGGTTTTCTATGGATTGCTTGCAGTTGGGGATACCAACTTGTTGCTATCAAAACCACAAACTACTTGCAGTACTTGAAAATAGCGACCACAAATGCTAACTACTGTAAAGTGGAATATAGGCATAACACTTTTACTATGGTGTGATTTTGTGATGTGATATTAGGCAATAGTACTTCAAGTTTTATAGAAATTTATAGGGACTAATTCAAACAAGAAATCCCTGAAATGACCTGATTTTGAATCCCAGTCCAGGGATTCATCAAACCAAGATCCGCTAGATGGCAGTTATGTCAGTTAAGGCTATATTCCACGGTGCGTTCAGGGGCACTTGTGTTCCCTCTAACTAGGAACCACAAGTTTACATGCAGTCAGATACCGACATGTTTGTATCTGAACGTAAGTTAACTTGCGTTTAGGAGATTTAAATAACGCAAGTGCCACTGAACGCATTGTTGAATAGAGCCTAAAGGCCATATTCCACTTTGCGACAGGTCGCGTTTGCGGCCACTATTACAAGGGGTCGCTAGCAATTTGCGGCTTTGATACCAACATGTTGGTATCCCTGGCCGCAAGCAAACTGTAGGGGCCGCAAACACAGGCCGCAAACACGGGCCACAAATACCTATATTCCACCTTGTTTGGGGCGGCTGTTTGCGGCCATTTGCTTGTGTCTGGTGACAAACAAGTGGAATATAGCAGTTGGGAACGCATTTGCAAGCACCCTAAATGCGTTTGCGGCCACCCTAAACCCGTTTGCAGCCACCCGAAACGCGTTTGCGGCCACTATAGACGCGTATGCGGCCACCTAAACGCATAGTAGAATACGGCCTTTATGCTCATGTTCATACTTGCGTTCCATAGACGCACGTATAAATGCGAGTATGAATGCAAGCAAAGCCTAGAAATGCTTGCATTTGCTTGTATTTCACTTGTGCTCTTGTCAACAAACGCAAATAAAAATGTTGAACTCCTCTTGGAATACAGGCTCCATAAAGCACCTGAGTTCTGCTCCAGTTTTAAATGATCAGAGTGGGGAAATAATAATAAGGAAAACTCCTACGGGCACGGAAAGTTGGTTTTCATCTCAGTACATCTCATTTATAAATGTTTGCAGTAAGGAAACAATATGAAAAGATTTTGCATCCCAAACTGATGTGGGTTTTTGTGTGAAATAAATACTATTTAACGGTGGTAATTCAGAAGTGTCTCAGTATCTTTGTATCCTTTATTTTGCATTTTTAAAGACAGAAGAAAAAAGTTAAAAGAAAAATTGTAAGTAAAATAATTACTTTATTAGATTATTGTCTCTGTAAGGAGCCCATTCCTATTTTTGTTATATATCCCCCTACATGCGTCCCTGCACTCATAGAGTACAATAATAAATGTGTCTTTTATGTCCAACTGCCAACACCAATAAACTGTTAACGTTCTTATGACCCTGCACAGAGGTGTCCAGACAAGGTGGCGGAAGAGCTTATTGCAATATAGAGGGAATAGGCTGAACATTAAGGATTTAACTTCATTTTAAGTACCTTTGAGGCATACTAAGAGCCCAATGTTTGGATATGTGTTGTATTATCATAAATACTCACATAAGAAAATTATGGAAGGATCATACGTTTACCACATTTTCACATAAGGACATTGGTTTTATTCAGAGTGTTTGACTATTTTGTAAGAAAACTTAATGTGAAGTTACCCACGAACTGATGGCAGCAGTCTTAGTAAGAAAGGAGTGTATCTTTGACAAATCTTTGTGTTTTTGATACAAAACTTGCACACTTGACGGAGCCATGCAACGTGACGTGTACATTGCATGTAGCCTAAAGACGTTGTTAAGGTCACAATGCTCAAAAACGGGCGGGGCACCATATTGGTGATCAGTTTAATTTACATATTGTTGTCCTACTTTTGTGAGTTAGAATTGATAAATTCTGGAGTTCTTTAATAGCCATGTGGTTACTGAGAGCACATGGTGATCACCAAAAGGTGATCACGTGACAACGTCTGCAGAAGGTCTATTGTGCCCCTGTCTTGTTTTATTTTAACCATGAAGAAACTACTTAACCATAGGCTTATCCAGGAATTTCTTACAAGGGGGTTGTAATTTACAAATGTAAACACAGACTTTCAGGGCATTGAATTTCACATTTAGAAAAACAATATTTTTATATTTCACTTCACTTATGTACCTTAAAAATGTTTCAAATAAACGAAAGGCAAATGTACAGAAGTTAAACAATTATCACGAAGAGAAGATCAAATTAGGGAATTCCTTGAATTATGGACTGTTCATTACTCCCCTTGCAACGTCATTATAATGGGAATTTCCTTTTAAAACAACTTGGGAATTCCTGGCTGTGGAATCAATGTGGAATCAATCAGGTGAGTAAAGAATACCTATAATAAAAACATTTATGGGGCCTTATATAAATATGTTATGGTATTGATATATTTCCTCTCTATACACTGTTAAAACAAGTGTTTAGAACCTAAACATTTTCCTAAACGCTTCGGTGCATCCAGTTTTGGAACACTTTATTTCCCTAAACATGTTTAGAATTATCGGTGTTTAGGGTTAAGTGTTTAGAAATGTGCGATGTTTAGCTGTTTAACCATGAAGTGTTTAGGTCCTCAAGGTGTTTAGAATCAAAACGCTTCTGCTTTTATTATGTTTAGCTGTTAAGTGTTTAGAAAACTATGATGTTTAGGTGTTTATCTATGAAGCATTTAGGTGTTAAGTTAAACAGTAATATACCGTAATATGTACAGTGTACTTTCATTCTTAAGGATGAAAACCATTTTAAATTTAACAATTATATACCGTAGTGTGTAAAAAAATGTAGATCTTACATGTAAAACACTGCTATGGTACTATACCATTCAGTTTACACCAGATGTATTGTTAACAGCATTGAAAGTTGTATTTTTCCTGTAATCACACTACAGGATCATTAAGCCAATAACCACATATGTCCTTCCTTCTTGGTTTAGCCTTGCATGGATTGTTTGATTGTTGGAGGTAAAACCTTTAGGGGTATAGCTGATAAAGTTCTTGTACTAAAACGGTGTCTACATGTTAATCCTACTAAAAGGGTGTTTTAAAACATTTTGTAAATGTTTTAGGGGCGTTCCGGTTGGTTGACCGTACCTAGAATAGCAGGCCAATGAAGTGATTATCTTAATGACGCTACAAAAACTTATATGTCTAACATTTTTAATCACAAAATTCCAAATTCCTAAGTGTATGAAAAAACTAATTTACTAATCATGGCCAAAAATATGGAGGGCATGTGGCAAACCACTAATAGTACAACTACTTCATAGTAGTATTTTGGTAACTTCAGTAGCCGAGTTTTGAACCCTGGGCCCCTTACCTATGCTCTACCACTGAGCTATGGAGGCCTGTAGGTAGACACAGCCCTGCTTTGCTACTTAACTGAATAAGTAGGGGCATGAGAGTACTGAACTATTGTCTGTCACAAGAACATGATGTCGAATACCTGTATAATATTACTGATCCTACTCATTAGTGCTGACGATGCCAGTGTGCACTGCATGCAGTCCAAGTTAGCTCAGTTGGTTAGGCTTCTACCTTGAATGTACATAATGTGGGTTTTAATCCCAAAGTGTACATTTTTCTTTTCCATAGTATACAATTGATATTATGTGTTTAGATTCTAAACATATCCCATTCAAAACATGTTTAGAGGTTACAATTGTTTAGCTTTTAAACACAACTACACTGAAAACACAAAGTTGTCAAAAGTGGTGCCAAAAACGACAACCCAAGGTTGTCACAGGCTGTGTCTGTGTCTGTTACACAAAAAATCTTATTTATGAATATTTTCATGTTGTAGATATCATAGTCATTATAATGGCATCCTATTATGTTATTACTAGTTATTAGGTGTGGCCATTACACATAGGAGGCCTATGAGTTGTATGGTTTTGAAACCATTCACTTACAACACTGGGTTGATATAGACAGAGGCCATGACAACCCTGGGCTGTCACTTTAGGCACCATTCACCTACAACCCTAGGGTAGTCAGGCAGGACTTTTGACTTCTGTGACAACCCTGTGACAACCCTATGACAACCCATTCTTCATTTTTGCTTCTCTGACGACCTTTTTGGCCCAAAGCAGTCGGGAGAAAATGACTACCTTTGGGTTGTCATCCAGCCTCAAAATTCACAATGACAACCCTCTGACCACCCCAAAGTTGTCAAAGGATTGTCACAAGGTAGTCACACAGCATTGATGGCCTGAAATGAGCCCTGTGATGACCCAAAAGTCACCTATGAGAGCCCAAAAGTGACCTGTGACAACCCTTTGACAACCTTGCAGTGGCTCTCTGACGACTTTGTGTTTTCAGTGTAATGTTATGCATTTAGATTATAAACATAGTTAACCCAACACATGTTTAGAAGTTACAAGTGTTTAGGTTTTAAACAGATTTGGTTTAATGTATTTAGATTGTAAACATGTTTATGCCCTTAACACATTTAAATTCTAAACACCATTTTAACAGTGTACATTTGCGAGAGTGAGAGATTCCCTTTGATTTGACGCGGTTGCCATGATCAAAGAATTTCACTTGAAAATAGCTCTTCATAATTGAAAGTCATAGTACGATTCATCATATCACTATCATTTACTTTCCTGCTTTTTCTACTCACCTCAAGATGAAACGAACGGAGAAACATTTTGTGACTGTGTGGAAAGTAGAAGACATTGACATCAAGTTTGAGTGTAAGAGAAAAATAAAGGTCACGTTGAAAAAAAGGTCTTATGCGACTTCTTCTGGTAGCTTAAGTCCACTTGAATTTATTATGATATTTATGATTTGAGGTTCGAGTCATCATCAATTTTTCTTTTTCTCTCATGTTCTTCAAAGATCTACTGTCAACCTGTTAGCTTTGAGGCTCCTGAAATTTATCCCTCCACCTGGTTAGATTGATTCAAATTAAAGTTAAGGTCTTGATTTACGTTAACATCCAGCAACAGGAAATTAATGCCCGCGAGTTTAACATATGCCAAATTTATCTTATAGGCCTACTTGTGTTATTCCAATATCTGAAATTTATACGTATTTTGAAGTTCTTTGATAATATTATGGGTTCTCTCAGAGAGAAGCACCCGTACAAATTCCATCTGTATATCCCCTTATATCTAAATTTATGATCTTATGCTAGTATAATTTTCATCAGTATTCTGGAAGGCCAAACAAACCTTTTAGAGTTGTGAATATATTTTTCCATTCAAAACCCTTTCTATATTGAAATAAATTTCTAATAGATATAATGAAGTATCATATATCTCCATATTTATATATCATAAGTGTATTTTTTATGGATTTTAAATTCACGCGTACGCTTCTATCATGCATCTTTGTATATACACAAATGCAAAACAGTGCTTTGTTAATTGTTGATGCCTCTAGTTTTATCATCTTCAACCAATGGTTATCTTTATCCCTATTATTGTTTTAATTCGAGCATAGCAGTCGGATTTAACTAGTAAAGGCCATCAATAGTTAATGGATATAAATGAATTTTCATGAATTTTCATGTAATTTTATTTAAAAGCTCAGATATCACTAAAAGCTCATGAAACCGTAATAAGAGAATTCAACCACTTTACAATGAATTTACAAGGTATAAACTTGGTGTAAAGTTGTGTTATATTTGAGTAATCAAGTTAGTAGACCCGTTGTAACCATTACAACTGTAATTTCTAAGATAATGTCAAGATAAGTGACTGACAAGAAATTATTTCTATATTATACACCAGTTTATACCAAACACATTATGAATAATTTGTGTCAAATGGATAATGTGTCAAAACTGAACTAATTTATACGGTTATTGTCACTACACAAGAATGTATAAAAAGTAATATAAACATAGTCTACTAAAACACTACATTAACTCAGAGGTTAACACCAATATTCTCAACACGTGTGTTCTTTTTGCTGGATGTACATTATACTGGGCTGAAAGCCTATGCATCAGTGGCACTTTTGGAGGTCCCTATTATCAGTATCACACACCATATTGAGTATTCTAGGCCTGAGGAAATAGTTTGTTATGCTTAGATATATACATTATTAGATGTCCTAGTATATGTGGCAATTGTCATCATATATGTAATGACATTACATACAGACCACGCAAATCTGATACTTAATGTCGCATATAGCTAATTGAAGACTTTACACCTGGCAAAAATGACCTCATTTTTCGCCAATAGCCTAAAAAGCTGAACTAGACATCTGACGGGGAATTAACTCATTCCCTGTCGACTGTTTTTAATACTAAGTGATATTGATATTGTGATTTGTGTATTTATGCCTTAACGCTTAATATCTAGTATTAACTGTATATTACACCTACATGGAAGATCATTGTACGAGTGAATGTGGTTCAATAAATAAAAAAATTTAAAAAAAGATAGCTCCTTTTTCAACCATCTTCTTCAAGTTCATTCAAGGAACACACGTCGGTCAGTGAAAAACAGAATTTGGTATTTGTTAAACAATTGCAAGATCTGTAGCACCTTAAGATTTCGTTATTTAGAACATACTGACTAAATTCAGAATTCCTGCCATGATCAAAAGTGCACCTGCCAGATAAAAGGATGAAACGTAGACTTCAGTTTTCTCGTACAAAAAACCTAAAAGGGAAGAAAAATAATATAACAATAGACAGTTTGATTGAAAGAAATGACAATTATTAGTTTTCAAAATTGTTCATGTAGTTTGAATTTTAATATACTGAGGTTTCAAAGGAGATAATGGCAAAGAATTAGGCAGAGCATGTGAATGTCTGTCAACATTCAACTCAAACGGGCAAAAATATTTAATATTTTCTTAAATTGAACATTCAATAAAAGCTGCATGTAAGTTTCATTTTTAGTAATTCTTAGCTCATTTTATTCATCTTGTTTATCATGTTGTCTTGTGATCATTAAGCAAATATTGAAGCACAGATAATAAGATAGAGCGTGCAGAACTTTAAAATCTAGCATTTTACATACCAGCGATTGGTGCTCCGAACAGGCTTCCTGGTCCAAGAAAAAGTAACAGAAATCCGAGGGCAGTTGAAATCTGGTTGAGAGGGACCAAATCCTTGAGCACGTTTACTATCAATGTGTTGTAGGGGCCACAGAGTGCTCCGAACATCATGCCATACATTATCAGGAGAGGCAAGGTGGTGTAAAAGGACATGAGACATGTTAACATGCCTAGGAGTGAAATCGAGATCATACATAGACGTAATGGTGTCATCCAAGGCAGGTGGGTCAAAATTCCCGATAACAGGCGCATAATAGTGTTTGTAACGCCAATGACAAAGAAAAGCAGAGCAGCATGTTTGTCAGTGAATCCCAACGACAGGGAAAATGCTCCATAATGTGTGTAGATTATTGACACAGCTGTCATATACAGTAACTGACTGATACAGAACAGAGTGAATGTTTGATATCTGAAAACCAATAAATATGATTTAAATTTTGATGGTTCATTTTTGAATGGCTCTGTTGCTGTCTGAGATGCAGAAGCATTTGTTTCACCTATGTTAGATGTGTATACAGGGTCGCCTTCCTTGGTCAAAAGTTGATCATTCATTTTCTCATCTTCCTTGCTTTGTCCCCCCACATCGGTACCATATTGTAATTCAGAGACTGGCCTGAAGAGGGCAGCACATACTACAGACTGGAGCTGAGTACCCGCACATAAGAGAAGAGTTCCTCTCCATCCAAATGTGTGCTCTAGGTATCTGATAATCAGTGGAAAGACGGTGGACCCAAAGCCACAGCCTGACACTGCAATGCCAGTTGCAAGTCCGAGCCATTTATTGAAGTAAACAGGCAGGGCAGAGAGACATGGGTTGTACTGGAGGGCAAGACCGAATCCTGAAAAAATATGTAAATGTATCTATACACTTTCAATATTACAATCTATATTCAAAATCAGAATGTAGCTTCCATATTGTGAAATACTACAAGTGATGATTGAGATGCTAAGATATAATTCTGAATGATCAATTATGAAGAACACAATCTGGACATCATTTAATCACAAGTCTGAACCTCTGTCTGGCAGTATGAGTAAATAATATTGATGCATTCTGTCTTTGTGCACAAACCAAATAGGTCAAAACCTTTTTCCACTAAACATACATATAATATATGCTTACAGTCATCTCAAAATGGAGTGTTTAACATCTTTATGATTGCTCACAATTGTTTGATATCGAAGATGATATATTTTTGCAATATATGAGATGGATATTAGTCAATGGTGAGTATGGTTTTAAACAACAGTTAAAGAAGTACCTGTAATGACGCCGTAAGAGATGTACAGGTGAAGCAAACATGTTGCTCGGGATGCAATGATCAGGCCAGCTGCACTCAGTAGGGCCCCTGCTATGCCTACAGGCCTAAACCCAAATTTGGAGACCAGTGCACCAGCAATGGGAGCTGCAAAGAGGTAAATGGAGAGGGTATTAAGATCAGACAGTGGGGACTGATTATTTGGATTCGTAAAAGTGTATGCTCTTCCTGCACTTTTATTCAAACATTTAGACAGGACCTTTTGTACTGACATGGTGCAATTTCTTCTTAGAAAAGCTACATGCATAAAGCAGTAATAGGACTGAGATAGAGTCCTTTCCCTGTTGTGCTTGGAGAGCAGGGGCTAGTCAGGGCTGGAGCAAAGCCGTACCCAGCCAAGTTGCGAAGTAACAGAAACATTCTGCAACCATACTTTTTTAGTCAGTCTGTTACTTACTAAGATGGCACGTAACAATTACGTTATTGATGGTGAGGTTGAAACCTCACCAAATCAGAACGTTATTACAACGTTATTTTTTGGTGAGGTTAGGACGAAAGCAAAACAGAACATTATAAGAACGTCCTGATTAGGTTGAAGAATGTAACCAGAACGTTATAATAATGTCGCAGTGACACGTCACAACAGTATGTTGCAGCAACGTTATTGGGAGCCATCAAAATAACGTAATAAGAACCAGTACAGAACCAAACAGAACATTGCTGCAACGTTATAATAATGTCACATGCTTGCCTGGGTAGATAGGCGGGGCAGGGCACACAGTCAACAGCGGTAAGATTATTTAAGGTTATTGATTTAGTGAACACCTCTTCCAGGAGTAGGCCAGGATACTGGGATTAATAAGGGAACTCCACAGGCAGGCTTTACTGTGTGACTAGGAGCATTTGGTTGTGAGGGCTCAGTGGACTAGCCTAAGGACTGGTGAGATGTCAATGGGAAGTCAGTGACATATGTCTTGGATGTTAATAAACAACATCCTTTCAGGCAAGTTCATGTCAGCTATATATCAGCTTTATCATCATAATCACAAAAATCTTAAGGAAAAGTGGATTGACCTGAGAAGAATGCAGACCCCGCATTGATAGACGAGATGAGTGAAATGGCAGCGCTATCTCCTTGCATATTCTCCTTGAAGACGATGTAGAACATGCCCATGGAGAAGACCACTCCACACTGGACAACCTGCGCAACGAAGGATGCAACACATACAACCCACGCGTACCCCCTGTCCTGGTGGCAGGCAACAGTCGTCCTCAGCACCATGTCGTCCTTTTTCGAAAAAGAGGAATCTGCTGTTTCTTCAAGTCTCATCTTTGTTTCGTTGTCAATGTTTACTGTACATCCAAGGACTCTAAAATAATGAAAGTAGATTAAAGCACAACAATTATTTTTCCTCAGGTTGACTTGGTTGGTTAGTTACTGGTTGCTTTACATCCTAATTAGCTGCCAGGGTCATCTCAATGGCTCTGATGCTGATTGAATCTATGAGAAGGTAGAGACCATACCCCATGAGAACACTGAAGTGCATGTTGATGAACCGGGGTAATTTCCTTTTAAGAGAGCAGCCATATGCCTTTTAAAGTCCTCTCATGACCCATCTACTGTTATTGTTTGTGTACTGAGTCTCCCAGGACAGGTAGACACATAGGAAACAGACTTCCTACCATAAAGCCCTAATTACATTATGCGTCGGGTTTGCCATTGTATTAGGTAACGTTTCCCAATGCAACTAGCTAGCTATAGCGTTTGGTCCATATTAAACTGCTATATTAAGCTATATTACACTACGCGTCGGGTCACGTCGGGTAACAACGCGACCCGATGCAAAATATATCATACTACAGGTTTTGGCATGCATTGGGGTCACGTTGGCACGTGTTTGGTCATGTTGGCATGCAATGGCATTTTTTTTTTTTTACAAACATAATGCGAAAAATAACGTGAATTAGACGTGTTGCGCAACACGACCCAACGAGAACGTGATCCGACGCGTAGTGTTATATGGCCTTAACATAGTAATTATATTTTTTTGAAACATAATAATCTGATCTATTTTCTTTGAAAGAGGGAAACAAAGGCAGTGATTGGCAGTCTCACTGAATAAGGCAACTTAATATATCATACCTAGCACATAACTGGAGGCCATATATTTTTTAGATTCAATCTGTTTAGTATGTGGCTCACATCTAGCCTTAACAATGTATGCAATATCTAAGGAAAATTCACAGTTCAAACAAAGTTATGGGACACTAAATAGCTTCCATTTCATTTGATTTTTTTTTAAATCCTGATATTGTGAAGTCACATGGTGAGCTATTGGGAAACGCCCTCTGTCTAGAAAAGGGAATCCCCCATCCAAAAAAAATGTATAGCAAAGAAAATTTGTGTAAACAATAATCATATATATTTGGCCACATACAGGTTATATTCTTGATTGAAACGTTTGCACATCTACAATAATTCTTTTTTTTTATTCTTTTTTGTTTTACATTCATTTCATTTATCTTGAATATTTCTCAATGTATGGTTTCATCAACATTCAGCCTCATTATACATATTCTTCCGCCAGTATAACAACTTAGTCTAAAGCCAGAATTAAGTATCTGGCGCCCACCCAGCCGGCAGCGTGACGTTATAATAACGTTGCAGCAACGTTCTGGTTTGGTCCTTGTTACGTTACATTGTAACGTTGCAGCAACGTTATTTTGATGACTCCCAATAACGTCGCTGCAACCAACTGTTGCAACGTTATATTGTGACATTCTGCTAACATTCTTGCCACGTTATTATGAGGTTAATATTGGGACCTTACCCAATAAGAACGTCACAATAACGTTCTGTTTAGGTGTGGTTGAGACCTGACTAAAATGGAATGTCACAATAACATTCTGTTTAGGTTATGTTGACACCTGACCTAATCAAATAGTCATAGTTACGTTCTGTTTAGGTAAGGTTGAGACGTGACCTAATCAGAACATCACAATAACATTCTGTTTAGGTTAGGTTGAGACCTACCCTGGTGAGGAAGTTACAATAATGTTCTTTTTAAGTAAGGTCTTGACCTCACCTAATCAGAACGTCACAATAACGTTCTGTTTGGATTTGGTCTTGACAATACTTCATTAGAATGTTATGATAATATTCTTTTTTGGTTAGGTCTCAACCTCTCAAAAAAATAACGTAATAGTTATGTGCTATTTTAGTAAGTAACAGACTAACTAAAAAAGTATGGTTGCATAACATGACCGTTACGTCGCCCTCCGGCTGGGCATATAACATTAAATTTTATATATTTATATAATCTACATCAGCTATCTCTAATCACTTAAATTTCTCCAAATACTTATAGGCTAGTTATTAAATTTGAATAAAATATGTCTCCATAGATTTGTGTATATTTAAACTTGTTTTATTGTCTAGGTAAGGTCTTATCTTCCTTAAAATCATGCCCTTGCTTGGCTTGTAACTTTCGTTATCACATTAGATAAATGCAAGTCAAAAGTTAATTATTTGTCAAGTGTAATTCCAAGGTATTTATAATGATCCACAGTTTGTAATCCATGTCCACTCAAAACAATTTTTGTATCACCTACCTTCTTTACCACTGACTTACTCCCAAAAACCATAACCTTAGTCCTTTTGCAATTCACAGTCAACTTATTATCATTATACCAACTATTAAAGCAACTGAAGTCTTTTTGCATGTTGGAAATTGCCACATCAGCGTTTACATCACTACTTATCAACACTGAGTCATCAGCATATAAGGCAACATCACAGTTTGTACTGTAGCGCCGAGGCGGCGAGTTTTCCCAACGATCGGGGACCACCGGCAAGTGCTCTCCTGCCCTTCCCAGGCTCAGGGGAGGCCTGCTAAAGTATTACAATTGTCTTAAACTAATTGTATAATATGTCTTTCTTAACTTTCGGGATTATCTTTTCTTTATTTAAGTTTTAGACAGTAAAACAGTCGTTGGCCTTAGCCAGTTTTGGGCCAGATGGGGCAAATGTTCACAAACACTGACAAATGGATTATCAATATTTCTAACTTGCCATACAAAATGTTTTTCAAAAGAATTAAGATTTTTGTCAAAATGACTTGTGCAAGTCTGTTTCAAAAACAAACAAATTTTTCTCTGTGAGTCTTGTGCAAGTCTATTTCAAAAATAAACAAATGAAAAACATTCCCCTCCTGGGGTCTTTGACTAGTCTATGCACAACAAAAGTATTACTCAAGACAGAGTCCTGGGCAAGTCTACTAAGGGTGATGGTGGAATAAGGTTATGGGTCTTTTGTTTTGGGATCCAACTCAATGCCCTATATAGTAAACCAGACTGGGTCAAACTTTTGAAGTGATTCAAATGTCAAAATTCATAGTTTAGGCATGCTAAATGCATCAAACCTTGTTCCAGTATCCTCCAATAATTAAATCTGGGATGTTCAAACCACTGTAGAAGGTGTAGTGAGCAAATTTGAGCAAATAGATTCTTTTGTGTGAATCCAGTAGCATAGTCTATTTAGATCCTCCAAATCTCCATTGTTCAAATTCAAAGTTCAATCTCCTGTTGCAAATCCACTCAAACTGTACCAAACTGCCCAAAAGGCACATCAAAGGGTTCACAAGTCCGTCGTCGCTATTATTATGTCTTGAGAGTGAATATATGGAGAAATAAACTCAGGTTATGGTTAATCTAAATGGAGAGGTTTTATTTCCTTGGATCTTCATACCTGGATCTGACTGAGAAGGGCTTCTTAACATGAGGGGGAGGGGGGGGGGGGAGCCCACTCAGAGTGAGGCTGGGCCCTGAACATGTATAAACAATACCAATAGGGTAAGAACATGTATAACTGGGCACATGTAGTATAAGACATTACAAGAATAGTCCATGAAATACACATCCTTAGAATAAAGGGCCCTTGGGAAAAGGATCATGGCAAGGGGGCGTTGAGGAACGAGGTGGAAACCTCCGGCCTTACCACCTCCAGTCTCCACCTTGTTCCATGCCCCCTTGCCATGGTCCTTTTCCCAGTGCCCCCTTTTTCCAGTAATTCTTACCTAGTTTATTTAAAGTAGATCATAATGACCTAGTTATATGACCTCTGACATATGACCTGATTATAAAAGTAAGTCGTAATGACCCATTTAACAAAATACTCTATTAGTCTGTGAACCTATTTTTGACACAAACTCGGCCGTGGTGACCTAGTGACCCAATTAATAGCATTAGCACTGGTGCCAGCGACTCCATCACACTACTAATGTCACATGTCAGATTTAAGAAATGGCTATGTCACGTGTCATTAAAATATATAATATTATTTCTAAAAGTGCTGTTGTTTGTCACTAAGGGCTATATGTCACCTTTCAATTTTAAGAATAGGCCCTGTCACCGTGTTGAACTTAAGAATTGGTTATGCTGCTTGTCAATAAGCCCAAAAAGGTCTGTGTCACCATGTTACATTTAGTGGTCTACCCCCATAAAATATAAGTATAAATAAGGGATATGACAACCCCTAATCAATAACTTATAACCCCTTCACAAAACACCATACAACTTTCCTCATTTCTACCCACAATACCCCTCTTCCACATCCCTCTTATTCAAACCAAACTAGCAACAACTATTCATATCACCTCAATATTTCAAACATTTACCACCCACTTATATATGTAATTATTTCTCGTAATGGATTAAATGTCTTTATATTATCTTACATAATCATATCATTATTATCACATTAAAGTTTACTTCAAATAAAACATAATCCCCAAAAACTCATGCCTGACTTGTCCCCCACCTCCCTGGTGGTCAGTAATGTTAACAGCTTTATCGTCTTTGATAAGGCACGCAGGTCTAGTACCTTCTTCAGAGAAAACAGAGCAGTTTTTATCTGACATCTCATTCACCAGGCAGTGACAGACACGACACTGGACACATATATCTATATATCAATAATAAACACAAGAGATTTGGCCCTGAAAACATTGATTTTTGTACTCCATGAACATCTGATTGCTCAGGAATAATTCAACAAAAACTACCTGTATACTTGCCCAAGCTTACATTATACATAATTTCATTGCCTTTGTTGACTTAGTAGATTTATGATTGGTCAGGCATTTGGTAAATATTAGACAGTTCTCTTTGTTATTTACCCTATGTTATGTAGGGTTACTCCATTCCAGTTATAACTTATAATTAAACATAATTATTAGTATTACTTTTCACAGATGTTTGTCTATGTTCCTAGACAGTCACTATTTGTACCCTCTGACAAAAATGTATTGTGCAAAGTGCATTCTAACAATCTCTGCTATTTATGTACTAATGCTATATATAACCCATAGTTACATCATTAGCGTCAAATCAGCTTGTGACATGACATGGAGGGCAATATGCTATGCAACAAATATAGACTTTTTGCAGATGACGTCAAATTACCAAGAAAGGGATCTTTTTTTCTTTATAATTTCTTAAATCAATCTTCAGAAGTTTCCCCTGGTCTTCCAGATCAAGTATAATTTAACTAGAAATTTACAAGTTCACACCAAGACTTTCAACTAATTAGATCACATCATCGTTGTAAACTGTATACAAGGAAAGAAGGCATTTCTTAAATTCATAAATGTCAATACACGTTTGAGCTGTAATAGTCAACCGATTCGCTAGTAGAGTTCCGTTATAAAAGGGACTTGTATCATATTTACTACCATTGCATTTTTTTCGTTTTTAAGATACATTTCTCACCACCTCTCGTCTGCCTTAGTTTGGGCTTCATTACATCAGATTGCTTACTGTCCATAAACATCAAACTTAACAGTTGTTTCTGTCTTCTTTGTTCAAGACTGAGTAAATTCACCCTATGATGTAAATGTGATATTCTGATGAAATCATCCCAATTTACATTCAAACAAGTTTGGAGACAGTGATTTTGTATAATTTGGAATTCATGTCTGTATTTTGCAGGCAATGAAATTAGTACAAATCCTGCATAATCAAAATATGGTAGAATTGTCTGTTTATAAATATGAACGGCCGCATTACCTGTTATATATCTCCTCAATTTGATTAAGCTAAATTTGTTTCTATATTGGAGATCATTTCAACACTATTGGAAAACGTCTAGAACACATATCTATGTTGAATTAATCTAAGGCATAATAAGCAAACAACATTAACCAACTTTTGTCTAGTTTCTAATTATTCAATAGCCACCTGGTTTAAACCCACCCCTGCCTGATCACCAAAATGTGGTCACCTGACCACGTCTGCACAAGGTCTATACATCATTGTGCGTCGCTGTATTCGCAGGGACGGATGCGGGGGTGGGGTGGGGGTCCAAATTAGCATGCAAGTGCTTAAAATGCTACAAATCAGCTATGTACGGTAGAGAGTATTATGTATAGTTAGACGGGCATGGGTTATCAGATAGTGTTTTAGTGTTAGTGTGGGAGCAATGCTTAATGCGTGGAATGCTGTGGGCTTGTTGTGAACAGCGACATTAATGTCCCAGGGGCCTGTTTCATAACAAACCTCTGTATGATTTGCGTTTCATATGTCATGGTGACCTTTTGGGATGCCGTAGCTACGTGAGTTTTGCTTTTGCTTATGTTAGTTTGGGTGGAATTACGGGAGTTTTGAGTCAAGTTACGTGAGTTTTGGGTCGATTTATGTGAGTTTTGGGTCGATATATGCGAGTTTTGTTGTTAAACAGAGGCTTACGGGAGTTTCGAACTCGCATACAAACCGTAAGGGTGCACGAAACCTCCGTAGCTATGTAGATTGTTATGAAATGGGCCCCAGTTGTAATTATAAATAATGAGATGTCTAAAGCTTCAAATAAATTATTATGTTCTACAAATGGTAACTACTTTAGATTATAATAAAATTACGTTTCATATTATCATTATATCATTAGTGGTTTCAAATGGATTCAGTTAGAATTAGCTATTGTCATACTTCATATACGAAGCTGATATATTATATACCCTCATTATATACTTAATATGGGATTACGTGAAGTTAACCTCGTATAAAGGTTAGATTTAAAGTTATGTTATCATTGTTTCATGCATGTAAACTGTCACGTTAGGTATTCGGACAAAAATATAAACATTCATTATTATTATTTTCAATTGTATGAATATACATAGACAGGATGTTTACAAAGGATGATATTATTGGTATGTCAGTAATGACAATTGTCTTGGTGAAAAAGCAACTGGGGCCTGTTTCATAACAAACCTCTGTATGTTTTGCATTTCGTTAGGATCAACTTTTGGGGCCCTGTAGTGTTTTGTTTTTGCTTACGGGTGTTTGGGTTGATTTACGTGAGTTTGGGGTGCATTTACAGGAACTTTCTTATAAAACGGCTACATACAAGAGTTTCGAACTCAGATTCAGTTTCCGTAAACATACATAAAACCTCGGTGGGTACGGAGGATTTTATCAAATGGGCCACAGGGGCCTGTTTCAAAATAAAGATCCGTAAGGCTATTTGAGTTTTGCGTTTCATTAAATTACGATCACCTTTTTCACCGTCTTAGCTATGTGAGTTTCAAAATTACTTATGTGAGTTTGGGTGGATATCCATGAGTTCGGCATGGACAGTTTGGGGTGAATTTAAAAGAGCTTGGGGCGGATTTACATGAGTTGTGTTATGAAATGCAATTTTATTGGAGTTTCAAACTCTCATACAGTCTCTGTAAGCAAACATAAACTCACTTTGCTATGGAGGTTTGTTATGAAACAGGGGCCCATTTCATAAGAATCTTGGTAGGTGCGGAGGTTTCATGTATGCTTACAGAAACTGTATGCGATTTTGAAACTCTTGTATGTGGCCATTTCATAACAAAACTCTCATAAATCAAGCCCAAACTCTCGTAAACCAAGCCCAAACTCTCGTAAACCAAGCCCAAACTCTTGTAAATATACTCAAACTCATGTAAGCAAAATAAAAACTTACGTACCTATGCTGACCCAAAAAGGTGATTGTTACTTATGAAATTGTTTCTTATGAAACGGGCCCCAGATCACTGTTCACACATGGGAGCATGTCTGGCAAAAGGTACCTATTGCCAATTGATCAGGTCACAAAATGACATGAAACATGGAGAAATGTGTCTGCATATTTCTTATTGTAGAGAACCTACTCTTTCAAATACTGCAAACCATTTTAAAATATTCCTGATAGAACCTGAGATAAACATGTATGAACCTCCCAACCTCTTATACATTGAGAACCCCCTATTCCTAATTGCTGTCTTTATTTCCATGTTATGGTATCTGTGTGTATAACTAGATAACTCATCTTTTGTAAAATGCAGAGAGACACACTTCTTATAGAGTTAAAGCTGAGCACTTCCGGTTTTTATTGATATAATATATTTAGGCAATCAACAGGATTGTAGTCCAGCCACTGGAGAAATTAAGATTAAATTAAGGAATATTTTTAATTCACTAGGGACGGATTTAGGGGGAATATTAAGGACACCTGAAGGAGGTATTGCACTACACGACATGTGTTGCAATATCAACACGCTATGACAATATTATGGACACATTTGCAAACAAGAGTGATATTTTTGTTAAGAAATTACAATTTGGAGCATGTGATATATGTGTTACATAGAATTTTATCTGCTAAATGTGCAATTTCCTTGTGACATAGTCATATTGCAGATCAAGCTGTGTAGTTAAATACCCCCTTAAGGCACCTGTCCCCTATTTTGGGCCAAATTGAAATCTTGGCTATTTTATATTATATAAGATTACTACTCACTGCAATCAGAAGTGGTCCAGCATTTTTCGCTTACACAGTCCAATGGTCCTGGCTGCTGCAGTACAGAAACCACACCTCTAGTGAGGGGGTCGAGGTACCGAGTGGTGCTGAATCCAGAGTGCAGAATGAATCAATAGATGAACCTCAACCAAGGTACACCATACACAGATACAACTTTAATCAGTGGTTTAAATGTACACACACAGTAAAGCCATTAAAGGGTCCCTAGCACATAAATGAACAGATCAGTAATTTTTGCGTACATAAATTGTCTTGGGTATCCTAAAACCATTTCAAAAGAAATAGAGGGAAAATATCTAGGTATAAGTCAGTTAATAAGGAATGAAAATTAAAATAGGGAATTCCCTAATTCCTGGGCCTTATAGTACTCACCGTGTGATGTCATAATTATGGGAATTCCCTTTAGAATTAATTGGGATTCCCAGGTCTATGAATGATTGATGATTAATAAATGTTATTATCAATAAAAGTTTGTATATGGTCAAAAATGGGAATTTGGTTTAAAAGCAGATATTCCTTAATATATGTATCCTAAGATGGGGGATTTCCTTTAATGGATGAATTGGATTCCCCATTAACTCATCGTGTGACGTCACAAATTTGAGGATTTCCCTTAAAAAATGAGATAAAGTGCAAGTTTTTTAATGTCCCCTACTTTCATTATTATGTCCCGAATTTTCTTCTTTTTTTTCCGACTTAGACAGTTTTAGATAAGAATGACATGCTACTCTCATTTTATTGAAAAATAACCATCATGTACTTATGTGCAATGGTTCCTTTAATGTTATACCACCCAGACCCTCAAATAATATTATGAGAAATAAACAATCTGGGAACATTACTTGTTCTGGCGAACTATGGTTATAAATGTAACAGACATTGGAACAATTGAGTTGTGAATCATGGCCCCTTGCAGCTCTAATATATATAGATAACACTGACTCCCTTGTGAACTAGGGCAAGAATCCACTCACAGAGGTAAATGAGTACAAACTTGTGAAGTAGAATAGAGCGACATAATAATAATTCTCCCAACCCCAGAAAGCAAATTTCTTGTGTTGTACCTGCCGGTTAGCCTAAATCAAGTTGCATGCTGGGAAATATGTCGACAAGACCCAACCCAGCCAAGGAAATGACGTTCTAATAACATTGCAGCAACGTTCTAGATTGATTCTTGTTACGTCACACTGTTAGGTTACAGCAATGTGGATGACTATGAATAGAGCCTGAACTTAGGTTTCCTCTGAATAACATTATAAGTTGGTGATTGTATATCTCATCCCATTAATTTTCATCAAATCACTTTTCTAAGAATTCTCTTTAATATGATAATATGGAACCTGAAATTAGGAACATATTGCAACTTCTTGGAAGATCAAGCACATACTTGAAAGCATTGTGGAAATAAAGACTTAAAAAAAAGAAAAAAAAAAAAAGCAACATTCTTTTGATGACTCCCAATTATGTCACTGCAACCAACTGTTGTGATGTTATATTATGACGTTCTGATAACGTTATTGTAACATTATTTATGAGGCTGAAACTTAATAAGAATGTCACAATAATGATCTGTTTAGGTGTGGTTGAGACCTCACTGGATGAGGATGTCACAATAACATTCTGTTTAGGTTAGGGTGACACCTAACCTAATGGTCACAGGAACATTCTGTTTAGGTACGGTTAAGACCTGACGTAATCAGAACGTCACAATAATGTCTGTTTAGGTGAGGTTGGGACCTTTCCTGGTCAGGAGATCACAACAATGTTCTGTTTAAGAAAGGTCTGGACCTCATCTAATCAGAACATCACAATGACATTCTGTTTTAATTCTGTCTTGACCTTACCTCACCAGAATGTTATGATACCGTTCTGTTTTGGTTAGGTCTCAACCTCCTAGAAAAATAACGTATCTGTTACATCACATTTTAGAAAGTAACTGACAAACCAAAAAAGCATGGTCGCGTTATGCGACCATGACGTCACACCTTGGCTGGGAAGGTTTTAGCATAAGGATTTTCATAAATCTGATCATTTTTTGTAGTTAAATATTACAGATGAAAAATGTGCAGACTTATTTTCTAAAATGTGTATCCATATATACACATAATATTCTTTTTAAGTTATTTGAAAATTTACTCATTGTTGGTGGATATAACAATAATTTGTTTTCCAGGTATTTTGTCAACAAAATCAACCCAAGTTTAATAGATAGCTTCTTCAGCCATCGTCTTCAAGTTTATTCAAGGAACACACTGAACGCTAGTCGTTGTTTATGGTATTGATTAATAAATGGGGAACTGTTTATGGTATTCACAGTCTCTGTTGTTACTATTCCTTTAGTCGTTGCTAGTCAAGTGGTGAGTGAGTTAACGAGATGGGCGCTCAATCCATAACATGAACAAAGCTTGGCAGTAAGTCAGGTTTATTTAGCGGATACGGTGATGCGTACATGTGCCGGTGGTATGATGATAAGTCTCCTAAGTTTCACAATTCCAATCCGATGGAGCGTAAGCTTTCCCAAAAGAGTCTGCCTAGCTCACATCCAACAATAACACAGTAGATCTTCTATTAGTCACCAGATGTCCCTTTGTCAATGCTTAGCTATCCAAAAAAAAAGAATCTCTATGGTCCAAACGGTAAATGGTTCTCTCTCCTTTACTATGGGCATACTGCTCATTAAATAGCAGTCTGGTATTGATTTTCCCCGACATCAACGCCCGCTGGGAGGTGTGTCCTGTCGGCTACCGTCCGCCAGGTATATTTGCACCTACCAGTGGCTCGTGCCATATTTATACTATGTGATGTAATAATTTATATAATTTGGAATGCTTGGTTATTCCCTTATGTACATCTGGTAACATTCTTTTCATTTCATTCTCATACAATTGGTTATATATGCACAAAGTGAATGAGATACTTAACCTTTGTGCAACACAGTGGTCAGTGAAAAACAGAATTTGCTATTTGTTAACAAGATCTGCAGCACTTTAAGATTTGGTTATGTGGAACATACTGACTAAATTCAGAATTCCTGCCGTGATCAAAAGTGCACCTGCCAGATAAAAGGATGAAACGTAGACTTCAGTTTTCTCGTACAAAAAACCTTAAAGGGAAGAAAAATAATATAATAATAGAAAGTTTGATTGAAAGAAATGACAATCATTAGTTTTCAATATGGCTCATGCAGTTTAAATGTTAATATACTGAGGTTTCAAAGGAGATACTGACAAAGAATTAGGCGGAGCATGTGAATGTCTGTCAATATTCAACTTGTGTCGGCAACAATTTTCAACATTTTCTTAAACTGAAGATTTAATAAAAACTGCATTTTAATTTTACTTTTAGAGATATTCTTAGCTCGTTTTATTCATCTTTTTTATCTTATTGTCTTGTGTCCATTAAACAAATATTGATGCACAAATAATTAGATAGAGCATGCAGAACAACAAATTTACGTACCAGCTATGGGTGCTCCAAACAGGCTTCCTGGTCCAAGAAAAAGTAACAGAAACCCCAGGGCAGTTGAAATCTGGTTGAGAGGGACCAAATCCCTCAGCACGTTTACTATCAATGTGTTGTAGGGGCCACAGAGTGTTCCGAACATCATGCCATACATTATCAGGAGAGGCAAGGTGGTGTAAAAGGACATGAGACATGTTAACATGCCTAGGAGTGAAATCGAGATCATACATAGACGTAATGGTGTCATCCAAGGCAGGTGGGTCAAAACCCCAGATAACAGACGCATAATAGTGTTTGTAACGCCAATGACAAAGAAAAGCAGAGCAGCATGTTTGTCAGTGAATCCCAACGACAGGGAAAATGCTCCGTAATGTGTGTAGATTATTGACACTGCTGTCATGTACAATAATTGACTGATGCAGAACAGAGTGTATGTTTGATATTTGAAAACCAATAAATATGATTTAAATTTTGATAATCCTTTTTTGAATGGCTTTTTTGCTGTCTGAGACGCAGAAGTATTCATTTCACCTGTGCTAGGTTTGAATTCAGCGTCACCAAATGTATTATTATCTCCTTCCTTAGGCAACGGTTCATGTTTCCTTCTCTCATCTTCCTTGCTTTTTCTACCTACGTCGGTGCAATAGTGTGGTTCAGAGACTGGCCTAAAGAGGGCAGCACATACTACAGACTGGAGCTGGGTACCCGCACATAATAGAAGAGCTCCTCTCCAGCCAAATGTGTGCTCTAGGTATCTGATAATCAGTGGAAAGACAGTGGACCCAAACCCGCAGCCAGACACTGCAATGCCAGTCGCAAGCCCGAGCCATTTATTGAAGTATACAGGCAGGGCAGAAAGGCATGGGTTGTACTGAAGGGCAAGACCAAATCCTGAAAAAATATGTAAATGTATCTATACACTTTCAATATTACAATCTATATTCAAAATCAAAATGTAGCTTCATATTGTGAAATACCACATGTGATGATTGAGATGCTAAGAACGAGTTCTGAATGATCAAACAAACCCAAACAAACAAATTTATGAAGAACACAATCTGGACCCCATGTAATCACAAGGCTAAACTCTCTCTGGCAGTGCAAGTAAATGATATCTATGCATTCTGTGTTTGTGCACAAAGTGAGTAGTTCAAAACCTTTTTCCAGTAAACAAATATATATATATATATGCACACTCAAAATGGAGGATTTTAAATCTTTGTGATTGCTCAAAATTTTAATAATATTAAAGAATAATAATAGATAAAATTTTGTCAGTATATGAGATTGACATTAGATAATAGTGAGTACGGATTTAAACAACGGTTAATGGAATACCTGTAATGAAGCCGTAAGAGATGTACAGGTGAAGCAAACATGTTGCTCGGGATGCAATGATCAGGCCAGCCGCACTCAGTAGAGCCCCTGCTATGCCTATAGGCCTAAACCCAAATTTGGAGACCAGTGCACCAGCAATGGGAGCTGCAAAGAGTTAAATAAAGAGGGTGTTAAGATCAGAAGATGTGGACTGATTAATTGGATTTGTATAAGTTTATGCTCTTTCTGCACTTTTATTCAAACATTTAGGCATGATATGACCTTTGCTAAAGTGCTCAAACTAGGTTATAACCGTAAACTGAAATTACCATGAACTAGAGGTAAAGATTAATTAACTTCTTAGATTTCCATCTCGACTTCTAAGCTTAATCAGTTATATCATCATAGTCACAAAAATCTTAAGGAAAAGTGGGCTGACCTGAGAAGAATGCAGACCCCGCATTGATAGATGAGATGAGCGAAATGGCAGCGCTATCACCTTGCATGTTCTCCTTGAAGACGATATAGAACATGCCCATGGAGAAGACCACTCCACACTGGACAACCTGCGAAATGAAGGATGCCTCACACACGACCCATGCGTACCCCCTGTCCCGGTGGGGGGCATCCGGCGTCCTCTGTGCCATCTCGTCCTTTGTCACAAAAGAGGCATCTCCTATTTCATCGAGTCTCATCTTTGTTTCATTGTCCATGTTTACTGTGCATCCAAGGGCTCTAAAGTAATCAAAGTAGAGTAAAGCACACGGATCATTGTTCCTCAGGTTGATTTGATTGGTTGGTTATTGGTTGCTTTACATCCTAATTAACTGCTAGGGTCACGTCAATGGTTCTGATGCTGATTGAATCTATGAGAAGGTAGAAACCATACCCCATGAGAATCCGAAGTGTGTGTTGATGAACCTGGGTAATGTCCTTTTAAGGGATAAGCGGGTAAGCCATGCATTTAAAACTCCACTTATGACTCATCACAACAACATTCTGCTTAGGTGTGGTTGAGACCTCAGTTAATGAGGATGTCACCATAATGTTCTGTTTAGGTAGGTTGACACCTAACCTAATAAGAAAGTCACAGTAACATTCTATTTAGGTAAGGTTAAGACCTGATGAAATCAGAACATCACAATAACATTCTGTTTAGGGGAAGTTGGAACCCCCCCTAGTCAGGAGGTTACACCAATGTTCTGTTTAAGTGAGGTCTGGAGCTCACCTAATCAGAATGTCACAGTGACGTTCTATTTTAATTATCTTGACCTAACCTCAGCAGAACGTTATTAGAACATACTGTTTTGGTTAGGTCTCAACCTCCAAGAAAAATAATGTAACAGTTACGTGACAATTTAGTATGTAACAGACAAACCAAAAATGTATGGTCGCATAACGTGACTATTACGTCGCACCTTAGCTGGGATATACAGGGCCACACACACAACAGCAGGTGGTCCTCTAGGGACCTTTGATAACCCTGTCGTTGGCACAGGGGAGACACGAATGGTGCGGTACTCCAACTCCACCGGGAGTTGAACCCCGGCCGCCGTTGAGGCAGGCAAATGCCCTAACCACCACACCACCACGCGCCCCTGTTACTGTTTGTGTACCAAAAATTATCTGGAGAATATAATGCTCACCATCACATCAGTATAGCTCAGTGGTTGGACAATTATGCTTATATATAAGTTATATGTTTTATCTCGTCATACTGGCAGATGGTTGCACCCTAGAGGTATCAGGGAGTTATCGAGAACTGACACAGATCTGCGACACAAGAAACAGCTCAATAACCTAAACATTTTCCATCACGTCCTGTTTGTTTGTCTTTTCCTATGTTCTTGTGAATTCACCAAATGTACGTCTAATGGCACATTCAAAGTGTAATGACAATATCAGTCCTGTTAATGTACAACACTTCATTTTAAATAGCATTTATGATATCTAGCCAGAATGCTTACCTATCACTATGTCACAATAAAAGAAACACAAAATGAGCTGTTTCTTGCTGACCAATCATCAGCACTTTCACTGCCAAACGTCTTTGCTTGCTATACCATCGTTGTGTGTACTGAGTCTCCCAGGACAGGTAGGCACACATGAAACAGACTTTCTACCACAGCATATAGTAATTCTATTTCATGAAACATAATAATCTCATCTTTTTCTTTGAAAGAAGCGAAACAAATTAAAGGCAGTCTCACGGAATAAGGTAACTCATAAAATTAAGATACATGATTAATATATCATGAATGTTTCTCAAATAATATCCAGGGAGGTATTACAGGTATATTCTGTGGCACATTATTCTTTTGGCATTATATTGCCCAAACCAGCTATAAAAAAGTATCTAGACATGGAACACTTTTTAAAATATACATACATGTACTAACATTATGTTGTGAACTAAATGAAAAAAAAAATCAGCCTACCAAATTAAAAAAAAATCAGCCTACCTACTAAGGATGTTTTGCACTTCAGCAATATAAAAATCATGGAAAATTATATCTCCCAGTGTTTTTAAAAGCTGCATAACCATCCAACACTTAACATTGGTTTCTTTTATGTATCATATCTTTCCGGAATTGCCAAATAGGCATACATTGAAAGCCTATACTAGACTGAAGCACAGTGCAAAAAGAATTATAACATTCTTTATTGTTTAAGGGCAATCGCGCCATTTGTTGATGCGCACCCATACTGCGCAGCCTACCTGTATGGGTGTGCAGTGGACCATGACCATAAAAATGCTTAACTATAGAAGTATATGGAGGGAAAATGCGTTTTTGTTCATATCTCTCTTATTGGTCATCCAATTGCAATACAGTAAGTGACAAACTTGTAGTCAAGAACCTCAACAACCCATATATGATCTCAGATTTAATAGGGCTTCAATTGTGAATTAATTATGAATTTATTTGTAATAAAAGTGTCATTTTCAACCCTACCCTCCCATTTTGCCAATTATAATGCCCCTTCTTGAGCTTCTGTGGCATGGGTTCTGCACTGTACATCATGAAACAGACTAATGTATATAAAGAACTATATGTTTAGGTGCATAATGGTAGGTTCCATGTGTATTGGAAATAAAGGATAAGCACAAACCATTAGTGATTAATTTGTCTAATTTTCACAAATTTGTCTCTAAATCTATTAGTGGATATGTGGATTTTCTGAAAAAGTTAGAACGGTGACCCCTAATTTTTTTTTCAACAAATGGTAGCTAACACTTGTCCCATTACAATGTAGGCTTTTCAGGAAATTATCAATGTTAAAATTTTTTTTATTACTATTTTTATCAACAATTCTACTTTTCTATTAAAAAATTTAAATAATTAAAATCTAATAAAATTACATTATTTCCTCATTTTTGTGGAATTATGGATTCACTGTAAAGATACATATATTGCCTTTATATTCAAGAAGATTCAAAATAAATTTGGTGGGTTTTGTCATTGTTTTTAGAAAATGTCTAAATATAGTGTAAGTTCATGTAAATACTAAATTTTGAGTAAATCTACACATTTTGTGGTACATTTCATTAAAAAGTTAGCACGGTGACCCCCCATTTTTTCATCATTTTTGGTTTGCGCAGACCCTAATCTCCTATTTCCCAAAGTTTAAAGAAAATCTCAATGTTAGAACTATAATGGAGCGATTGTCTTTAAGATAGATGTTGTAACCTCTAAGTTTGGCAGGAGTATGTTTTGAATTTGTTAGCTAATGTTGTAGCGAAATGCCGACCGGTGCTCTTGTCTATGGCTAGGTATAGCATAAGGTTGTCGTAGATGGTGGCGTCTCCACACGGAAATGATAGTAACTGAGATAGTTCACTCCTAGACAGGTACGCACAGGGACGAAAGGGACATAGGTGCAATCTGAAGACTGCTACATGTTATGATTATGCTGTGCGTGAGATGAAGAATCCAGTTTAGGAGGACATCATGGACCAAGGGCTTTACTATTTGCGATAGCTTTAGTACAGAATTAGAAATATGATTATTAAATATAAATACGAGTGGGAAGTATGTAAAATTAGTTAAAGGAGAATATGATGAGTATTAGAACACCTGCATACCCAGGCAAGCACATGACGTTATTATAACGTTGCAGCAACGTTCTGTTTGGTACTGTTTTGGTTCTTGTTACGTTATTTTGATGGCTCCCAATAACGTTGCTGCGACCTCCCATTGTGACGTCGTACTGTGACGTTATAGAACGTTCTGGTTACGTTCTTCAGTTATGGTAAATTTTATTGTGGATTTTCAGGCAATATAAGTGATATTTTTTATTCATTGGGCTTGATTCATGAACTATACCTAGCATTTCATTCTATCTTCTATTTCTAAATAACTGATAATTTAGAGAAAAAAAAGGTAACCCTTTGTTGTATTCAATTTGGAATGTGGTTAATAAATAAGAAACATTTAGAAAAGTAAGGCCTGGCTCCTGTGGGGATAGAACCCTGGACCTCTCACACACAAAGCAGGGAACTTACCACAGAGCTACTCAGGATTGCACTAGTAGTTGTGGTCAAGTCATTGCATTTATGCTAGTACTACTACTATTAGTACAATAACTACTAGATTAGTCCATGTCATACATATATTCAGGTAATCTGATAGGAGTTATATCTAGACATTATAGTATGCATAACTATATGTATGTATGTATGTATACATACATACATATACAGTTATGCATAATATTTATGTCTAGAAATATGTATGACATGGACATAATTATAGTAGTAACTATGTATGTATGTAGGTATACATACATAGTTATGAATAATTTATGTCTATATATAACTATATATATGTAGGCATGGACTCATAGCAGAAATTGTAGCAATAGTAGAAGTACTAGCATAAATGCAATTGCTTGACCCTACCAATCAGTACAATCCTCTGTAGCTCAGTGGTATGTTCCCTGCTTTCTGTGTGAGAGGTCGAGGGTTCTATCCCCACAGGGGTCAGGCTTTCATTTTCCAAATGTTTCTTATTTATTGACCACATTCCATATTGAATACAAGAAAGGGTAACCCTTTTTTATCTCTAAGTTATCATAGACCATTCAGTTATTATTGTCATATGGTTAAAAAAAAGTCGAACTTAACTGAAGGTCTCCTATATGATAAATTATATATATATATATATACATACATACATATATAGGAGACCTTCACACTCTGGTTAGGTCTGAACCATTATTATAATGTTCTGAGTTGGTTAGGTTGAGACCTCACCAGAGCAGAACATTATTATAACATTCTGATTACGTTACATCGAGACCTTACTAGAAGAGAATGTTATTACAACATTCTGATTTGGTTAGGTTGAGACCTCACCAGAGCAGAACGTTATTATAACATTCTGATTACATCAGGTCGAGACCTTACTAGAACAGAATGTTATTACAACATTCTGATTTCGTTAGGTTGAGACCTCACCAATAAATAACATTACTGCTACATGCCATTTTAGTAAGTAACACACTGACCAAAAAAGTATGGTCGCAGAACAGTTCTGTTACGTCGCAGCTTAGCTGGGTAGCGCCAAGCCTATGGCTGGTGCTATATAAGCAGTATGAGACTTAGGATAGGTGAGCAGCAAACATAGACTTCAAGAAAAACACGTAGGAGCAATAGTCTAACAAGTCGGATCATACGGGTAGTGCTAAGACAGTAGCAACGACTACAGCAGGTGATAGTAAGGATCGGGATAGCACAGGCTTTGCCTTAGGGACCGAGTACGGGACTCAACGGAGACTCTACCTATTGTCTCTGGCGAAGGTAGATAGGAGGTGATGGTATATAGACCTTGAAAGGGGAAGCTTAACCATAGCTATACCTGGTTGGAATGTTACTGATGTTGTTAGCTTACGAGATGGATGACACAAATTGTATGGATGGAATGACTATTTACTTATATCTTTGGAATATCTGAATGGATATAATAAAATTACCTCTTTCCAAGTGCATGTTCTTTTACTTAGAATCTCTACCACTGATGAACCATACGAAGCCAATGATAAACCATCATTTTTTCAAATGTTAATATCTTGTAAATGGATATGGTGACATATTGTTTTTAATGTATTATTACAGTTATTATTCATTTATCTAACAGCTGTGTAAGTTTGATAATTTTATTATGGTGATCAAGAAATCATATCCAATACCCATATTCACCTTTAAATATGCGAAATTATTATTGTTATTCTTTCTAATATAGTTTTTATTGATTGGATAAATTAATATAATGCACCTAACTTAGTGCTTTAAACTTGCTATATACTGTCTATTAGTTCTAATACTTCTTGATCTACTTATATGGAAGATCATCGATGATGAATGTGGTTTAATAAATAAAAGAAATAGTGATCATTGGCTAAGCATGTGAACATCCGACCCCCCATCAATGGCCCTAATATCCAGACTCATTCTTTCCCCCTCGTCGAATCCAACCATCTGTTTTCAAATACTCACACGGCTCTGTTCATATCACCCGTAAGGGTGAAATTTGGCAAAGATATTTTGGGTCACCAAGTGCGCAACAGTGGTTAATAAGGTTAACAGTCTCCGAATCAACCAAATATAAGTCTAAGATTCAAACCCAGACTTGAGACTTAGAAATAATTTAAGTAGATTTTAGGACATTTGGTTGTATCCTAGGGGATTTGACAGGTTATGCTACTTAATGGGAACTAAAGTGAGAGATCAATGTTGGGGTCAGGCTCAAGTACTTCAAATCATTTGGCTCTGCACCCAAAATGAAAATGAACAATAAATATGACACTATTTCGACAAAATGCTGACACTTGGTGGTTCGGATCGACTTTTTTGAATCAAAATATGTATCTGAGAGAATAAAGTGACATTTTTTCACGGACCCTATCCTTATTTCTATGCCCTGAATGTCCTTACCCTCAACCCCTTCCTATCTTTACCCTCACCCCTACCTGTCCTTATCCCCACCCCCTACCTGTCCTTACCCCCACCCCCTACCTGTCCTTACCCCCACCCCCTACCTGTCCTTACCCCCACCCCCTACCTGTCCTTACCCCCACCCCCTACCTGTCCTTACCCCCACCCCCTACCTGTCCTTACCCCCAACCCCTACCTGTCCTGACCCCAACCCCTACCTGTCCTTACCCCCACCCCCTACCTGTCCTTACCCCCACCCCCTACCTGTCCTTACCCCGACCCCCTACCTGTCCTTACCCCCAACCCCTACCTGTCCTGACCCCAACCCCTACCTGTCCTTACCCCCAACCCCTACCTGTCCTTACTCCCACCCTACATATCCTTACCCCCACCCCCTACCTGTCCTTACCCCCACCCCCTACCTGTCCTTACCCCCACCCCTACCTGTATTTACCCCCACCCCTACCTGTCCTTACCCCCACCCCCTACCTGTCCTTACCCCCACCCCCTACCTTTCAATACCCCCGACCCCTACCTGTCCTTACCCCCACCCCCTATCCTAACTTTCCTTACCCCCGCCCCCTACCTGTCCATACCCCCGCCCCCTACCTGTCCTTACCCCCACCCCCTACTTTTGCTTACCCCGATCCCCTACCTGTCCTCCCCCCACCCCTACCTGTCCTTATCCCCACACCCTACCTGTCCTTACCCCCACCCCCTATCCTAACTTTCCTTACCCCCGCCCCCTACCTGTCCATAACCCCGCCCCCTACCTGTCCTTACCCCCACCCCCTACTTTTGCTTACCCCGATCCCCTACCTGTCCTCCCCCCACCCCTACCTGTCCTCCCCCCACCCCTACCTGTCCTTTCCCCCACACCCTACCTGTCGTTACCCCAGGCCCCTACCTGTCCATACCCCCACCCCCTACCTGTCCTTACCCCCACCCCCTACCTGTCCTTACCCCCACCCCCTACCTGTCCTCACCCCTGCCCCCTACCTGTCCTTACCCCCACCTCCTATCTGTCCTTTCCCCTACCCCCTACCCCCTACCTGTCCTTACCCCCACCCCCTACCTGTCCTTCCCCCACCCCCTACCTGACCTTACCCCTGCCCCCTACCTGACCTTACCCCTGCCCCCTACCTGTCCTTACTCCCCCCTTCCTGTCCTTACCCCCGCCCCCTACCTGTCCTTACCCCCGCCCCTACCTGTCCTTACCCCCACCCCCTTCCTGTCCTTAACCCCGCCCCCTACCTGTCCTTACCCCCGCCCCTACCTTTCCATACCCCCGCCCCCTACCTGTCCTTTCCCCCATACCCTACATGTCGTTACCCCAACCCCCTACCTGTCCTTACCCCCGCCCCCTACCTGTCCTAACCCCCGCCCCCTACCTGTCCTTACCCGCACCCCGACCTGTCCATACCCCCACCCCCTACCTGTCCTTACCCCCACCCCTAACTGTCCTTACCCCCACCCCCTACCTGTCCTTACCTCCACCCCCTACCTGTCTTACCCCACCCCCTACCTATCCCTACCCTCACCCCCTACCTTTCCTTACCCCAACCCCCCACCTGTCCTTACCCCCACCCCCTACCTGTCCTTACTCCCACCCCCTACCTGTCCTTACCCCCACCCCCTACCTGTCCTTACCCCCACCCCCTAGGGATCTTCCATTAAGTATGTACGCATCAAGGGGGGAGGGGGGATCTGAAACTTTTGAAAATGTGGGTACATTTTAGTACATATCCTATGCGTATTTTTACCCAAGGGGGGGTGGGGGGGTCTGGGATTTTTAAAAATGTGTGTATGTACTAAATGGAAGGCTCCCTACCTGTCCTTACCCCAACCCCCGACCTGTCCTTACCCCAACCCTATCCCTTCCTTCATCACACTCACTACCCAGCCTTACTATGATAAGTTGAAGTATAGTACTTACATATTTAAGGAGCTGACACGCAATATTTTAGGGCAATCCGGGATGACAAGCTGAATGATTGTTGGCAGAGCTGAAAGATTGAGTCCAGTTTGGGGGTCCGCCAGCTCAGTCACGACTGGAGGTTACACTCAGAAACATACTGGGAGTTCTGAGTTACGTGTGGTACAGATCAGTAAAGGGCCTTCCATTAAGTATGTATTCACAATTCAAAGAATTTCAGCCCCCCCCCCCCCCCCTTTCCCGCCCCCTTGGGCTAATTCATGCATTGAGGTTGTACAAGTGCGTCTTTCTTTTTTTTTTTTTTTCAGACATCCATATCCCCCTCCTTTGGTGCGTACGTACTTAATGGAAGGCCCCTCAATAGAGTAGGTCATGCTCTAAATAATCATAGTGTATCCCACACTGTTTGGTCCTATATAAATGATATGTATGCCGCCTTGCTGAATTTAAGAATTGGTTATGTTGATTGTAAATAAGCCCAAAAAGGTCTGTGTTGCAATATAAAAGTTAGTGATTTACTCCCATAAAATATAAGTGTAAATGAGGGAGGTGACAGGGGGTGCCCCCCCCCCCATCTGCAGCACCCCCTAGTGTGACTATTGGTAACCTCCTATGTGGTGAGTAAAATGCACACCAAGGCACCGTTAACTTTGTTATGCGCTAGGTTTCTATACCAGCATGCCTTTGGTGGAAATAGACAGTTTTCTCTGAGCTGTCTGAGGTGGGCTAGCTGCTACTCCCCTCTGCATGTCTCCCAGTGGCAACAACTGGGTTATCAAAGGCTCCTTGTGGGCCACCGGCTGTTGTGTGTAGGGCCCTGCCTATGGGACCCTGCATATTAAAGAACACCTGCCTCGGTAAATTTGTAGGGGTACGGTCTCTATCTTCTCATAGATTCGTTCATTACAAAAAGTCGATCATCAACGACAGAATTGTCAAATCTTGTACTCACCATGATATGACCTTAAATGTTGCTACGGCGTTAAACCCCAATAACCAACCAACCCTATTTGCGTGTACCCTCTAACAGAAATATCTTGTGTAAATTGCATTCTAACAGTCTCTGCTATTTATGTACTAATGCTATAGAACCCATAGTTACATCATTAGCGTGAAATCAGCTTGTGACATGACATGGAGGGCAATATGCTATGCGACAGATATACATGTTGTGTAGATGACATCAGATTACCAAGAAAGGGATTTGTTTTCGTAGTGGGGATCATTTCAAAATTCTCATCAAACACTATTTGAGAACGTCTAGAACACATATCTATGTTGAAATAATCTAAATTCAGGGGCGGATCCAGAGGCGATTAATCCGTATGATTTGCGCTCATAACTTACAATGACCTTTTGGGATGCCGTAGCTACGTGAGTTTTGTTTTTGGTTACGGGAGTTTGGGTTGATTTACGGAAGTTTGGGGTGCACTTACGCAAGTTTTAGGTGTAATTACAAGAATTTATTCATGAAACAGCCGCATACAAGAGTTTCAAACTCACGTACAGTATCTGTAAACATACATAAAACCTCCGTGGGTAAGGAGGTTTTTATCAAATGGGCCATAGGGGCCTGTTTCAAAATAAAGATCCAAAAGGCTATTTGAGTTTTGCGTTTCATTAAATTACTATCACCTTTTTCACAATCTCAGCTATGTCATGAGTTTCAAAATGACTTATGTGAGTTTGGATGGATTTACATGAGTTCGGCGTGGACAGTTTGGGTCGAATTTAAAAGAGTTTGGGGCAAATTTACATGAGTTCTTTTAGGAAATGCAATTTTATGGGAGTATCAAACCCTTATACAGTGTCTGTAAGCAAACATAAACTCATTTTGCTACGGAGGTTTGTTATAAAACAGGGGCCCATTTCATAAGAATCTTGGTAGGTGTGGAGGTTTCATGTATGCTTGCAGAAACACTCTTGTCCCGGACTTTCGTACATGACTGTTTCATAACAAAACTGTCATAAATCAAGCCCAAACTCTCGTAAACCAAGCCCAAACACTCGTAAATATACCTAAACTCACATAAGCAAAATAAAAACTCACTTAGCTACGCTGACCCAAAAAGGTGATTGTAACTTATGAAATGCAAAACATGTACGGATGTTTCTTATGAAACGGGCCCCACATCACTGTGCACACACGGGAGCATGTCTGGAAAAGGGACCTATTGCCAATTGATCAGGTCAAAAAAATGACATGAAACATGGGGAAATGTGTCTGCATATTTCTCATTGTAGAGAACCTACTCTTTCAAATGCTGCAAACATTGTCCATTGGCAAAAGCCCAAGGGTCGTATGATCCCCATGGGTTGTACAGCCACCCAAGGACGACCCCAAAGGGTCTTCTATATTTTATCACCCAAGCAAAATACAAAATAATGTTTAAATCCATTGATATGAGGAGCCTTATGTACAGCCTTTCAATACACACTGCCCCTAATACGCACCGCTTTTCGGCAGTGCGGGTGATAATCCATGACACGACATGGGCTGCGACATCAATACGCTATACGCTACAATATCAGAGACAGATTTGCATATAAGAGTGATATATTGGTTACATAATGGCAATTTGGAGCATGTGATATATGTGTAACATAGAATTGTGTCTGTTATATGTGCAATTTCCTTGCGACATCGTCATATCGCAGACTAAGTCATGTAGTGGAATACCCCCTCGGCTATGTACAAGTATTATAAGATTACTACTCACTGCAATCAGAAGTAGTCCGACATTTTTCACTTATACAGTCCAACGGTCTGGGCTGCTGCAGTACAGAAACCACTCCTCTAGTGAGGGGGTCGAGGTACCGAGTGCTGGTGGAGGTTGCTGAATCCAGAGTGCAGAGTAAATCAATAGATGAACCTCAGCCAAGGTACACCATACACAGGTACAACTTTAATCAGTGGTTTAAAAATACACACACAATAAAGCCATTAATGTTATACCGCCCAGCCCCTGAAATACAAGAAATAAACAATCTGGGAACATTATTTTTTCTGGCGAACAAAGGTTAAATGTAACAGACATTGGAACAATACTCCCTACCACGGATAGCTGATTTACAGTATTTTAAGCACCTGCAGGTTAAATTTTACTGATTTTTTTTCGACAAAATCACATGGAAATCTACAGAAAATATAAAACATTACTGCAAACCGGCGGATAGAAAACCAGAGGCACAAGATTGGGGAAAATTTAATTTGTATTAATGAATTTATTGATATTTAATTAGATAATGATATAGAAATGGATAAAATATAAGATGAAATGAGTATGTGGGAATGAAGGGTGGGAGGGAGGTAAATTGAAAGGGAAGAAGGGGTAGGTGAGCTGTGAGTTCAGAGTGACCACTTGGCGGGAACCACCTGTGTACTGGTATATAAATAGTCAGTGCAGTGTGAGGGTGCCTGTCACGCCTCAGTAAATTACTGCCAATTTGCAATTAGCCTCAATGGAGGATTGTTTTGAGAAGAAGGAGGAAGTTAGGGGAGGTGTATTGGTGAATGTATTTGTGTTGTGTGTGAAATGTTTAGGGTTAAGATATAGTAAGATGAGAATCCACCAGGTGGCAGCAATGAGCCCACCTACAGCCAGTCAACTGGATGTGGAACACATTACTGCAAACCGGCGGATAGAAAACCAGAGGCACAAGATTGGGGAAAATTAAATTTTTATTAATAAATTTAATTTGTAGATAGTGGTAAGGAAAATGAATTTATCAATATTTAATTAGATAATAATATAGAAATGTCCAAAAATGGTGCCAAGGGTTATGTAAAGGGAGTAGGTGGGTGCGTTATTTAGTTAAAAAAAGGGGGGGGGGAGTGGAATGAAGATGAGGAGATGAAAAATAGAGTCAGTTATGGATTGAGTCGATGAGCGCTTGCGTGACGCTTGCTGTTTGGGTGGCGATATAGGCCTTGTAGGCGTTCGACCTCCACCCCCCATGCCTCTGGATCTCCAGTTCCTTGCATCCGAGTGCATGGGCCTGCATAGCAGCCGCTTTGCGGATGCTTTTGAGGGTGTAGGCTGCTGTATCGACCCCTGCCTGGGTTAATGCCCTGTCCCACACCTTGCGTACTAGACATGCTGGGAGTGGAGCCCGAGTGTCCGGCACCATGAGCATGGGGTCGTTCCTGTGGAGCTTTGGTACGGCATATATGTTCGCCGTAATGGCGCTCACCGAACACAGCAACGGGTCGAGGGCCCATGGTAGAACAATGACTCGACGTTGGTCTATACATTGCATGTTGTTTGCCCATTTGACTGTCATGTTGATGCCCGTTGCAGTTATACGGATGTCGTCTCTTGTGGGGTGGCGAGTAGAGTCGAACGCCCGTATGGTCGGTGGTGTGATTTCCGACTGTCTCATCGCCGCATAGTACATTGCTAACACTGCCACTCTTACGGCCGAGCCCAACACGGTCGGCGGGAGCAGCTTGAGAGCAGCCCGTATAGCGTGTACTGGGAGGGCTAGTTTCACACATGGGACGTACACTTTGTTTCTGTTGAACGCGTCCATTGCCATGCATACCCTTGGATGGTCCAGTGGGTTGGTGGGTGCCCCGGCTAGGCGCAGGAACGTCCTGATGTGTGAAATCTTGTTGCACAATGTAGCCGGGGCTGGTGTGTGCGTTGCTGTGTACTCCAGGTAGCGCACACTAGTTGGTACGGTGGTGCCAGGGGGTCTGCGCACATCCTGACCATGAAATCTATGTTTGTGGCAACTGTTGACTCGTGATTGCGGTGTGTGCCCGGTGCCCTTGCCGTCAGTTGCCAAGCCGCTGTCTTGTCCATCAGCCGCTTGAGTGCGGGGTCTGTGCTGGAAAGAACGTATGGTTTGATCAACAAAGAACATGCATGGGCATTTACATTTGAGGGCGTAGTATCAGAGATGACGCGCTTCCATGGTGATGCAGTCCGAGGTGGGCGCAGCTGAGGGCGCCGGCGACGCAGTTATCCTCCCAGGGTATATGGTCATAGGAGATCTCGACGTCCAGCAATGCCTGGACCATCCAGGCTACGCGCGCACACTCCTGTAGAATGATGTTCCGAGCCTTCCCTGTTTGCAATACTAGCACGGCGGCTAAGTTGTTGCATCTTACCCTGACGTGCGCACCACAGTCAGCAGGGGTGAGGAAGGTGTGGAGAGCCACAACCGTGTTCATGGCCTCCAGCTCCATGATGTACGCATCAGCGCAAGCCTTGTGCAGGATCTGCTGCCCCTATGCCCACTCCCTGTCAGTTGCACCGACTCCGGACAAGCAGGCATCCACAAGGATTACCTTGCTGGGAGCTGCGGCCAGAATGACCGATACGCCATTCCACTCCTCACAGAATTGGATGAACCATAGGAGGTCGCGGCGCATGGAGTCATCAACGGGGATGTGGACCGAGGTATTGGCCCTAAGTGCGTTGAGGAGGTGTGAGACAAAAGCTTGCGCCAGGCGGACGCACTTTGCCACATATAAAAGGTGGCCCAGAAGTGATTGGAGTTTCCTTTTGGTAATGTAGGCCATGTGATATGTACTGTTGGCCTGCCGGATGACCTCTTCCAATTTTTCCACCGGGATGGAGAGGGTCATATCCGTGGCATCAATGTGAACCCCCAACCATTTCACCCTTTTTGCCGGCGGCTGGGCTTTGTTGCAGGCCTCAGACAGCCCGAGTTCCTGAAGCAGCTGACGTGCCCTGTCATAGTCCTGTTGCGCCGTGTGTGCGTCAGGGGAAAGTATCACCAGATCGTCGAGGTACATAATTATAGCACTTCGTGCCTTGTGCTCGAAGGGTGTCCACAATGCAGTTAGCCAGGGACTGCATGTGAAAAGATGATGCCCTTGAGCCAAATTTTCATAGAGAGATCACAATAGTGCCGCTCCTCCCATCTGAAGCACAGGAGCGGCCAGTCTAGTGGATCTGACATGAAGTTTTTGTATGCACGGGAAACGTTGACAGATGAGAGGTACGCGCCCTGGCCAAATGCTCCAGATCCCTGGCGAGGGCATCCACAGTGGGAAGGGTGTGGTGTTGTTCAAACCCGTAAACGCCATTCTTGACGATTAATGCGTTTATCGAGACGTGGTCAGGGAATGTCATGTCGGTGATTACCCGCCTCTTGTCTGTGTCACCCTTCTGTTGTGACATCAGGGGCAAGATGTGGCACCACGGGGCAAAGGGGGGGTCATCAAACGGGCCGAGAAGGCCCCCGAGTTGAATTTCCTCGTTGATGAAGTCTCAGATGTGGTCCGGGAATTCAGTGGCACTCGCATGGTTAGGGGTGTGGCCCGTACCAGAGGGCCGGCCTGCGTAGCCTGTGGGAAACCCGAACTTTCCGAAGTCGAGTACCATGTCTCCATCCCCCAACATACCGAGGTACTACTCCCAGGCGGGGATCTTCAGGTTGGATGGGACTGGGATGCGGGCGGCAATGGCGTTCGGCAGGCCAGTATCCCTCACGGCATTGTATATGCAGCCCAATGCGGGGCCGACACCCTTCCCAATAGTGGGCCAGGTCTGCCTACGGTGCGACGCCAGCGCCTGGGGGTGCACGTTGACTGGTTTACTAAAGGGGATTGTATCTTCGCAGAAGCGCCTTATGTCGTCAAAGTTTGGCGCACTCACCGCCTGGCCGCGGCTATCCCCATTCGGCCGTACCGGGGCAGTGGTAACCATGACCTCAGGCTGTGATACATAGCCCACATCAACCGCATAAATTTCGCTTGCGTCCACGTGGTCGTCAGCGTGGGGGGTGCCCAGCTGCACAGAAGCGGCAGGGGCACCCATCACGCGTTTTTTGGCTGGTGCTGGAAGTACTGGAAGTGTGGGTTGGAGTGTGAAACCCTCCACTGACTATCTCGCGCCTGCTGCTGTACGTTGTGTGATGGGTATGGGGGCGGGGTGGCAGGGTGTTGCTGGTGCGGGGCCGCCTGGCAGAGCTTATTCTCGCATGCTATTACGTTGTGGCCCGTACATTGGCGACCAATGGCATCGCAGAAGGAACACAGATGCATGTAACGAATTGCGCCCTCATCGTGATGGGACCTATGCCTACAGCCCGCCCTAGAATTGAACTGGCGGCAGATAGCCTCCGCCCTGTGCTTCGAATCGATAGATAGGGGGGGGGCACGCTGGCCACAGACAATGGCCATCCTGAACCATTGGTTTTAGATTCGCTGGTCGTCCCCCCATGTGAAGGTGCCCCTCTCTACCTCATCCCAGATGTACTGTGACCACCTATGGACCACATCCCACGGACGATCGATGGCGTCGTATGTGAGGTCCTGAAGGTGGGCAAATATATGTGGCCTGTCAGACTTAGCACAACCGCGGTCATCCCTGATAAGAGCAATGGTGGCACTAGTGTATTCAGCTAGGGTAAGTGATGACCTCTGTTTTACTAGAGAGTTTTTGCAACACACACCGATCTCACGGCCCTTTCCCGATACGGATCTGCTGGGATCTAGATGAGTGGTCCCCAGTTACAATGGTAATGACCTTTAAAAAAAGTCAAATGCCATTCCCCCTCGTTCAGATTTATCAGAAATGTGTAATAAATGTTTTTGAAAAAGAAATATTTCTTACATATGAATTTGAAAAGAAAAGAGGCACATCAAATCTCGGACTGTGCAAACATATTTTCAATAAAAAAATAATGTGTCTGTGAGGGTAGACCTGGCTGGCCCTGTGTCACGGTCTGCTGCTCCCACTTGTAGTTCCACTGATCAGGGACACACAGGCATACGGATCTCCTGTTCATTGTTTTACAATTATTGTGTATCCCAAATAAGAGGAAAACCTTTCTCTTGCTAATACATATATTCATGATGGGAGAGAGAAAATCAGTTAAGAAATAACATGTTAGATTAATTTGGGAAATCCATTTCTGTGATAGGGGAGACCTCAGACCTGGTCCTGGTGATCACAGTACCCCTACTGATCTACCTCTCTCCTGAACAGAAATAGTTGAGAATTGCTTATGTAACATGGTCTGAGTGGGTGGTTCTTTTAGACCTTCCCGCACATGCCAATGCAATATAAATGTACACTAGAAAAGTAGGACTAAACCCTATAGGGTAGCTGCCCCCTATACCAGCCTGTCCAATCAAACTCATTGGGATACGGATCGGGGCACTGAGATCCGTGTGGGTTGCAAAAACTCTCTACTGTCTCAATGCCCTCCCGGTGTATGTACATATATGGTTTTGGCATTGCCTGTAAGGCTGAGTCAGAATGTAGGTGTTGCTTACCCTCCATGTAGATTTGGTCAAATCTTTCCCTACGCAGCATGTTGTCCACATATCCGTCAGCGTTCTGTCCCGCTCGGAGCTGTCTAGGGGCCGGGATGTCCTCCCTCGCGTAAGTGTGTGGTACTGCCTGATGAGCCAGAGGCCTGGGTGCCGGTGAGCTGGCTGCCGCCGTCCCTGTGTGTGTTGATGCTGCGAGTAAAAGATCGATTTTAGTGTCAATACTGGCCATCTGGGACTTGACCTGGGACATGTCTCCCTCCAACCGCACCACCCTGTCGGACATGTCTGAGTCTGTTATACCCTACGATGTCTCCCGGCCTAGACTGGCCGGTACATCTTCTTCTTCGTATCTAGTAGATTCCACATCATAGTTTGGGCTATGATACCTTGTCATCCTCCCTGCTACTATCTCCCTTATATGTGGGCCTCTGCCTTCTTCTTCGCGGCGCGGGTGCGGCACTTTGAATCGGGCATTTTTACTGTTTCTACAACTGAGAATGGCGAAATGTGAATTTGTACTTATCACCACTGCTGTGCCGTGCGAAGCTGTCTGCCGGTTGGCTTGTTGGTGTCCATTTGGGGTAGATGGCAGCTGATAAATTGAAAGGGAAGAAGGGGTAGGTGCATAATGGAGGATAGTTTTGAGAAGAAGGAGGAAGTTAGGGGAGGTGTATTGGTGAATGTATTTGTGTTGTGTGTGAAATTTTTAGGGTTAAAACATAGTAAGATGACAATCCACCAGGTGGCAGCTACGAGCCCACCTACAGCCAGTCGACTGGATGTGGAACAAATTTGATATATTTCTATATGTAATGTGTGAATTTTCAGACCAAGCCAAAACATGATAGATATATACAGATAACAAATGAAAAAGTAGCCTCTCATTGGCTACACCTACTGGCATTCAGGTGAACCAAACCACAGTAGTGTATTCACAGTGTATTTCGAGACAAGTGGGATAACACGGGGTACCATGCAATACGGTCTGCTCTCCATCAAAAGGGGGGCCCTTGATGTCGCATGTCGAATTTAAGAACGTCCATGTTGCCCTGTCGATTTTAAGAAATAGCCCTGTCTCATGTAACTGGGCCCAAAAATGCCCATGTCGCTGTGTCAAATTTAGGGGTCTAGGGCCATAAAAGTGATTGTATGGACCTTTTATCTTGAAGGTAGAAATGAATTGTAATTAAAAAAGGTTTAGTGGAATACAATTAGATTATAGGATAATCTATAGTTTGCCAGAAATTGACATATATTTGTTGTTTCTATAGCATGACACGGCCACTTATCATGTGACTTTTAGAAATTTATTCTGGAGTATTATAGTATACACATGATATAATTATAAAATATCTCATTTGAATAGCCTATGTTACTTTGCTACAAATTTAACTTATTACAAATGTAAAACATTTTCGTAAATGGTTCCTTGACTTCAATATTGATACTACTCTAGACGTTAAAACCAAAAATAATCTCATTAATTATTGTGATCAAAACCCTAGACATGAATATTCATGATAATTCCACAAGGTTCTATGTTATCTTATGGATCCCGACTAACCTGTTAAGCTTGATAAATTGAGAAAATCTATTTACATATATTTTCAATCTTTATCTCACTATCCAGGATTATTTCTAATACAATTTTTGGTTTTGGCTAGGCTAGAGGCCATATTCCACTGTCCATTATTTTGCTGCTAGTGGTTTTCACCACCACCCCAACTAAAGACAGGCACCGCAAATGAATTTATAAAGGTTTTATATGAAATGCTTGCGGTGGCAGAAACCAACATGTTCTTTTCTGAAATGCAAATGGCTTGCAGTGGCAAAAAAGATATAAATATATACTCCCTGAAGCATTGGATTTACATAGGAAGGTATGCTTGAACTCTAAAAATTAATAAAGATGTAATGTAATGAACACTAAGAAGGTGTTATGTGGTTGATTAATAATTGGGGAACTTGTTCTTGTGATGTTTAACATTATTGCCTTTATCGCTTCTTCCGTAAATGCTAGTCAAGTGGTAAATAAGTTCACGAGATGGGCGTTCATTTCCACAACGCGAACAACGCTTGGCTTAAAGTCAGGTTTATTTCGTGGATCACATAGATGCGTACAGAGCCAGTGCAATGATGGTTAATAATCCTAGAGTCACAAGTCCAATTGATGAAGAGTAAGCTTTCTCCTAAGAGTCCGCCTCTTCTTACATCCGCTCTCAACACAGTAGTTCCTTCAATAGTCACCAGATGTCCTTTTCTACTTGTAGCTATGTAAACCCCTTCAAATCCTTAAGACTCTTGTTTGTCCAAACGTAATAGTGTTCTCCCCCGTACCCATAGGTTTTACCCAATATAAAGCAGTCTGGTATTAATTCTCCCTGAGCATCGACGCTCGCTGGTAGATGCACCCTGTCTGCCATTGCTCGACAGGTGTATTTACACCCACCAGCAGCTCATGCTACCTTTATACTATATGATACGGCAGTTCCTGTAATTTAGAATACTTTCTTTCATTCCCTTACTTGCAACTGGTGACGTTCTCTTCATTATATCTCTATACAACTAATTACATGTGCAAAGTCAATTACTCTCTACCTTTGTGCAGTAAGGTCATTGAATAAAGTCTAGATATAACGAAAATGTGTTTTGTATCACGTTTATGATAGCCCACTAGAAAACATAGACAGAAACATATTAACATAGTTTCTGTCAAATTAATGCTTTTTTTCATTTACCTGAGCACATGTATGTTAATACTATTGTAGAATAGTTTTTTTTCATTTACCTGAGCACATGTATGTTAATACTATTGTAGAATAGGTTTATTTCACTTAAATGAAATTGACATTAGCATATGCCATATGCATTTGACATGCACAATGCTAATTAAAATGACATATCAAAAGAAATGTGACATCAAATGGTCATGAAATTTATTTCAAATGTGACCTTGGTCTGTACCAATCTGTAGAGATTATAATCATATGCCTATAATAGTGATTGTTTAATGATGAAGAATAGTGAAATAGTAGTTGTGTAGGATATGATTTGGGTTTTATTCTGAACACATATTCAATGATTGTCCAAATGTATAATGTTAGTCCTGAATGTTATTGTCCTTTTGGTTCACATTGTCCTGAATGTTGCCGTTCCTTTGGGAGCATGGAGATAGGCTCATAGAGCAAAGGCCCTATAGCCTAGTGTCCTTACAGCTACATGGTGATGGTGTTTTCGCGAGACCTGCTGGGTGGTCGGGTCGTCCCTGTCTCAATGTTCTGCCATTTCTGACCAATCCTAATGACTGACCTGTAAAGACTGACTCCAACAGGCGATGGCTGGAGCTCATATACGTTTGATACAGGATGTTTACATCAGTCTCTGACCAGGTATGCATCGTCAGCATGTCCCTGGTTCGTCATGGGGAATGCCAGCTTCTGCGTGTTGTTTCTGTGATGCAGACTGCTACGTCACTCGGGTCTGTGCGTCACATTGCTGTTACACTCATAAGATAAATGGGTTTGTCCTTACATCTGGGTTGTGGCTGGATCGCGAGATGCAATGTCTCTTATGTTTCTTTACTTCTTATAACATTTCAGTTTCAATAATACAATTTCTATATAAAAATATACATAATGACTTTTGCACTATGACATGCCACAGGAGGAACCGGCTAATGATTGATGGATATATTTTCAATATATTAACGAAAACTCTGTAGAGATAAAAGTATAATTTTCACTCTGACCTTCAAGTCTTTGAGGGAGGGCGCATACAGTTTAAGAGTGGTTTTGAAATGAGATTAAACGTTTAATTGGCTATATTTTAGTTATATACTACATTGATTTCACTAAAAACGTGAAGTAGGAAGTATAGAATTTTAAACTAAAGCTGATGATCAACGAGACAACAATAAAAACAAGGCAAACCAAACCAATTTTAGGACCGATGGTATTTTGTCGTTCCATAATCGGTTGACAAATTAAAAGAGTCTCTCCTGAAATCAGTCCAGAATCAGTTCCCCACCCATGATCCATGACGAAGCTCAGAACCGAAGGTTTCCTTATGTTTTTGACTAGAAATTAGTAGTGAATGTATGAAAAAAATATCATGTTATCAAATAATTCAAATTCAAAAAGTTATTTTGCATTAACCTCAAATAAAGTATTAAATAAATGTACATGAATAATCCTAATGTTAAAGTTTGCCGTCTTATCGACGCTAAAATGAATGAAATAACATTGAAAATACGTAGACATTGTGATGTACTCTGCGGGGAAACACTTGTGGTTCTCGACGGAGATATTAAGATCCTCTACGGTCCGTGTCCGAATCGTGCTCGGTTGACTGAGACACGAGTTGGACGGGGTTTCACGAACACTCGTCCGGAACCGTGATGGGGTGATCTGGGGACAGGTGGTCGAGAGTGTCTCAGAAAACGTGTCCCGCTTGCGGGGGGTCTGTGGTAGACGTGGTCTGGTCAGGGGGTTCGGCTCATGGAAAGGGTGGCTAACAAGACTCTCGTGGGGGCAGAAGCTCAGGATGGGCCAGCTTCGGGGTGATCTTTTCGTACAACGCGCCTAACAGGTATCTCGAACGGGGATTCTAATGCTCACGACACGGACCATGCCCAAAAAATCAAAAAGGTGGTAGTGTGTAGGCCGAGGTCCCATCATCTGATTGTCATACAACTTCCTGATTTCGTAAGTCCTGATCCCCTGATTTACTGGAACTTGGGTCTAATTCTCACTCTCACGCTGCTATTCTGGTCTATTAAGCTCTTCTAAGTCGTTTCTTGCCTATTCCCATGAAGAAGAGAGGTGTGAACACAGTGAGTTCCAAGACGGGACTGTTTATTCTCGTGTAATCACTTCTATTTATAGCCATAACCTGGCTCCTGATTGGTTACATAACATCACGTGGTCACTTTGACCCTTACTCAGGTCACTTCCAGTCAAGAATACATGATACACTACAATTTTGTACTCACAAACTCGTGCATACATTTTCGTGCAACTCGTACCGTACGAGTCCGTACCGCAGAATTTTGTGTACTGCGTGATCATGTCCCAAAAACACAGCTTTACTTATGTTTTTAAGAGAGAACATTACTTGATTTTTAACCTCTATAATTACTACACAAACTCGTGTCGTGCCATTGAATTGATTACTATAATTCATCCCATCATAAAATCGGTCCAGAATCGGTCCAGTATCAGTCCAAAAATATCAAACATGATAAATGATATTTTGTCAGGCCACTGTCACTTCAAAATTGGTTGGGAATCTTTTCTGTTAAATTTGTCAGGTCAAAATAGGTTTTAAAAAATTGGCTGGACATGATCCATGGAGTGATTTCTAAGAATAAAGACAAACCAATTTTGGGCCGACATGTTTTTTTGACCAACAATGAGTTGATTTTGAAATCGGACGATTGTCGGTCCATTTTCGTTGTGTCATTGGTCACCACCTTTACTTTCTCTAAAGTCTGTAGCTTGATTTATAAGGACAAATGGAGGAATGATCACCACAAGCAAACAGAGTCCATTTTTGCTTCATTGACAGGGGATGTTGATAAACAGACGATTAAGGTTACTTATCTTAAAGGGTGTTTCAGATCTCTAATTATAAGTTGAGGTTTTCCTCATGAAATACACCCCTAACAGGAATATATCATTGAAACATGAAATATTTGTTTTGGCAGACCTGTACATAGTCTGTTTGCCAAAGCCCATTTTTGGGCTTAACCTTGACATGGCGTCCATACAATGTTTTTTGATTGATTCTTTATTTCCTGAATCTTCTGATTTCAAATCTGCCGGGTGCCAAGCTGAAATCTTTGGGCAACTGGAGTTATTCACATTTTAAGAAAAAAAGTTGAAAAATACAATTTAAATCATACAAAATGCATTCTAACCTTTTTGTTATATGTAATTGACCTATGACCTATCTAGGTCACTTATGTAGGTCACAAGTATGCGATATTGTCAATCAGTTTAATGAATGAGAATAAAGGTTTCTTTGCATGTCAGTAGCCAAAAATGATTGTAGATCACTATTGAACTTTACACAAGAAAGGTTCTTTAGATAGATCATTATTAATGCATAGTTATCCACAATAGACTTGCTCTTTATCCTCATACAATATTATATGCTTGGAGACAAACAAACATGTTGACTAAGAATCTTCCCATTAATATTGACTTCACTGAATTTAGGTCCTGGCAATGTGGTAGCTTTTTCATTGAATCATAATCATCCAGGTAATTAGACTTGTTAAGGCCCTTAGGCTGTGACGATAATTATATATCTATTTTTCAATGTAATCAAACTTTGTGAGCATTTTCAGACATGAACAGTCAGGAATAATAACCAACTGACTTTTATTCAAACTTCATAAAAAATTCAGCATTAAACATTATTTGATAAATGGTATTGATAGCATATACTTTCATATTCATCATTAATAGCATAATTCATAAGTAAACAATCTTAAAAACATTTAATTCTTTATTACATTCTAAAATGACTCATTTAAGATCATACAAAGCATAAAAATTGAAGGGTTCTCTTGCTGTCTGTAAGAAAATACTGTGAAATGGCCATATATTACAATTATGAAATTTACATTTTTTACCTACCAAACTAACTGATGCCATCTCTTTTCTGGGGGCATATCTAGGAGATCATGATAACCTTATTCATTCATCAATGTCATGCACATCAACTTGCCAATAATCATAGTAAATGATAATTATCAGAATGTCTTACATTTCTATGTGTTTTGACTTTCATTCAGACCTTGTGGTATTTCCAAGAGTATCTCTAATATGTCAGCCATAGATATCTACAAAGTATCATGCAGGTGAGGTGTGGACATTTAGGAATATTATAAGGTCCTCAGTTGTCATCAGAATAACCTCTGTTTGGCATTTACCTAGTCTACCAGGCTAAGATCAAGTTTAATAAGTAATATGAATGACTTCTCAATTATAGGCTTTTTTCTATGGTATCTCAGTCTCTGAGAGTATGGGTCTTGAGAGGGATGTAAAGGAAAAACTATTTTTGTGCCCCTAGATTATTATACCCATGTAAAAGTATGCATGTGGTTTCATGTACATGTCTTAGAGTAGGGCCTATACATGAAGGTAAAGGGAAACAGACTTCTGGCCACTGGAGGTCACACAGTGCCCACTCCCTGGTCAGAAGTCTTGCCTTTTGTCAGAACTTTGTGGATATAAAGCACAGGATGTTAGGGTTAGTGATTCAGTCTGTTGTATGCCCCGCAGTAGTACAGACCATGTTCTATGCACTATTGGGTATACTTCAACAATAAAGGACTATATATTTTAATTCTAACACCAATTTATCATTGAGTCTTTTGGGATATACCCTGGGGGCACTTTAAACTGCAACTACAGATATAGTCAAAGAAAGACATTTGACTGTAAAAAAACATGGAGAGAAACAAAGTTTGAACACATTAATAGGCCAGGAAAGTTAGTTTTTATATACAATATTCCTTTAATACCAACAAGTCCCCAAATATAAGGTGAATTCATATTGGAATAGAGGGGGCACCGGGTGGTGAAGTGGTTAGAGCGTTTGCTTGGCATGCAGGAGTCCCGGTTTCGATCCTGGGCTGGGCCATGGTAAGCTGTTACACCTCTCTGCCTTTCCCCCAGTGGCAACAACTGGTTTATCAAAGATCCTCAGAGACCACCGGCCGTTGTGTGCCTTGTTAAAAGTGTAGGGGCATGGTCTCTACTTTCTCATAGATTCAATCACTATCACCACCCTTGATATGACCCTGGCAGTTAATTAGGGTGTAAAGCAATCAATAACCAACCAACCAACCATATTGGAATAGAAGGAGATGATTCTATCCACAGACATCTTTTTCTTAGAACTAGCTGTCCCTCCCAAGTTTGTCCCTTTTATTCATATCTGTATTGCACTGCATAACATTTTGAAACAGCCCTCATAATAGTCTCATATTTTGCAATGTTTTTGTATGCATTCTACAAAAAGGTAAATGCTGTTTTTTTTAATACTAAAATGACTTTAGAATAATTCTAGGCAATGTCTATATTGTTTGATAGACCAATTTTTGTCAATAACTACAGGAAACTATATGTCAAATCATATGACTCATTTTCCCCCCACAACCCATGAGTCTACTCAAATCCTAAATTCTTTGTCATTTGTAATTACTTGGAGGTACACGTGTCATCTCAGAAATGTTTGATTACTTTGAATAATAAATATATATATCCTTATAACATGAGGCCCTTAACAAATCTAAAGATCTGGATGATTATGGATCTATTAAAAAGTATAACATTGTTAAGGACCTAAATTCAGTGAAGTAATATTAATGGGAAGATTCTTAGTATATATATTATGTTTGTATGTTTGCAAACATAATAATATGTATGAGTTAGAAAGAGCAAGTCTATTGTGTATAACTATGCATACAATTTAATGATTATTTATGTAAAGAACCTTTCTTGTGTGAAGATCAATATTAATTTACAATCATTTCTGGCTCCTGACATGCAAAGAAACCTTTATTCTCATTTATTAAAATGATTGACATTATCTCATAATTGTGACCTACATAAGTGACCTAGATAAGTCATAGTTCAATAAGTACATAGGTATATATAACAAAAAGGTTAGATGACATGTTTTCTATGATGTTTTATAGAATGACATGCTCCACAACACTGCATTTGTGAACTGTTCATCAAAAATGCATTTTTTATGATTTAAATTGTATTTTTCAACTTTTTTTCTTAAAACGTGAATAACTCCAGTTGCCCAAAGATTTCAGCTTGGCACCCAGCAGATTTGAAATCAGAAGATTCTGGAGATAGAGAATCAGTCAAAAAACATTGTATGGACGCCAAGTCAAGGTATACCCCTCTGGCCAATAGAATACCAGGTATTTTCATAAGATGGGATGCTCAAGCAGTAGGTGAAATATCCTTACTGTTTATCAGATTTAAATATCAGTGCTTCTGTTTTTGTAAATTTACAATCCTGTTCTTTATACTTTTTGTAATTATCATTTTATTTCACCATTTCCTAGGTCTGCAATATACAAGAACTTCAAGCAGTTACACTGTCTGATGATAACTTAATGTATTTAAAAACATGATAACTTGTGCAAAAACCAATATTAAAATATATAGACCTTGTGCAGACGTGGTCACGTGATCACTTTTGGTGATCACCACGTGGTGATCATGACCACATGGTTATGAATTGTATCTATAACTATTAGTTTCTATAGGGGAATAATTGTTGGTAATGATTTAGTGAGATTATTTTAGATAAAACTTGAATACATATGTGATCTAGAGGTTTTGAATTTTGAATTATAACAATTTTAAATTGATCACCAATATGGCGTCCACCCCATTTTGAGGAGGTGTGACGTCATGTGCACAACGTCTATATAATATATAAGGTAGACATTAATCGGGAAGTCCAAATACACCATAGATACAGCATGCTATAAAGTCATACTAGGTGTAAAAAGTGAGTTGAATATATATTAAATATCTAACTCTAGTCTGTGAGAGGAAAGGTTATATATATACTAGGTGAATATGAGTTTCAATCATTGGCATATCGCATCATTGAATGAATAATTAGTTGAATAGTTGAATAGTATTAGGTAATCCATTTTTCAATTTCGAATTTCAATCTTCTTTTAACAGTTAGGTTATTGATGTTTTAGTTAAGTTATCCCTTAGCTATACGAAGGACCAGATGTTTTTTAACCTTTGACAAGTTTGTATATTCAGTTTTGAATTTCCTCGGGCTATGTAACTAAATAGATTGCCTGGTATTTCCATGTTTGTTTTTGCTCCTACTACACTGAGGCAATATGGCGAATAGAATATTGTTTAGATCCTACGCAATTGAATACCATAGAATGTTTAGAAACAAAATATGGGATAGAAAATTTGAGGCTATGGCGGAAAGGAAATCTATTGAAACTGATGTTCATAGGCAGAAAGGTTCAAAGAAATATAGATGTTGCACGACCGAAAATGGAGTTGTGAAGTCACTCAAAGGTTAAAATAAAAAGTTCTTTTACAAAATTAATGAAAATAAAAGAAAGTCCTTATTACAGGGGCCTAGCACTCTGGGATAATCTCCTATGTGACAAACAATGTGAGAAGGACAAATATAAATTTAAAGGAAAGCTTGCACATAACTGCTAGATGGTCATTTTTCATTGAATTGAATTCAGTATGTTCTTCACAACTTGCAGTATCCATGTTAGCAAAATGGAAGGAAAATTATTAGTTTACACACAATTATGGGACATTAATAAACTTGTATTTTATCACATTTTTAAGGGAAATCCACCCAATTTATGACGTAGCAAGGGGAGTTCTTGGGGAATCCAATGTTCCCTTAGAAGGTAATCCCCATCCCTGTAGAATTTGTAAAAAGAATTACGCACTCTAACAAAAACTAAATATGTCTGACCTGATGCAACTCATAATAAATCAAAATATTTATCCATCTAGAACTATTCATTAATCAGGGAATCCCAAAATAACTTTAGAAGGAATTCCCTTAGCTGTGATGTAGCAAGGGGAGTACTGAGCAGCCCAACATTCAGGGAATTCCCAAAGTTAAATTTCTTTCCTCAATAATTCCCTAAGAACTCGACATTTTCAATCTTTTTCTTTTGAAACATTTTTAGAATACTGAAGTGAAATGAGTTACACTAAAAATAGCACTTCATGAATTTATGTGCAAGTTTTCCTTTAAACTTCAACTGAATGCCTTAACAAAATTATGATTTAATTGGGTTTAAGGTATATCAATGTCTATTCTATTCTATTGGTCTTTGAATATGTGGTGTGTATAAAAACTGTGAAATATGTAAAACTGTTTGCCTTAGACTATTTACCAAGAAAAACTTTGTATCTACTGATTATAATTATATTTGTATCTGCAATCTTTTGCTCATGTGCACACATTGAAACTATCTACTTGCCTAACCATGACTGTTGGAAGATCATGTCAAAAAAAAGATCATGTCAAAAAAAAGAAAATTATTTAGGAATATGTTTTTTTGCTGATTCATACTTGTACAACAAAGTGATGAAACCCAGCTTTATATTGTTTGACAGTTATACATTTTTTAAACCCATTTCTGTAATTGGTTCTGAAACAGACCCAACGTTGCACATTTATAAAGCCCTTGGCAATGCCCACTTCCATGCCTTATGGCAAACATTCCATCTTCAATAGTCTAGTGCTAATCCTTTAAATGGGTATAGTGCAATAGAAAGTTTTTTTTCACGTATTTCTTGTACCAAAATTGAGGTTTATAAAGCCCTTGAAATGCCCTCTACCCTATTCTGGTTGTTTTGACCAGTTCTGGTTGTCTAGTTCTGATTATTTTGACCAGATCTGGTTGAAAACAGGTAGAAACAGTGTTTCCACTCATGAATCCGACCAAAAAAATTTAAGATTACTTTCCAAATATCTGACAATGTTGGAAATGGGTAATCTCCTAATCGACCAGAATGTCTCTCAGTGTTTTTCCAACTTTAAGGTAAACACTTCATTTTACAATAGTCTAGTTCCAATCCTATCTTAAAGGGTTCCTTCCACATAGTTTCACAAATTTCCATTTTGAGCACATTTCACCTCACTTAATTATGTGTGCTTAGATTAGAATGTTTTAAACGAAAAACTGGGCAAAATATCAAGATAGCATTAATCATTCAGGAAAGAAAATTAAATTTGGGAATTCCCTAAATTCTGGGCTTTTCAGTACTCCCCTTGCTACATCATGATGAGAATTCCATTTCAAAATAACTTGGGAATACCACCCAGCTGGTGGAATGACGTTATAATAACGTTGTAGCAACGTTCTGGTTTGGTCCTTGTTACGTTACATTGTAACGTTGCAGCGACGTTATTTTGATGACTCCCAATAACGTCGCTGCAACCAACTGTTGTAAAGCTATACTGTGACATTCTGCTAACGTTCTTGCCATGTTATTATGAGGTTAATATTGGGACCTTACCCAATAAGAATGTCACAATAACGTTCTGTTTAGGTGTGGTTGAGACCTGACTAAAACATTTTGTTTAGGTTATGTTGACACCTGACCTCATAGTTATGTTCTGTTTAGGTAAGGTAAAGACGTGACCTAATCAGAACATCACAATAACATTCTGTTTAGGTTAGGTTGAGACCTACCCTAGTGAGGAAGATACAATAATGTTCTTTTTAAGTAAGGTTTCGACCTCACCTAATCAGAACGTTACAATAACGTTCTGTTTGGATTTGGTCTTGACATTACTTCATTAGAGCGTTATGATAACATTCTTTTTTGGTTAGGTCTCAACCTCTTAGAAAAATAACGTAATGGTTACTTGGTATTTTAGTAAGTAACAGACTAACCAAAAAAGTATGGTTGCATAACGTGACCGTTACGTCACCCTCCGGCTGGGCAGGTTATTGAATAAATTCATTTGAATAAAAGGCACAACTAATAATAGCTTGTATGGTGCCTCATATAAAAAATCTATAATAAAGCTCAGATTCATTTCTATACATGTTTGAGAGTAGGGGATTCCCTTTTACTGAAAGCTGGGGATTCCCTATTAGTGTCCTTGTGATGTCACAAACTTGAGGATTTTCCTTAAAAACGCATAAAAGTGACGAAACTTTAAAGCTCCATAATTGTGCCTACGCTTGAAATAATCTTAGCATATCTCTAGCATTATTTGTTCTTAGTTCCAAAGCCATGCTCAATGAATTCCATTGATAATATTAACCCGTTAATTATATGTGAGGTTTCCTTTAATAATAGATGGTATTTATTTTCAATATGGTCATCTTCCATTACAGATCCAGTAATGATTTATCACCTTACCACCACAAATTTATTACACGAACTTGTGTCGTGCCACAAACATTTGAGAGCAACGATAACATTAAATAATTTAGCATACATTTTATATTGATAACTATTCCATTAGATTAACACATCAAAAAATAGTAATCTGTTAATGTTCACAATTATTAATAATTGAAATTATTTTGAAAATGTCAATATTGTTTCAAGAAACTCTGTTCATTTATGTAGATATTTATACAATTTGATGGACAAAAAGGGGATTTTAATAACTGGTGTGATGAATTCATCAGTGTAAATTAGAATATGACCAAGTATCGAGATAACAAGTAAAAGATGTAAAGTACGAATTTGGGTACGAGAATACCGATTCCCCAACCGTCCCGCTCGTTCCCCCTCATGCACGAGGCATGACTCTTAATCTCACACCTCGGTTTCTTGCTCGAACTCTACACTCGGCTCGAGATCGAAACAACCCCCACACCTCTTCACCTAGGACCCGGAAACCCCGACCTACTGTAGAGCGTCACAACTGGTTTCAAGGCTGCACCCAGGCGAGCAGTGTCGTAACAAGAACGTTTTGGGACTGTATTAATTTTTATGGTTAGTCTGAAACCTTACCAGTTGTCATGTAACAAAAACGCTATTTTAGGTGGAGTTGAGACTTATTAAAAAAGAACGTTATAATAACATTGTATTTTGGTAAGGTTGACATCTAACTAATTAAGAATGTTATAATAACGTTAGTATAACATGAAAGAACGTTACAAGAACGTCACAATTAGGCCACAGTGTAACATTGCAACGTTAGGTTCTAAAGACGTTTCTGGGTGCCATCAAAATAACATAACAAGAACCAAACCAGAACCAAGTAGAACATTATAATAACGTTATAATAACTTCATATTCTTGCACTGGCAGCTGTTAGACTTAAGTAAGAAAAACTTTAAGGTAAAGTGTAATATTTTGATAAGGATCATGCTTCATGCATTTATCAAATATTAATGATTATCATATATACTGTTGTAGCTTTATACCCGTCAGCTGTAAGTGTTAAAGGGATCTATTATTCTATAAATTCTAAAGGGATCCACTTGAATCATCATCAATATACAGTTAAAGGTGGGCCGATCATTGAAAATTCTGATGTAAATGAGATCCCATACAAATAACTCGATAACCAAACTTTCCACCAATGGGCTGAGGTCTATCCTGATGTCACTGCCATAAATGATGTTATGTGGTAAGGGAGGGTGGTGCGAGTTCCCTATGCATTCCTATTGAAAAAATATGACAAAGTGGTGGGACGGGAGGGGGGATAAAAATGGTCAAGTGATGTTATTTATGGGCAGCTCCTAAGGAGTTAGGTCCAGTTACCTTGTTGCCATCCTGTAGAGTGCCTGACAGCTATATTAAAGGACAGATCAGTGCTCTGAGGGTACTCTCGATTGTACTGAGGGGAAAGCTGCCATAGAACAACACCATAGATACGTTAGCTACCCCTGCAACCTACAGATAATCCAATACATATATACATATACATATATACATATATATGCACACACTGCCTGCTCTGTAGGCTCAGCAGTGATAGTATGAAGCTGGTGGTCAACGCTCTGGCTTTTGGATATGTTCTCAGCATTGTGAAATATACTGGTATGTATGTTTCTTTTGGACTATTTTTTCAAGTAAATAATGTCATTCCATTTAATCTTTAAATGAGATATCACATGTTGATAGTGAAGGAAAATGTGTAAATATCAATGTAAAATCAAATTTTTGAGATACCCAAATAGATAATGAGCCGAATGCTCACAAATACTTTGACATAAAAAGGTCCTCAGTATTTATGGTAATGGCACAGAATAAGTAAGATGGATGTCTGAGTGTTGAGTGTACAACATATTTTAGAGGGAAGCAGACTACTTATACATGTTTGGTTTATATTGAACAACCCTTATTGAAGCCCCATACCCACTTGGTGATTTTACCGTCGCCGGGCGACGGCTGACGGGGTGAATCACCATCGTCGTCGCCGGGCGACAGCAATATCAAGCAAGTTTGATAATTTACCGGCGATTGTCACGACGATTTTCCCAGTGATCGTATCATCCGTCGCCCATCGCTCAGAAAACACACCATACCCACGCGAAATCGCCCGGCGATCCATTGATAACCCAGTTGCCCGGCGACTATACCTCTGATCATCAGAATCGGCCATTGCCCGTCGTCGCTAAAATCGCCTAGTGGGTATGGCCCTATAAGGCATGTATATTGTGTATAGTAAGACAGATTTCCCAAATAGATCTGGACAGAAAGAAATTATGAACCATTATCACGGAGCTCATTTATCTAGAGGAGTTATTCCTCCTTATAACCACAATCAGAAAAATCTTGATTAAATCATTAATTTGATTGATATTATGAAAGGTACTAAAAACACTATTCATGGATTTTTTTGTATCATATACTTGTTTATCTATTTTGTTTGTAATTTTATATAAACGCTTCGATCCCAGCTAATCTAGATGTATATAAACTGGTACAAATGGAAACTATATATATATATATATTAAATTCCTTTATTCATCCAGACAAAAAAAGTTTTTCTAGACAAAAAATAGGTTTTTACACAATTTTTTATTCAAACAAATCAATCACTGTTCTTTTTCACACTGTTGACTAAATGTGATATCAAACAATTAAGAAGGTAGAAGCCAGAACAAAAAAGAATATCCACATCGCTCAAAAATTGAAGGCAGGATGCTTCATTTATAATCATAATGATTCAAAAATATGATAGTATAATGATAATTTTCCTATTACAGTTTATGGTCGCAATGTCTGTTTTTGGAGGGAGGAAACTAACAGAAATTGGACAGACTCGCAAAAAGCATGTAATAGCAGAGGTGGTACACTTGCTAAAATATTAAGTGCTAACGACAACAATGCAGTCCAAGATATCAGGTAATCTTTTTTTTATTGTCATAAACATTTTCAGGTTTCCCTGATCTTTCAGACGTAGTATAGGTTTACATCATTAAACCATGTACAACTATGGAATTAATCGCAGGTCAGGTTAAGAGGCAGAACCAAGCATTTTCAAAAGAGGGGACGGCACATTTTAGGTGCCTCCTCCAGGGGTTTGAGTACCAAGTTAAATAAATCAATATTTAGTCAAAACAAAGTACAGCACCACATGTGCCTCCCTTTGAATCAATCCATGCAGGTTAGTACTTATGTCAGAATATAGCTTAAGTAGAAATATGTGTCTGGTTCCCCTACACGTGCCATAAGACTTCAGTTCAAAGGTCAGCACATTAAATTCTGGATGATTCAGTCAGTACAGCTATACAGTATGATAACTGTTGTTTCCAATACTCTAGATTATATACAGGTCCTTTTCCAGGATCTGACAGACGAGAGTGGTCTAGTTCATTGAGTGGAACCTTTGACCATAATTCCAATATGCTACACTGTTAAAACAAGTGTTTGGAATCTAAACACTTTCCTAAACACTTTTTTGCTTCCAGTTTTGGACCACTTTATATCCTAAACATGTTTAGAATTCTTGGTGTTTATGGTTTAATGTTTAGAAATATGTGATGTTTAGGTGTTTACCTTGAAGTGTTTAGGTTTTCAATGTGTATATAATGTAAATGCTTTTGATTTATTTGATGTTAAACAAATAATCTTTAGCTTCAAAGTATTTAGACTATATAGCATTAAGTCAATAAAACCAATTTCTTTGGTATTTTTCACTGATGTTGTTCTGGAATTCAGAGAGGAAACCCTTTTCCCTGATCTAAATTGATCAACAAAGAGGTAAAGTTCAAGCCTAGAGTTAATCCTCTTTAAATATCATGCACGGGGAAATGCAGAATTGACCTCTGAACTGAGGTAGGGCTTACCCAGCAAACAATTTCACGTTTCTATCACGTTGCTACAACGTTGCACTTTGGTTGTAACAACGTTGCAAATTTATGTTGTCACAACGTAAAAATGTGGACTCCCAGAAAGGTTTTAGCAATGTTGTGAACAACGTTGTAATGTTACCTTTTTACAACCTTTTCACAACCTTAACGATTTTGTTTTATAACCTCTTTTTTTCAATCATTATACGTGATTTGTACTGTTTCCTAAGGATAGTATTGACATTTTGAGCCGACCCTTAATTATTGAAATCAATATTGTTTGAATTAATAGGAAAAAATAAAATATTTTGAAAAATACAAAAACTTTAAACTCCCATCTTTATTTATGATCACATAACTTTAATTTCAGACTGCATTTTGCATCTAAAATCCAACATATGGATCCTTTATGTTAGATCACGTCACTTTAATGACCTGTTGCATTTACAATTTATGACTTTCCAGGCTGAAACGACCATACCTTGGTAGCTAAGCATAAAAAAGGTGTTTAGTTTGAGATTTTTTATAAATGTTCCTCCTTTGACAAAAATATAAAAACATTATACACAGAAACAATATTTCTTCATTCAGCACACCTCATTTCTGCATTGTGTTTCAATATAAATATCAAAATCTTGTTTTAAATGACTTAATCTCAAAAACGTTGTTAAAATATGTTACTTTTCAAACAGTGGTGCCCCCTGCATGTTGCTTTTAAGTTGTCCAGGAATGTTGTGACAATGTTGTAAAAGTAACATTGTGACAACTTTGTGAATAGACGTTGCCACAACGGAAGTTTGAAATGTTGCAGGTATAATCCAACCCAATGTTGTATATATGGTTGTAGCAATGTTGCTACAATGTTTTCCCTTAAATGTTGTGAAAAGGTAATGTCGTACAACGTTGTCTGGACGTTGCGTGTTTGCTGGGTAACTACCTCTAGTGAGTCCCAGAACCTCTAGACCCATACACTAGTCCCTATGTCTGACTGCATATGAAAATGTACAATTTTCCTTACACTCAAAATAATTCTGATGTCTTGCTTATACATTTCTTAAACACTCTACAGTATCTAGAAAATTCCCTGAATTTTGAAATGAATTTATATCAACATTTAGAAGAAATCTCTAAGAACTACAGAGCACTGGCATACAGCGTCACCTGGTGGAGAACAGTTTAGCTACACACATGGTAAAAAGAGTGTTTAGGTTTTAAACACTTGCAATTTCATGTGTAAATATTCTAAGCATATGTAATCCAATACATGTTTAAAAATAGAAAGTGTTTAAGTTTTAAACACCTGCAACTTCATGTGTTATATTCTAAACATATCTAATCCACACATGTTTAGAAGTTTCAAGTGTTTAGCTTTTGAATACATGAGATTTCTTATATTTAGATTCTAAACATGTTTAGCCCGTTAACGTGTTTAAATTATTTTTACAGTGTAGACAACGTCAATGGCAAGAAGTTGAATTTTTTGACATTTTATTACTACGATGCCACCCCTTCCCCCATAAGGGCCTGACAAATTGTATATTGTTAGATAAAGGGCTTTGATGACTTTATTTCTTGATTCAGCAAAAAGTGGCATTATCTTTTCTTTCACTCTAATACAAATATAACTGTGTTTAATCATACTGCTTGATAAATTAGTGAATATTGTTCCTTCACAACCAATGATCGTAGTAGTTTGAAATTGATCAGACAGAATACTTGTTTATGAAGCAAGTGAGTTTTAGGGTTTTGAGGGGGAACCTCATGCCCACTTAACCATCGACTTGTGAAATTGAGATGGGAGATATTGGGTGCCTTCAGGATTGCGTCCTTTAATTTGACAACTGCTTTTGGGAATGCATGGTCAACATCATACATTTTTTATGAAGAAATAACAGTTTCCAGATTTTTCAAATGAGGTCGGGGGGGGGGGGGGGGGGGGGCGGGTTGAAAATGCAAAATACAAAATATTCGCTGTGTGACATGAACCAACATGCAGATGTTGATGTTATCTTTCCAAGAAAAATTGTACCCACCCTGGTATGTCTCCTGTAAGAAGACTTCTAAGAGTCCTACCACACTTCAAAGTGTGCTTTTCCAATATGAAATTAATGTAAATATCTATATTCTTTTCATCATGTTTGGATGTCTAATTGTGTAAATATCAATAAGAAATTAAGATTGAGTCAAATCCATGGATTTTTTTTCAAATGTTTATACATATGTATTTCAGTCAAAACACCTGTCTTATGGTCTCAGGATTTATGCTTGAAAATTCTAAAACAGTTTTACTGTTTGAAATCAACAACACAATGAATTTTCACCTTCATGAACCATAAATCTACGTGCAAAATCCATCCTGGAGGTGGAATCTGTAAGAGGGTAGGGAGAACCATAAGTTTGTGGAATCACAAAGAAAAATAGCACAGGAAATAAAAAAAGTATGGAATTCGATCCAAATATTATCCAACGACATGTGGTACATTAAAGCTGGATGAGGATATCTCTATGTATGTCATTTGGAAACAGGTTTTGAAAATCCATTTCAAGATCCAGTTAAGTTTAATCCACCTAAGTTGAAATTCATCCACCAACCCACATTAATCTGGAAACAGGCCCCTGTGATTCTGAAAAACCTGGGCAGTTCATCTAATTCTGAAGCCTTATATGGATTGTATGGGCTCAATTTTAAACTTTTTCCTTCTTTCTTCAATATTTGAAAAATACAGTGATGATAACCCGTTTTCTCCCCTGATAATATGTGATGTCTGGTTTTGAGACCAATATACTTCTTTATGGAGGCTTTTATCGATCAAAATATCCAATGCTGTCTTAATTTTATCTCATTCAAATCATACTTACCAAAATGTCATTTTAAGGATAGACAACTGTTGAAAACGGGTATTTTGGAATGGTCATATTGATATGCTCTCCACATTAATATCAGAAATATCATATTTTATACCATTAAATAGCCGATTGTAAACCCAGCCTATTGACATAAATCACACAAATACTATGTGCATCAGTGCCAGTGTATGAGTGCGGAGAATTAGAAAATTTCACTTTTCATAACTATTTTTTTAGCATGGATATCTCTCTTAATATTGCATGAATGGATTTGAAATTTGGAACATGTATAGATGAGTCATTCATAGGGAAGCATTTTCAGATTTTTTTTCTGGGTCTTAGTTTTCATTATACGAAATCTAAAAAATTAAGTTTACAAAAAAAATAAAATTTCTGGTCTTTTGCAATCAAAATAAAAGCTAGGACCTAAATACAAAATCTAAGACAGGTCTCCCTGCATAAGAACCTTATTGGTGGGCATGCAAAGTTTGAAGTGTGACACTTATATATCAAAGAAATAAAAGTCTGAAAATGTGGTTTTGATCAATAAAATCGAAGATACTTGTTTGACTATAACTCTACTGATATTGTTGAATAGAACAAAATATTCCCTTTCTATGCATATATAGCATGATGATATACTAAATACTGTGCTAGATAGCATGATACTATACTAAATTTAGAAAAAAGAAATGATAGAAGATATGTCAAATGACGCCTTTCCTACTGTTGTCTATCCTTAATGACAAAGATTGAATAGATTCTACAGTTTTTGTACAGTTTTTGCAGGTCAAATTTTTGTACCTGCTTGAGACTAATTTGAAAATGCATAATCTAGGACCCAATAAAACTCAATTACAAAAATGATACATATTACCTCCAATAGGAGTAATGCCTGGATCGGTATTAGTGACCCACACAATCGTAACGAGTGGGTCTGGACAGATGGAATGCCTCTGGGCACCTTCACGAACTGGCATTCTAATCAGCCGGATCATAACGAAGGCCCAAACAAAGCCCCATACTGCATTTGGTACTTAGGTATTACATGGGATGATACACCGTGTAGTTATGAACATCAAGCTCTGTGTGAAAAGACTGGTAAGAGCATAGTTCATAACCCTTCTCATGGCTTTCTGTAGTGAATCCTCTTATAGTAGCATTGAACCTTTCACTTAAAGTCTGACTTTTATGAATCAGCAACAAACAAATTCATTCAAGAGATTACCATAATGCTAAATGTCTGCAAAACTAGTTTACAAGGCAGTGATGGATCCAGACAATTAAACAAGATGGCCACCTTTATGTAAAGTGCTCCCATTAGGGTCTAGAATTTGAAATCTGAAAAATCTCAATAAGATTATAGGAAAAGTTAGGGGAGGCATCCACCTCAGGCTCCCCCTTGTAAATTTGAGTCCTGACCCTAAACCCTTTTCAAGCTCACTAGATTTGTTCTTTGTATCTGCAGTGCCAAAGACCCTGGTGCTTACTGCAACAGTGGATATAGGAATTGACACCATTACTGCAACCTGTTTGGATGGCTTGCTTTTCTCTGACGGCTCAACCACCAAGACCTTCACCTGCTCCAGCAGTGCTGACTGGACAACAATCCTGGGGAATTTCACCAAGTGCAGTAAGATGTTTTTTCCATCAAAGGCAGGGGCTGGTAAAATTTAATTTTCCAACAATTTGTTTTCTGTAACTGAATTTGAAACCTGAAAAATCTTAATCCAATTATGGCAAAAAATAGGGGAGGCATACACCTCAGACTCCCCCTTGTAAATTTGAGTCCTGACCCCAAACCTTTTCAAAACTGACTGGATTTGTTCTCTATATCTGCAGTGCCGGAGACCCTGGTGCTTACTGCAACGGTAGATATAGGCAATGACACCATTACTGCAACCTGTTTGGATGGCTTGCATTTCTCTGACGGCTCCACCATCAAGACCTTCACCTGCTCCAGCAGTGCTGACTGGACAACAATCCTCGGGAATTTCACCAAGTGCAGTAAGATGTTTTTTCCATTAAAGGCAGGGGCTTGTGAAATTCAATTTTCTAACAATTTGTTTTCTGTACCTTAAATTGAACGCTGATCTCCACTAAAATTGAGTTTTACCAGGGAAAAAAGCTGATTTAAAGGCTGATTGTGCTCCCATTCAGCCTATCGGGTGAGCTGCTTTACCAAATAGCATACATAACAATAGAAAACATAGAGGTGCACTGTTTTCCTGAAAAAAAGTATGTGTGTGTGGTGTCACCAACATCTGTTATGTCATTTCAAAATCCACATTGGATGATTATTTCTTTACAATACTTTGGCATGTATCATTTAACATTGATGTTTCGAAAATTATTCAACCCATTATGAGAGAGGGATATCCTGACTGTGCGATTTGGCCCAAAAAGTCGGCACAGGAACTATTACAGCGCATCCCATGAAATAGGATTAATTCATATTAATCAATATTTCCCATTTTTTTCTCACCAGTGGAGACCAAGGCACCTGTTGCAGGGTGGGAGGATCTATAATTATCACTACTATGGTGTTGCTGCTGCTTTCACCTTGGTCACGGCCTGTTCCCCCTCAAACCCTCCTCCAGTGGTCAGTTACCCCCATCCCAGCCATCCCCATACATTTAGCCATAAACAGGCTTTGAGGCTCATAACCTAGCAAAATGATACAGCAAGATGTTATGTTTTTGCGACCATATCATCATAGGTGAGGTTATCAACAATGGTAAAACTGTAGTTTAAAAGGGCCATACTCACTTAGCTACTCTAGCGATGATGGGTGATGGTTGAGGGGCAATTTTACTGCTGATTCTGATCCCCGTTGCCTGTCGCCCAGAACACACAGCATACCCCCAGAGAATCACCCGGCAATTGTGAATGCCCGGTGATTGTGCTGGGAGTTTGACGCCCCTGCTGTTGCCGGGCAACAGTAAGCTCACTTAGTGCATATGGGGCTTAACTTTAGCAAAATTATATAATACACTTAGAATTCACCTTGCACCTGGAATAACATGGATTCACATGAAGATTAATAAAACTCTATTAAAAAGAAATCATACATGTGCTATGATTCCACATTAGCCATCTTACAGTAAGCTAGCTTGTGATCAACTGCATGTGCTTTCATTGTATCATGATTGTGCAATAGTCTATGCTAGTGCACACTTAGGATGCATTTAGATATAGCAATGCAAAAACAATATATAGATGGGTCAAATTTCACAGCCAGTGACTGTGCAATTATTAATTCATATCTCAACCTGGCAGAGATGTGTGAAAGTGCATAGACCATCCATGTATTTGTGGCCATTCACACCCTATATAACACATAGTTGCAAGAATAAAGTAGTTCTCCTCTTTGTTTCAGTGGAAATAGTCTGTCAACCACCTCTACATGTGGAGAGGGCAGTCATGCCGGATGTCACCTCACGGTACAAACTAGGAGATATTTTTACATACAACTGTAAGGCAAGGCACCTGACCATAGACAGGGGAGGCAGGAATGCCACCTGTACACCATATGGATTTCGCAGCGATGGACAATTCTTTTGCCTTAAAGGTAAGTCCATTATTTTACTCATTTTTATAATTATGCAGAAATACTTTAGGATAGATACCTGTTGATAATGCTTGCTCTGCATATTTTCTTTTTATATGTATTTTTACCAAATACACTGACATGAATAAGATCAAACAAAAGGTAATATTTGTTTCTGTCCAATGACACCAATAGGCTATTATCATTTGTTGTGTCTGGTTCAGAGTATTATTATATATTTCATTAACTTTAACCAAAATGTTGGTACTGTGCTTACAGGACAAAGTTGTTGTTGAGAGTTATTGTTCCCACTATATGCATTTCCCAGGCTTATACAAAAACAAATAATTCATAATTTCCTATCTCACTCTCTATAAGGATCGGATATAGCATTATTTGTTTTGTGCTGAAGCAGTCATTGATTTTCATAAATGAAAGTAAAGTAGGGCTGATTAAAAACCATGTCATCGTACCAATTTCTTTTCACTATTTGGAATGAGTATAGCAAGTTTAAATGTTATTATTTGATTAGTAGGTTTTTTTTGCATTTTGAAAATGTTCTACTGAAATAATAGTCAAATATGTTCTAATTGGAATTTTTAAACATTCATTTAAAATTCTGAAGCTTTTTTCTTTTAATGATATCTTATGAGAATTTATTACAGAGCCACCATTGAGGCTCATAGCAGTGAAATGATTTTTACCTTTTTGTTTAGTTTAAATAATTATATGGAGTCCCTGTGAACGGAGATGTGTTAAAGAGATTTGAAATGGGAAATATAATGGAGATACAGGAAGCATTATATAAGTGTAAACATACAGGGGAACATACCACAGGAAGTTACTTACAAATAGCAGGAAGTTATCCGGTGACATAGGGGTCACAGGAAGTGACCCTTGGACACTGGTCAGCAGTCAATCTGCTGCTGACCTAACCACAGGAAGGACCTGTCATACACTTGTTGGTTGTTTGTTTTCCTCGTGTCTCTAAAACAATATTGCAACAGACGCAATTTTGAACACTATCCACCTGTTGGAAGTAAATGCTTAATGTGTGACCAGGATCAAGAGGGATCAGAGGATATTTTAAACAGAGACAGGACATTACGCTCCCACTCAAAGGAGGAAAAGGGCCATAGAAATATGGCGGGATAATCAGGCTTTATCAGGACATAAAGCAATTAGATGCAAACCCACACCATCTTTTTTGTATCTGCTTTAATATAGTTTATGTCAAGATAAAGAGTTCTAAATTTAAATTTTCATTCAAAATAGTATACAGGAGTTATAAGGCAATAGAGTTAGATTTCCTGCACCCAGTCCAACCTGCTGCTAACAGCAGTTGTTTATATGTACCCATATTTACTATCTAAATGATATTTAGATGATTATTTTAATTTTGCGGTCGTTCCTGCTAAAACCAACATATTTAGACTGTTACAGGAAGCCCATGCCATATTGATGCATCAATTAATTCCTTTCCACCATTATCTTTACAGTTGAGATGCAGCACAAGAATAAAAGCATACAGACGAAACTGATAGATGGCAAAGTCAGCTCGTGCATCAGAACCCCGATTGACATCGTCTATGAGATGGCCTGGGATCCTGATACCTTAGGCTCACCTGCACTGATTAATGTGACCTACAAAGTCAACTCCAAGGAAAATTTTGTCTCAGCTCTACACACCAACCAGCCAGCTGGAACTGAGGTACGACTTCTCAAATTCTGTTTGATCCAGGAGAGACAGGATCTGTCAAGGAAACTGAAGGTGCACACATTCAGTTGCCCCTGCACAGCTTATTGCTTCATTACTATTAGAGTCATGTTCCCACCCATGTTGCAAGACACAGACATGGACTTCTATCTGTGTGACATTAGTGTGGAATGATTTCCAACATAAAGCCCAGTTTAACCCAGGTTATACAAAAGTACTATTTAAAGAGAGGGGCCAGTGATATTTAATTTTCTTTCAGTTTGTTTTCAACGTCATAGATATAATACTAATGAAGAGGCACATGCCATTTGTGAAGTTATATACAGTTTATTTTGATAGTTAATGAAGTTTTCTTATCAGAAAATGTCTTGGGTGTCATGTTATCCTGAATATGGACGTCTGTGTGTGACGTCCCACAAAGATACTGTTTTTTTCAATTTTCAATATTGTAAAATCCTAACAATTTATTTTTTTACATTTTTTTTACATAAATCTTTCAATTTCATTGTTTTGAACATTCTAAAAATCATTAAAAGGGATGGAAAAAACTTAATTGGATTATTTTCATGTTTTCTATTTTTCACCTGGTCTGTTTGTAATGTCACACATAGAAAAATGCACTTTTCAAGATTTACCAAGTGCAAAAAGGGATACTCACTTTGAAATCTAATATGTTGAATGAAATTCAAACAAATGAAGATAATCGTATGAAATTTGGCACGTGAATTATTTGGATGTAGAGGATCACAGCACCCCAACATTTTTATACACTGACTCCTTTTCTTAGATATTTTTAGATATCATTCTGCCTTTAACTTTTAGTTGAATTCCGATTTCATATGTTTTGCTTTATCAAATTAATGATGATCAAAAGACATATTCTCAACCATATACTGTTGCGGTATATCACGCAGTAAGTGCACCATACAAGGCACATTCCCCCTAATGGCTATATTCCATGATGTGTTATGGGGCACTTGTGTTCCCTCAACCAAGGAATGAAGGTTGTTTGTGTTTAGGATACCAATACATTGGTATCTGAATGGAAGCAAACTTCCATTTCCTTGTTTGAATGAACGCAAATTTCAATGAACACATTATTTTATACTTACATTCATACTTGCATTACATGAACACAAGTATGAAGGCAAGCAAATCCTAAAAATGCTACTTGTGTTCACACAAGCACATGAACACATCGTGGAATACGGGCTTCAGGCAGAGAGTGTAATTCTCTCTGTATAAGCTCAGAAAGATGATGTTTTGACATTCATCCTTGGTCTATCCGGTTATTTTTTTAATTGAAATATTTCTATTCCTGATCACTGTAATCAGATAAAATCAACTATATTATGAAGGTTATTAAACAAACCTGAATTATCATATAGTGTAATTTAACAAAAGATATTCTTTTTTGTTATCATGCAAATTTAACAAAAATTTAACAAAAAATACTCTCTTTTATTATCATGGTAACCAAAATAAACAAATTTTGTTTATTTTGGTTACCATGTTAACAAAAGAGAGTATTTTTTATTAGATTTGCAGAATTTGATTCTGCATATTTTAGGTCATTTGTTGCCATTAAACACAACTTTCACTTAAAATGTATTGAAATTCTCTTTTGATTTTTTCTTTCATCTTTAATATCGTCAGATATAAGTTAAATTGGTTCAAAGGGGCCTAAACATTTATGAAATATTTTTCATTTTGATGAGATCAAGATATTTTTAAAAAGACATTAAAAACCCTCGGTCAAATATCCTACCAATAGGACATCAGTATAATCTGGGTTAAACATTATAATAACTACATTACAACAATGTACATGGCAAGGAAGACTGGTTACCTTGTTATAGGCACTGTTACAACGATGGTAATGATGATATCATGAGGGGATTAGACAGAATTTTAGTAGATTTAATGGAAACCTTTGGTAACAAAGCGTAAAGTTTTAGAAACAATGCTGGGACTATTCAAATTGTGCCAGGGCTGTTATGTCAGCTTCTAGGATTATTATGTGGCTTGTGATGAATGTTATCTTAAAGGAAACATAACAAATAACTAAAGGATAAATATTTTTCAAAGAAAGGACATTTCAAATGTAGACAAAGTTATGAGACTTTGATATTTGTTCTTAAGGGAAATCTCTCAATTTGTGACGTCAAAAAGACAAAATTGGGAATCCAAAACTTTTCATAAAAGGTAAATCCCAACTCTTAATAGTGTATAGATAGGGATTTTGCTTCAGCATTAAATATTTGTTATGCCACATTCAGGCTTTACATACTTGTGTATTTTACCAGCCTAAAGGGCGTTGCCGATTTGACGTCGATACTATTTCGCTACTACCGATAGGAAATCAGTGGTACTATAGTGATAAGATTTACGAACATGTTGGTAAATTTTTCCTGCCGATTTTGTACTGGTTGCCGATATCACACTTTCGGCAGCCAATGTGCCACTTTCGGCAGCCGATGTGCCACTTTTGGCAGCCAAAAGTCCAGGCTGCCAGTATAGAACGTTTCCATGGGGATGGACAGTATTGGCAGCGTGTACTTTCGGTATGTGGAATACGGCCTTAAGTTTATTTAACAGCCTGATATTACCAATTTATTTTTTAAGGGATTTCCCTTTATTATGATGTAGCAAGGACAGAATTGGAAGCCCAGAAATTACGGAATTCCCAAACTTGATTTTCTTTCCTTTATCATTTACTAGTACTTCAACATTTATCATTTTTTTCTTTCTGAAATATTTTAAGAATACTAGAAAGAAGTTAATTGAATAAACAATAAGCTTCTGAAAACGTATATGTAAGGAACCATTTAAGGATTTGACTGCATATGTAAACAGGGCTTAAAAGATGTAAAATTCAGCAAATATCAGAATTGTTGCAGGGCTTATCCTAAATGTTGCTTGGAGACAATCACAAGCATTTTGATGGAATGAGTTGCCTACTGATATTAAGATAATAGGGCGGTGACTGTATCAAACTCAAACTCCAGGTTGGGTGGACAGTGGTTATTTTATTAACTGATTTAAATGTGTGTAGCAATCAACATGTTTTGGTTTTTCAACCTTCATCAGGATACTAATATTAACTTTAACACTTCATTCAGTTCATCTTCTTGATGACTATGTTACAAAATCAATTCAATTCACTTTTACAAAGAGAGGAGAAGATGAATATGGAAACTTTGGGAATGTAGGACCAGCCCCAATGCTGTCATCAAATATAAATATATTTTGGTGTACATTACGGTAAATCAAAATAAGTCTGTATCCTGTATATATTAGAAGCTAAATTTCTGCATATCCAAGCTAAATTCCTTCTGTATGTTATGATATTCTTTATGTATTTGTTGTTATACATACAGACTGAATAATTCAAACAATTCATTTCCATAGAAGAAGAATATTTGTATGGGGATTTGGTAAAGTGAAAACATCTTTCTGTCAATATGGAACCTGTTCAATTTTAAGCTCACAATATGATAATGTGACAAATAATTATATTTGAGGCAGATTCTTTCCCTTGTGTATTATTAAGTCAAGACCTACTTTGTGGCTACTGTATAAATTTGACTCGGGTTTGATAGGCCCTCAAATGCTTACGTCAGCTTTCAATATGCTAATACTCACATTCAGTTTAGTAGGTCCTTTTGCCTGTTTGCTAATCTTATTCTCAGTGCCCTTTTTGGTCATCCTGAAGGTTGGCCCTTGGTATAAACATTTAAAGCTTAACAGAAATAAATCAGCTGTCTGGCATAGGATTGCAAGTATATTTGATCAGCTGATTATCCTTTTTAAGCATGTCTATGACATAATTTCCAGTTTAGTCTATACCTGTATTGCACAATATGTTCATTCCATTGTTGGTATGATTTGGCTCACCACTGCATGGGTTTCTACCTACTTTACCCTGTCATTGCGTCTGTTTATAATTCTACGAAATGTCGAACTCTCTTAAATGATAAAGTAATTGTCCAACATACCAAACACATAGCAGGTTGATGGGTCTCTCTCATGTCCCAGAACTCTCATTGTAGATTTGTGTATTCAATGTTATCTTAATATATCAGACCACTATATTATGGTCATCATATACAGACTAAACGGGCTAGCGGTATCCTCGCCATTTCCGACATCGTGCAGTTAAAATCTCTGTATGTTGGCTATTTAGCATTGGGGCCTATGGGGGAAATAGGAATTATTGCGATTATGTGAAAATTAACAAAAAGCGAAAAATTCTTAGGGTTGTATCACATTCCTGGGGTCTATTCAAAACATTTTCTCCCTTGCTGTATGAAGATTGGACCAATGTTTAAAAAGTTACAATGAAATAACATGTTTTCTCCAATAGGAGTCTATGTTAAAAGCATCCCAAATTACCGATCGCTATTTCCTTGAAATTTAGGCGTGTGATGCTGCTTTTTGAGACCCGCTTACCCGATATATTATATACATATATTTATTATAACTTTAAGTCTCTGAATACTTAGATGTGATTTTAGATTCTAGTGTTAACATATACTGTTAGTGTCTATGTAACCTTATTATTAACACTTTCACTGCCACATATGTCATAATATAACTGACATTTACTGAAATAGTGCCCAAAATACAAAAAAATCTGTCTACAAATGGCCTATAAATTGAATGTACTTTTAATTCTTTGGGTGGAGGAGGTAAACCTCTTGTCAGGAGTCATTGTTCCCAACAAATGCATTTCACTGGTTTCCATGGTAACTGATAATTCAAAAACTCATTCTTTATGAAGATAATATAAAAACGTTATCTTGTTTGCAAAAGAAAGTTTTTGAGTTTCATAAATGAAAACAAACTTGTAGCCAATTGAAAATCATGTCACTTTCACAAATTTAACTTCAAATCTAGATACATTGTTAATGGTTTCTCTAATCACAGTGCTAACATTTTTTGTGACTTGATAGTTCACTATTCAAATAGCTGCATCTCACATTCTAAATGGATTTTTTTTTACAAATTCTTTCAGAAAGCTTCATTTGCCCTTTGTCAATGGTGTTCTTATGGGATTTTACTATAGGGCGGCATATGTGGCCTGTGGCAGTGAAAGGGTTGAAACTTTAAATCATATTAATATTATGATTATTATAGTTATATATCACATATATATATTTATCCTACCGTCAAGTCCCTTAACCCTGAACTTTCATTATAGATATGGGTGTCAGTTTAGCTAGTGTTTCTCAAACCTTTCTTTCAAACCATTAAATCAGATTGATGACGTATTGTTGTAATCAGGTTAGGGACAAGACATAGTTCTTGCAATGATGCATCAGTCTGCACCATTGCAAGAAATGGCAACATCTCCTATTTTCACAAATACTTCTATAATCTGATTCCTTTAATTTTCAAAATATTTCATGTTTTCTAAATTACTGGAATAGTTGAATTTAAGATATTTACCTATGAAAACTTCAATTTTACCAAGTCAATTTCAAGTATTACACTTAAATGTGACAGAATATATGTTGAATCGGCAGAAATGAATGCCATGTTTATGTATTTGTTTACGCCACGTAGTACAAATGCTCAATTCTTATTGATCAAGGGCACATTATAAACAACAATTAATTACAGAGTAACCACATGGTAAAAAAGGTTCAAATTATGAAATATTATTCCACTTATATTATTCTTCATTTATATTATTCTTCATCTGCATATAGTGTTTAAAATTCGGCAAAAAGCATTACACATTTTGTTAGAAGAAGAAATTATCCTATACTGAAGCAATAGTATCGTAATTCATAATGTTGTCATATCATAGTACACCTGCATTGCAAGATTTAGTAGCGATAGAGGATATGGTGACGTTGTGAGTTTCAAACTTGTCTCTAACCTGGTAATAATATATTGCACACCTGTGTTTATCATTTCTTCAAGTAACTGAAGATGTGCTTATATAATTAGTGTTTATGTAACCTTTTTATTGAAACCTTTTTATTCTTATGTAATCTTTTTATTGAAACTTTAAAGGAGATTTTTCCAATGTGTTTATTCATAGCACAGCTTTCAGGTAATAAGCCCATCCCACATTGGGTGTATCCCAGGGTTGGACAAGGGTTGGTCAAAATTACTGTATAAGCCATCCTTGTCTCCAAGTGTTGGGGTTACTGAAATAACCAAAAACTAGATTTGTCTATGTCCCCGAGCACTGACTTACCATTTGAGCAATTTAAAATGTAACATTTTGAGCACTTCTATTTTGTGTGACAGGAACTACAATATTACTCTCAATTTTGCGATTATGATACACTATAACAAGTAAATGCTTATCATAGTGCTGGAGTATATTCCAGCAATTTAAGATTCACTTCATAATTCAAGTATGCGACCTGTTATTTAAAGATATTATTATACTTTTAACACACATATGTTTGTTATACATGCAAGTCACAACACTCTGACCTCTCACAACAGTCTGTGCCCAGCCGAGGATGTGACGTTTTAATAATGTTGCAGCAACATTCTAGATTAAGGGGGTGTTTCACACTGGTTGTAACTATGAGATTTAATTACGATATTTTGACATTTTTATTGTTGCATTCCAGACTTAAGATCTCATTTTCCTGTTGATAGTTATATAATATATAAAGTTAAGATCATTGATCACAGAAACATCTTATCTTAAAATTCAAGATATGAGAAACCCATTAACGATTCCCCTAGTGTGAAACATGCCCTGAGTCTTGTTACATTATACTGTTAGGTTGCAGCGACATTCTTTTGATGACTCCCAATAACAACACTGCAAGCAACTGTTGCAATCTTACGTTGGGATATTATGTTAACATTCTTGTAACATTATTTATAAGACTATGTTGAAAACGAAGAGCTCCTATATCCATCCTTATAAGACTAATATTGTGACCTCACTAAATCAGAATGTCAGCATTTTCTGTTTAGGTTTGGTTGAGATTTCACTTAAAGAGGATGTTGCAGAAGCATTCTGTTTAGGTAAGGTTAAGACCTAATATAATCAGAACGTCACAATAATGTTCTGTTTAGGTGAGGTTGAGACCTCCCTCTGGACAGGAGGTCAACAATGTTCTGTTTAAGTGAGGTCTGGACCTCACCTAATCAGAACATCATGATCATGTTCTGTTTTAATCTAATCTTGACCTAACCTCACCAGAACATTAAGATAACATTCTGTTTTGGTTAGGTCTCAACCTCCCAGAAAAATAGCGTAACAGTTACATGATATTTTAGTAAGTAACAGAGAACCAAAAGAAGGATGGTTACATAATGTGGCTGTTACATCACACCTTGGCTGGTTGTGTTCCCAGCCAAGGTGTGACGTAACGGTCACGTTATGCAACCATACTTTTTTGGTTTGTCTGTTACTTACTAAACTGTCACGTAACTGTTACATTATTTTTCTGGGAGGTTGAAACCTAAACCTAAAATCAAAATAGAACGTCATTGTGACATTCTGATTAGCTGAGGTCCAGACCTCACTTAAACAGAACATTGTTTTGACCTCCTGACTAGGGGAGGCCCTAACTTCACCTAAACAGAAGGTTATTGTGATGTTCGGATTGCATCAGGTCTGAGCCTTACCTAAACAGAATGTTACTATGACTATCTTATTAGGTTAGGTGTCAACCTAACATAAACAGAACTTTATGGTGACATCTTTATTAAATGAGGTCTCAACCACACCTAAACAGAATGTTATTGTGACATTCTTATGAAGTATCAGCCTCATAAATAACGTTACAAGAATGTTATTAGAATGTCACAATGTAACATCGCAACGGTTGGTTGGAGCAACGTAATTGGGAGTCATCAAAAGAACCTCGCTGTAACCTAACAGTGTAACGTAGCAAGAACCAATCCAGAACGTTGCTAGAACGTTATTAGAACAACATATCCTTGGCTGGGTTTCTATTGTGGAGGTATATGAAATGTTTCTTCTTATTCAAACTCCCAAATTAGATTGGTATATTATTGTACTTATATATTACATATCTATATTCATTATACCTTCAATTCACCAAACTCTGAACTCTCACTAGCACATGTTTGTTAATATCATTAATGTCTATGTGACCTAACTATCAAAACTCCGAATCCGATTGACAAAAAGGATGTTATTTTTTACATATATCTGTTTATTATACCTTGCAAATCACTGAAATCTCATCATAGTTTGTGGTTTATGCAATTTATTTCTATGATACCTTGATATTCTATATACATTATCAATATCAATACATATGTTTTGATTATATCTTCATGTCAACTCTCACAATAGATTTTGTGTTTCTTTAATCAATGTCTACAGTATCATAACCTAACCAGTAAACCTCCAAATCAGATTGGTATATTGTTATTATAGCCATATATTAATATAAAACTTCAATACCATTTGTGCAACTCACTTTAGAATTAGTTTTTACATTCATTAGAGTCTACGTATTACATCAATCAAAAATTCACCCAAAACAGTACTTCATAATTCGTTGGGTGAATGGCATAAGGTCATATCTGACTTATGTTAACGTATGTCAGATATGACCTTATGCTATTCACCCGACGAATATATTATGTGAGTCTTCAAAGCACTGAAATTTGAACTTTCAATAAATTATACATTGTCATTTTATATAATTATGTGGTCCAATTCTTAATATCATCAACCAATCAATACTTGCATTTTATTGAAATATATTTTGAAACTCTACATGTTAACTCCAATATTGCATATTATTCAGGATACCTTTCTTTTCCATGTACCTATATCCTGGCCTGATGTATATGTTTTATGAATAAAAGCTTATTATTTCACCGCTATTCAGGTTTACAAGTCATCTGTCAATTTCTCTTAACAGAGATAAATAAGGGTTACTTCATCAAGGAAATTAAAAGACCAAACACCAGTCTTAGTAGGGCATCATAATGTCAAATATTCAGTTCCGTGCGACTTTCATAAATAAACACATAAATATATATATAATGTAAAAACCACCAAAGACAAAAATTTGAAAAGTTCTGAAAATGAGATACTAACTTTTGTATACATGTTTTATATAATAAAATGCAGAATACAACAATCATACAAATAAAAAGAAAAGCATTACGTTCAAGCTCTTTAAATATATATAAACTTTAATATAGTAGATTTTATGATTAACAAAATATGTATTTTTTAAGTAGGGAAGGCTACATAGAGCAAATGAGCTGTTAAACATTGTCAGCATTTACTTTTTATGATTCAAGAAGCACATTATATAGTTGATCTAATTATTTTCTTGAATTCCAAAAGTTGTACATGTACATGCAGTGGTAATTCAGAACCTGAAGATATAAAAATGAGTTTTCATATGGTTGTCTTAATAGTAAAGATTAAGACAAGCTGTGAACATTTGTGAATTTCATTGACCCAAAATTCGTGTCCTGATAATTGTTTACTTGTTTTTGTTAATTGTGAAATAATCTCTTCAACTGCAGTTTCACTTACTTGAAATACATTTTTGGGCAAATTCATTTTTATACAACACAAGTTAAACTCTAGTGATAATTTAGATATTCTGTGATAGTGATACACTTCTTCAAACCAATTTCTGTAAAGTTCCTTCCATCAAGTATGTAGCATCAAAAACCTTTGGAAATGTGTGCATCTACTTTTTGGAAGGCACCTAATTGGTCCGAAACCAAAATTTGCATTTAGGATCATGTTTTGAAGCATTCATTTAAGTATTGCAATTAACATAGATTAACCATATGTATTGATGAACCATGCCTTTTGTGAAGTGACGGCCGTGAAGTGACGGCCGTGAAGTGACGGCCGTGAAGTGACGGCCGTGAAGTGACGGCCGTGAAGTGAAAAAGGAGATATCAATGCATCAAATTAATGAAAATATTGATGAGAGCAAACATTTCTGGTGCATAGTTGAGTCACATTTCCCTTCTGAAAATACCAATAATGATAAAATCTCACTTAGATATATAAATACAAGAGAGAAAATTTGAGACTCTGACTTCCCAAACACTTTTTTGGTACAATAGGTAAGTAGCTGCCTCACTATTTCCCAACCTTTAATAAGTTTTACAGACATCAGATACAAATGACTCTTGAACTTTAAGTTCTTGTAGAGGAAGAACATCTTCTAAGTATATATTAGAAATCTTTTTTCTTTCTTATTCATTTGTTCAACTCTTTACATAGATAAAGTTCTTCTGATAAATTGTACAGTTGAAACAAAAACAACACAAAAATGGAAAATAATGAATTTTGATAAGTGATAAAGTGGTATAACAAATCAACCAGACAAAACTCTCAGTTATATTTAAAGTATAGGGGAGTATCCATTGAGCGACTAAAATGAGAGGTCCGGTGAGTCTTCACGAGTACGCCTGGACGGACGGGTCCCCACTCAGTGGCTACACCTACTGGCATTCAGGCAAACCAGACCACCGTAGTGGTACGCAGTGTAGTTGGTACAGGTGAGACAAGTGGGAAGACACGGGGTGTCATGTAAAACGGCCTACTCTGTCAAAAAGAAGGTGGGTGATTTTAGGGGCCTTTTAGGGGCCTCCCATTAAGTATGACATATGCAATGGGGGGTAGGGGGCCTCAGATCTTTTAAAATGTGTATATGTTCTTGTACAAATCCAATATGCACTTTAGCCCCAGGGGGGTGGGGGACTGGGATTTATAAATGTGTGTATGTATTTAATGGAAGGCCCCTTATGAGGAAGACCTTAGGGTAGAAATGAAATATAACTAAGGTTTAGTGGAACACAACTAGATTATAGGATAACAGATAGTTGAATCATTTGCCAGAAATTGATATATATATTTGTTGTTTATATAATATGACAATGACACTTATCATATGACTTTTAGAAATTTACTCTGGAGTATTTAAGTATACACATGATATAATTATGAAAAATCTCATTTGGGTAGCCTAGATTACTTTGCTACAGATTTAACTAACTGTAATAGTTCTCCTAATTGGTTCCTTAACTTCAATATTAATACTACTCTAGACATTAAAACCAAAAATGATCTCATTAATTATTATGATCAAAACCCTAGCCATATGAATATTCATGATAATTCCCACAAGGTTCTATTTTATCTTATGGAACCCAACTAACCTGTTAAACTTGATACCCTGAGAAAATCTATTTTCATATCTTTTCAATCTTGATTTCACTATCCAGGATAATTTCTAATACAGTTTTTGGTTTTGGCTAGGCTAGAGGCCATATTCCACTCTCCATTATTTTGCTAGTTGCAGGCAGTCTACTATTGGTTTTCACCACTACCCCAACTTAAGACAAACACCACAAATGAATTTGTGTAGGTTTGTACTAATAGCCTAGTACTTTTAATATATTATCATACTTTATAATTTAGTTAGGATCAGGCCTAACCATACTACTTCTGAGAAGAGACGTTTTACGCTCCTAGCGCCACCTGTTAACCAGTATAAAAGGTGTTGCAAGGTAGGGAGCGAGTCAGTTTAGTTAAAGAGTTAGTGGAGTTAGTAACTAGTAGAAAGTCAGCAACATTAGCTGAGCTGCTCGGAGCTATGCCTACCAGCTCCTGCGTAGTATCCTGGAGTTTACCTATACCAACTACTTCGGACAAAGGATTGTGATAGAGCTAAGCGCTAGGGTGGTCTAGGATGTGTTGGAACAACTTGTATTCTAATGTGGTTGATCACTGAGTAGGAGATGGGAAGGTGGACTGATTGAGACTTATTCACTGTGGCTTTGACTCGGGATGAGATGTTTACTTGAATAAAAAATCCTTTCATTTTAAGAGCTCCCTCATCGTCCATTTCTTTTGAACTATTGGGGGATGGATGAATTAACTTTGAGCGCAGTCTGATTGGCTCAATAACTCGGATGAACGACTCATGGATAAATCAATTATACAAGCTACGCAGCGTCTGACAAGTCTTAAATCAAACATTAAAAATAGTTCATTTGGTGGAGATTACCCGAAACATGACTTTTGTTGTTTTGCTCATCCTTGATGTCAGCCACCGGTGAATGTGAGGCTTCTTCTAACGCCCAGCCTCAATCTTTGCGGCCCGCAGGACACGATGTGTCAACATCATATACAGGAAATGTGGAAAACCGCCACCAGGTAGGTGATCCCTTAGACGGGGAGGCACAGAGACAGGTGGTATCAGCCAGACCCAAGCAGCTCTGCCCCGAAGGTGTTCATGATTACCAAACCCGTGGCAAAGGTAAACCATTTTCCTGGCACCTAGGGTCCAAAGATAGGCCGGTTCTTGACGAAGGACTTGAAACCCTAACACACTCGTGAAGAGTTGAAGGGCGAAACCGTCTCAAAGACTACCAGCGATACTGGAATCCAGAGTATGTACCACCTACAGACCACGAACCTGGTGCTGGCTCTCATTCTACTTGTGAATCCGATGTGAACAATCTGTGGTGTAATCAAGGAGTTCCCTATCGTTTACTGCCTGCAGCAGGGGGTGAATGTGAACAAGAAACTTTCGATGAGGATTACTTATTTCCCTCGGGGAACAGGAAAAACCGACAAAACATCGCAGATAACTCCAGCCCATCAGGGAGGAGACGCCCCGCAAATCCGGTAATTCTACCTGATGGGAGCTCTCTCACCTATCCACATCTCCAACGACTTGAGTCTATCAGTCACCCGCTGGTAACACCGACTCACCCCAACCCGGGGGCGTCCATTCCTTATCCCACTGTAGTTAAAGGAAAGACAGTAGGTAGGGACAGGGGAGTGGAAAGGGAAACAGAGGGAGACAGCGACAAAGTAGGCAACTTACAACCCTATCGGTTAACCTATGATATTGAAGGGAGCTTAGATGACGCTGATGAAGGAGCAGAAGCTCAAGCTTTGAATCTGGAGTTGGATGGGGATGGTTCTGACCCAGCAGAGCTAATAAAAAAGTTAGCGGAATCAGGCCCCGAAGAGCGTGAGGAGTTTGAGAGGTTAAGCGATCAGGATAAAGCAGAAAATGTAACGCTTGAGACCCAAAGTAACAGGGAAAGTGAAAATAGAGATGAGAAAGGTAGTACGGTAAAGAAAGCCTGTCATATAGGGGAAGGAGACATTCAAGCCCGTGAACCGTATGAGAAATACGAAAGCGAGGACGAGGAAGAAAACAGTGAAACAGAACAAGCAGCCGCAAATGTCAGAGGGGGTAATCCTAATAGAAAATTAGCTAGAGGAGAGAAATCATCTTCGTCATCATTCGAATTTATTGCCGAAGATGTTTTGGGCACAGATAAGAAAGCCAAACCGGTAAGCGAGGACGAGATTAGTGTAGAGGAAGTCCCTGTGAGAGAACAGTGGGACAATAAAACCGCCACGAAAATAACATGGCGGAGGGAGGTGAACCATTGTTGGAACTATTGGAAGAAGGGCGTGACCAAAACCCATTTCAGCAACCCGGTGAAGGGGGAGCTAGGGGCATAAATCCAGGGGCACTACAACCTAATCGTGGGATAAACCCTGGGGGGCCACAGCAAAATGATGGGGGTGGCCAACCGGGCCAACAGCCTGGCCGAGCCCCGCTAGACAGAGGTGGGGCACAACAGGCGCAATTACTGTACCCTTTCGTAATGCAAGCGTTAGCATTAAGAAACAATCCTAACGCAGGACAAGGAGGAGTGGGTCACCAACAGGGTCAGCAGGCTCTGGTGGGCCAAAATAATCAGGCGAATCCACCAGGGCCTAACCCTCCTCCGAACCCGCCCAACAACCCTCCTCCCAACCAGCCCAACAACCCTCCTCCCAACCCGCCCAACAACCCTCCTCCGAACCAGCCCAACAACCCTCCTCCGAACCCGCCCAACAACCCTCCTCCGAACCCGCCCAACAATCCTCCTCCGAACCAACCTAATCAACCCAACCCGCCGGGACCACCAGGTCCGCCGGGCCCACAAGGACAGAACAATCCGCCAAACCCACCAAATCCACCGAATCCGCCAAATCAACCAAATATCTGGGACATCCTACCGCAGCTAGGTGTGGCACTGGGTCAGATGCCATCGCCAGTGCGGGAAACGACCCATAATGGTCACCAAAGAGGACCAAATATTAGGTTACCTTGGTTTAGTGGAAAGGAAGATGAGCAGATAGAAAAGTATTTCAGAGAATTGAGGCGACTGAAGGCTATATATGACTGGTCGGACGCCCATCTCCTGAACATGGCTCTGTTAGGCCTAAAAGGAAGGGCAGACGACTGGGCAGGAGCTTTAGCTGAAAGTGAGAAAGATACATTTGAGAAACTAGAAGCTCAGATGACAAAGATCTTCGGTGACCGAAGAGCTAAATGGCAGAAACACGCAGAGTTCTGTGCCCTTAAACAAGGAAAGGACCAGAGCGTGATTGAGTTTGCAGGTGTTTTGAAACAGAAGCAGGTTAAGGCAGAAGCGAGCAAAAGCATGATGTTAGCCGTGTTTTTAGAAGGGTTAAAACAGAGCATAGCCAGACAAGTAGCTATACTGGACCCTAAGTCATTCACCGAAGCGGTGGATTGTGCAACGAGACTAGAATCGTTGGACAAAGGCAAAGGGGGAACTAAGATGTCCAATGCAGTAAGCGAGCTGGCTGGAGGCCAAGAATCAGAGGAGACCGCGGCCCTGAACTCCATCTCTGAGCGGTTTGGAGTGGTGCTGGCCCGACTGGAGGCCGCCCCATGGTTTCAGAAACCCAAACCGGGGCAAAGTGGATCTCCCCAGAACAGTGGTGGTTATAAACAGCAAGGTTATGAAAGTAAAGATAGGTACGAAAGTCAGAAAGACGAAAGAAACTTAGACCAGAAGGCCAAAACCAATAAAACCCCGAGCAGGGAAGTAGACAAAGGAAAGAATGAGCAAATTCAGCAGAAAGGGGAGAGGCCTAGGTTACCGTTCGATGAAAGTAAGTTCTGTATCATTCACCAACAGCATGGCCACTCTACTGAGGCGTGCTTGTGGTTGAAGAATAGATTGAAGGAAAAACCACCGCGAATGTATAAAGATGGAAAGCCTAGTGGTACCGAGCAAAAGGGCCAGGGAAACTAGAGGAAGGGTCCGTTCATTCCACGATAGAATTAGGCGCAGTGGACGGACCGGCTAGAAGAGAGATAGGAGACGAAGCATTTTTCTTAACGCTAAGATTTAATGATCAGAAGGAGGTTAAGTCTTTGGTAGACACAGGGGCGAGCGATTGCTTCATGTCTACCTTTTGTAAGCAGCAGATCCCTAAACAATGTATTTTAGATGAGTGGAAAGTAACGAAAGGAGAAATCAGCTTGGCAAACAATTCGTCCCAAGAGATATTAGAACAAATCCGATGTAAGTTTTCAATCCAGGGATCAGTGGTCTGCTATGATTTCAACATAGTGGACGATCTATGCCACTCTATAGTAATAGGCAGAAATTTACTGACAGTGCTTCGTTCAGATCTATCTCTACCAGGCGCAAAGATAGAGGTGTTTTGTGGAAACCCCATAGTTAGCCAAGAAACAGTGAAAATTCCACCGGGAAATGAGTGTATCATACCGGTTACCACCCGAGAGCCGCTGGGGATAGACTCACCAGTAGCTTACTGCTCACCAGCAGTAACTGCACCGGTCCTAGTGGAGGGGTGCGTCAATACGGTGGGAAGTCAGTGGTGGATTAAAGTCATGAATCCGCTAGATGAAATGCAAATAGTTACTCCACATGAAGTGTTAGCTTTTGCAGAAGAATGCGCAGTGCCTGAGGTAAATCAAGATCAGATAGAAGAGTTCCTAGACTTGTGTTATTTAACTAAAACAGAGACCCCAATGTCCATCTGTAGGATTTCTGTAGAAGTAATGAAAGACGCAGTGCAAATGGAGGGTAAATCCTCTGAGGAGGAACCCCGAGATGAAATGGATGAAAATGTAAGCAAAATAGACCTAACCGAATCGTGTTTAGATGAAGAACAAAAGGTAAGGTTCAAACAAATGCTTAATAACAACAGAAATGCGCTGGCGTTCTCAATGGAAGAGTTAGGTCAGTGTGAAATAGCGCCGATGAGAATTATTGTGGATGAGTCGCAGGGAGTAATAAGTTCTAGACCGTACCGATACTCTCCACAGAAAATGGATATCATCGATGAACAAGTTAGGCAACTCATAGATATAGGTGTGATAGAACCCAGCGAGTCGGCATGGCGAAGCCCGCTGGTGGTAGTACAGAAGAAAGATGGCAAACCTAGGCTATGTACAGATTTTCGCATGCTTAATCAAGTCACTTTCAAAGATAAATTCCCAATGCCCACAGCTCGATCACTTTTCTTATATATGGCTTACAAGAAACCCACTATGTGGACAGCTCTAGATCTGTTGAGCGGCCATCACCAATGTGTAATCGAAGAAGACAGCAGAAAATATACTGCCTTCGAAACCCCGATGGGTGTATATCAGTATAAGCGCGTACCTTTCGGCTTAGTTGGCGCGCCTTGGCAGTTTACCAAGGTGATGGCCATTGCGCTAAAAGGCTTGATTCCTAGAATGTGCTTAGCATATTTAGACGATGTGATCGTCTACGACACCACCTTTGACGAACACCTGGCGAGTGTTGAAATGGTTCTCCAAGCTTTAGCGAAAGCCAATCTCAGACTGAAACCGTCTAAGTGTGAGTGGTGTCATAGTGAGATTAACTTCCTCGGCCACGTAGTAAACGCAGAAGGGGTGGCTACACAAAAGGTTACCACAGAAAAGATCACAGCCTTTAACCGCCCGCATAATGTGAAAACTATTAAATCCTTTCTGGGGCTATGTAACTACTATCGGCCGTTTGTCCCTAATTTCGCTGATTTTGCAAAACCTTTAAATTGGCTGCTAAAGAAAGAAGTTTCTTTTGAATGGACAGAGGCCTGCGAGGAGGCGTTTCAACAACTAAAGACACTGCTGACCTCACCGCCCTTGCTAATTCATCCAGATATAGGAGGGCATTTTTATTCACTAACAGATGCATCAGACGCCGCGTGCGGTGCAGCGGTTTGTCACAAACTAGATGAAATCTATCGTCCGGTTGCTTTCTGGGGATGTACCCTCCGTGACGCCGAATTAAATTACTCGGTAACGGAAAAAGAAGCGCTGGCAGTGATTAAAAGTATTAAGAACTATGAGGACATGTTGCAGGGAGCTAAAATCACAATAGTGACAGATCACAAACCGTTGATTCCCCTGCTACAGAGTGCCTACAAAGCCCCTTCAGCTCGGCTGAGAAGGTGGGCTTTAGCGCTGTCAGACTTTGACTTTGAGATCATTTATGAGCCAGGAGCGACTCATTTTCTACCGGACTACTTGTCTAGAGTCTATCACGAACATGTCCCGGGTGAGGAATATGAGCCCACTGTGGGATGTGAATTGTTTGAGGCCGAAATTCAAGATGAAGAACTTTCTGTGGCTACGGTAATAAACGCGCAACTCCAAGATGCAGAGTGCGCGCAACTGATAGACTACCTTCAGGACGGAGACCTACCGCCAGATCCCCTTGAAGCTAGGCGAATAATGGACCAAGCCGATTTTGTGGGAATGGTAGCACCGGGGGTGCTTTGTAGGTTCAACGTCAAAAGATATAACAAAAACCAAGACCAACTGGTAAGGTTAAAACCTCGCATGATAGTTCCAGGAAAGTTAATTCCCAAAGTCCTGAGGCTGTTACATAATGACATTTTAGCTGGGGGACATGTAGGGATTAGTAGCCTTACTACCAAAATCTCTGAGAGATTCTACTGGCGGAACATGAACGCCGATATAGTAGACTATGTGAAAGCTTGTGAGACCTGCTCTCTGAGGAGAGGGGCCCCACATTTCAAGGCCTTAGCTAAGTCTTGGGAGAGACCAACCCGACCCTTTGAGGTAGTTCAGTGCGATTTTATTGGACCACTAAAGAGGGCTAGGGATGGGTCAAAATATATCATGACCTTCATAGACTTATTAACCGGATGGCCAGAGGCTTTCACCACGAAAGATTCAACCGCGCAGACCGCGGCCAACTGTTTCCTAACCGGAATAGTGTGTCGGTATGGACGGGTAAACCGCCTGCACACTGACCGGGGAGCAGCCTTCGTTTCGGGGCTGTTCCGGGAAATTACCACACGACTAGCGTGCAAGCAAACATTCACCACAGGGCGAATGCCGACAGGTAACGCTCGAGTGGAAAAGTTACATAAAACAATTGAGAACCTGATCGCGTATTATATTCCTGACGATCACTGTAACTGGATCGATCTGCTTCCCATTGCGTTGTGGACGGTTCGATCCACGATCAGTGTACGGTCGGGATACAGCCCACACACCCTACTGTTTGGCAGAGATCCAATCAGCATGGGGATGCCTGAGCAGGGAACAATTCCTGAAACGCTGAATGATTGCGAATTTTTCATGCAGACAAAGGACAACATTGCTATGTTTAGGAATATGGCAGAACGGGTAGTTCAAAACTATGAAAAAGACTTGAGGTTACGAATTGATGAGCGGGCGCGGCCTACTCAGATGTATGAAGGCGACATGGTGTACATGTATGATCCTTTAGCTAGCGAAAACAAAGCGTCTAAGTTCTCAAACAGGTACACTGGGCCCTACCGGGTGATTGAAACTAAGGGAGACCATCTCGTTAGGCTAGTGTCGCTGAAAACTGGGAAACAAATACCACACTTAGTAAATATTTCGAAACTCAAGCCTGCACATGGGCCTTGGTCCCCCGCTGTCCCTCATATCATTCCCAAACTGGTGAGAGAAGCAATAATCACTAACTCAAAAGGGGCAGATCCTGACCGAAACCCCGAATTGCACCACCCCCCGACGGGTAAAATTGCTGAAAAGGGAGGCAAAACAGGGGGTGCTGAGACTGAAAACTCAACGGGAACGGCCGGTCCCCGTGAGCATGGTGCAATTCCTATGGCCGGGGAGGTACCTACACAAAACCCTGGTCCAAGTCCCACTGATTTATCAGAGTCAGATGGGCAATTCACTTATGGTCAGGGCGCCAGTGCGGACCCCGCACTGTTACCAAACTCATCCTTTGTTCCTAACAAAGCCGCCTGTGAACGGGGAGCAGCCGGCGCTAATGGACAGAGGAAACGCAAACGAGCTAAATGAAGGGGCAAAAACCAGCCGCTGGTGGGGAGATCCCCTCCAGACAACAACAAGCCCATAAAACTGCCATGTGGTGATGCACCGATCTTGGATACATCGGTGCTGAGCCCGGGAAAAACAGATGAGGGCCATGTCCCAACGAAAGGGGGCTATAACCTGCGTCGGAACCGTCGGCCTAACTACGCCGCTCTGTTCAACGACGGGGAAAGCGACGACATGGATGATTAATGCAGAAAACCATGCCGCCCTGTGAAAATAAAAGATTGGCGGAGCGGCACCGTTAGCAGCAGCGCTAATGGAACAGGTGGCCTACCTCACGGTCACCTTGCCACGCCCAGGGGGAAACGGAGATAGACATTGATTCTATCTCCAGGCAAAAGTTGGAGATAGACAGTTTTCGGTTTCCAACTTCTCCTGGGGCAGACAGGCGAAAACTCAAGTCAGAATACTGATCCCTCCGACTCATGGGGAACTGCCTGGCCCTCCGGCCCCACAGTAATCCTAAGGGGACTACAACTTTCCCTGAGGATCCGGAGGGGAGGATCATAGTCCCTCTGAGGAGGAAGCGAGTTAACCGTCCTTACCGGAGGGCGGTGCCCGCTAGAGGGATGTTCGTAGGACCTTCTTCTAAAAGCACGCCAAATGAAAGAAAAGGCAACTGAGAAGGAAGGTACCAAGAAGCGTCCACCCCAGAATCTTAGGCGGTGGAGCTGGCCAGGCCGGGGCGGTGTCCGCCCGGACTCTACCGACACCGGAGTTGCCCGAAAGAAGCCGAGGACACCGGCCCGACGGCCCACTAAAGCAGCCACAGGAGGAGCTAAGAAATCTACCGGATCAGCAGCAGCCAAAAAGAAGACAGCGAGCCAAGACTTTTACTGTCTATCTGAGGTGAGTGACTCGGAGCCCGAACCAAAGCTGACTGCAGTGGCAAAACCGGCCCAAAAGGGAGACGTCACCGCCAGACCTGTACAGATCCAGGCCGGGTGGTTCTGGGATCTAACCCGACCACTGTTCCAACTATTTGAGACTGTTGATGAAATTAGGCGAACAGTGGGGCTGGAAGTGCCTAAATCGGACAAACAGTTGGCTGAGGTTAAGGCCCAGGTTGCTCCCTTTATACAAAAACCCATCCAAACTTCTAAATGCGTCGGGGAAGACGCCGGGCAGCGGGCAACATGGAGCGGTCTACCTCTGCCCATACTGGAAAAACAAGCGGAGCAAGAATAACTGGCTGCCGCCGCCCTGGGAATAAAGGTGGAGGCAGCGCACGAACAACACGCACCGACCCCACCGGTGGGGGCCGAGCCAGTAACGACTCCCCTCCTCCACCACTTGCAGCCCGCGGACCCCACCTGTTTGGACTTGAGCAGCTTGACGTCGAGCTGCAACGCAAATCCATCGCAACTGCTATGGAATCAGCAGCAGTGGGCACCGACCAACCAACCGGGGGGACCTCTGTGGCCGAATCAGCCCCTAACGACAAACCCTCCACAGGTGCCGCACCCGTTTCCGCTGAATCAGCCATCGTACGAACCAACGGGGGCCGCCCAGGACTGGAACCTGCTGGCCCCAAACCCCTCAGAGCAATGCGCCCCTCGTCCTGCGAACGCGTAAGGAACCTAAGGATCATGGTTACGAAGGACGAAAACGGAACCATCAGGCGAGTTGTGAGTACCAGAGGACGGAGCCTCTACGAACATGTCCCAAACTAAGCGGACTAGAGGGCCTGAAAGGAGGGCGTACTTTGGCGCGTGGATGATTATTGTGCGAAGAGGAACAGTGGCGACTTAATTGTGGTAGTGTTTCTGGGTATTTTACAAACTTTGGCTTCCTCGGACTTGTGCTATAAACAGTGACAATGAGGTTGGTAATACTTTTCGCCTTGGTTATCGTGGGAGGCATTGGGGGGCTTCATAATAACTCCAGCCCAACTGACGGGCTAGCCCCTAATGCTGAAACTATAGCCTTAGAGCAATATGGAGTGGTGTTAAAGCCCGGAAAGCTAATGTCCACTGCGGACATCACCCATGTCCGACAGGGTTTTCTGATCACCATTCCCCGAAAACGCTCCTACATCAAGGCTACCTTTGGCCAGGTTTGTCATAGATACCCAGATGGAGGAGACGCTCTTGACCAAGCCTGTTACCGCATCAGGTCGCTAGTGAATTGGATGGATCAAACATCAAAGGCGCTCAAAGGTCGGTATAGGGAAATTCTCAATGAAACTTTAAGCTCCTTAATTAAGAGTACCCGGCAGAGGTCTCAAGCCCAAGGTCCAGAATCAGATTCGGGCGGAAGGGTTAAAAGAATGAAGAAGCTACCCCTCATGATAGACGATCCGGGGTGGCCATCCTTCCAAATTCCAACCTCGTGGAACAGGGGGCTCTCTGCTGACATTAAGTACAACAGGGAACTAATCAGAGTGTTGCAGGAGTCCTCCGACCAGATGATCGAAGACCTGGCGCTCATGAACGATAAGCATGACGAGTCGATTGAAAGAGTTAACCACGTCGTGTTAGGCCTATTAGATAATATGAGGTCGCTAAATCAGGCCAATAATGGAACTCGCCGGAGGATAAGGCTCATCCAACATGAAGTGGATTGGATTGAATTATACCTTAACATGATACCAGTAGCTCTGGAAGACAAATTGGGAGAGATGGTCTATCTCCAGTCGCTAATTGAGCAAACGCGTGTGTTTAGAAAAGGTGTACAGCATCTGACGCGGGGTCAGCTGACCATGGATTTGGTGCCTCGACAATATATGGAGGGAGCGGTCTTGGAGGTCAACAGATATCTAAAAGGAACCTACCCCAGGTTTCATGTGGCATTCAAGGACCCCTCGTTCTATTATGAAAACAGCCAACCATCATTTGAATTTGATGCAGTCACCCAGGAACTGATAGTGTATGTCCGTGTGCCAGTTGTGGCCGACGAACACTTGTTTAGGGTCTATGAGGTGCTAACCTTCCCTGTGCCGGTATCAGTGAGGGGGCGACAAAAGAAAGACGCTCTCCAAATTGTTAACCTGCCTAAAAGTGTGGCTATGTCTATGTCCCGCCAATATTATGTACCGCTGGCTAGCGGCAGTTGGTCAGGCTGTTATGGGCAAACTATCACACTGTGTAAGGACTTGCCCTACATGAAGAAGATCACGGACGATACATGTACCGCCGCACTGCTAAGGCGAGATGACGCAGCCATAAAAGGAAAATGCAAATTGGACTATCTCTTGGAAGCCGATTTTGGGGAGATGGCTGTGTATCTGGATGATGGAGACCTGTTAGTGGTCAGTGCTGATACTCGGGGTCAGATGATCTGCCGAAATCAACCAGCAGTGGAAGTAAACATAGAAAATTATGCGCGTGTCCAGGTGGAATGTGACTGTGCCTTTCAGACGCAGGGGTCTTGGATCCCATATAGTCTGAGAAACTGTGACCGACACACAAGGATCACGACTGTCGTGTACCCTCATAATGACCTGCTGGAAGCGGCGAGTCATGTGAAGGGGTGGGACACGAACTTTACTAGGTCCGAGCATGAACCTACCACGCTAGAGTCAGACCCTATCCCTGAAATGATTAGAAAGGAACTGTCAGAAATCGAGGAGAATCTTAAGGTCAGGATACCTGTGCCCTCTCTAGCAAAACGGATCCAGCAGCACCGAAAGGACTTGGCTAAGGGTATTAAGAAGGCTACTGACCGATATGAAGTGGCCAAAGTCGCCCCATGGTTCTCTATAGGGAATTTTGGGGGCGGCTTCGGTCTTCTCACGATCTTCTGTATAGTAGTGGTAGTGACAATAGTTGGATGTGTCCTCTGGAAGTGCTGGAGGAGACACCAGGCTAAAACTGCTCTCACTGGATTGGCCATGACTCTGCCGCGGGCCATGGCCCTAGAAACAGCTGATCCAAAAGAGTTGCTGACCCAGGAAAGAACGCTCACTGGATGCCCGGACACTACCGCCAATCCTACTGCGGTGGCCGTACTCGCTATACTGTTGGCTGTACTGGTCATCGCCATAGTGGTCCTCGTGTGGCGCAAGTGGAGGCACATCAGACGAAAAACCGTGGATGGATTATATGTGCAATTCGTCAACCCACATCTTATGGAGACAATCTTTCTGGGAGAATTGGCCATGCCTTCCGATCACACCTACACAGAAGGCTATGTGCTTATCAAGGACGTGTTAGTCAACCAGCTGTGCCTGAAGTACACCCTTACTGTTACCTGGGGAGCACAGCTGATGGGAGCGGCAACCAGACCGGGACAGCGACCATCTAATGTGCCGTTGCCGGACACCTTGAGAGTGTCCAGGAAGTTGGCCTGTCTGATGATGAGTAACTTGAAATGCAACACTAGGGCTAGACTCTTAAGGTATTCCTCTGGTTTAGCTACTCCTGTGCCTATGGGAGTACCACGCCTCGTCGACGCTGGCTGGTCCGATGTCGGAGCGGACTGGCCCCAACAAGTGCTGAGACATGGTGCGGTCCCAAACGCCCCTCCTAGATCGACCCCGTCTACCTCCACTACAACTGGACCGGGCCCTGCTCAGAAGACTGTAAGACCAGGAACATCTGAAAAGGACTCAGGGACAGTCTATGAAGTCATTATTTAGACGATATAACAAATGTTAACACTGATCTAATGTCTGTAGGAGTTATAACAGGTAGATCTAAAACCATCAGCATGAACACTGACCTGAGTTGTATCAAGAAACTCGATGGAGTCCTGTCAGCCTGTATAGGCAGGACCCCTTCGACTAACTCATTCAATAATAATTCATTAATCAGGGAAACCTGAGCCGGGTAGGCTGGTCCAACCATCTTTCTATGGACCCATGGGTTACCTAAAATTCTTTCAGATTGAGTGTCCCATGCCCGGTTGCCTAGCTCAATACTCTTATCACTAATTCGGCGACTCTTCTAGAGTAGGGATCTATTCGGAATCGATCCTAGTACCCGAAATTTTAGCACCAAAAAGAATCACAAAATTCTGTAAACCTTTCTATGTGTGCTCACCGGAACCAGTGCTTCCAACGAGCGATGTGGATTTCCCCAGGTAAGTACCATCCATGTTGACCCCTGTGCTGTTGTCACCGCTAGGATCGGGCTGCGGTCCAGGAGTCACTTGGGGAATGCCACAGCCTATTCTTTCAGTATGTATGTATACATTCCTCAAAGATGGGAGGGCCGCACGATTGACAGGAGCCCGCCCACATGCCTGGTGTCAGTGGTGCCTAGCAGGAGGCAGGACGAAAGGGGCTACGCGTCACCGACGCTCTGGGAGGCACTGGGGTGGGCGCTCGAACATGGCAGCCACTATGCCCCGGGTGGGTCGACTCCTGACAGCGGTCCCCTCATTACAAAAATATCGAAGTTTAGAAAGTAACTTACCAAAAAACTTATATAAAGCAGCCCTATGTTTATTTGACTAAGAGCCCTTCCTCAGGGAACCCTGGGCAAGCTGTAGTAAAAACATGAAACGCCGTATACCTAGTATCAAGCTGAGGGTGGAAAACTCCGTGACAGCACACGAGAGCAGAGCACCGATACGTGACATGTTTACATCTGATACACATAGATGGTATAACAGATGTCACAAGGAAAAGAGGTTACAGGACATATACGGTGAACTGGCGACATTCACAGGGTGCTCAACTCTCCCCTTCATAAAGGCGACTTTCCCTGTGGGGGGGAGCTGTAGCTAAAACTCACAAGATGGTGGGACGTGGTGCTGTCCAGACAAGCAGTCCCATCACCTTGGTTATGTGTAATGGCCGCCGGGTCACCGTATCTCCCAGTCGTGGGATCTTTGATTTCACTATAAATCAGGGTCCAGCGAAAGGTGTAGATGAAATACAGCTGCCCAAAGGCGTGAGACTAATATATTTAGGCCATGTTTAGACCAACTTAACCGGGACTGAGGCAAAAACAACAAGAAGCCAAGTTTCGACCCGGGTAAAATAATAATAATAAAATAATAAAAGGACGAGCGGCTTCAGAATTGACCGCTGTCGAGAGAAAAAAAAAATGAACGAAAAGGAAACTTTAGTCTCGACCGCCGTCGTGACACAAGTACAAGGGTCCCCGCTCAACAGTTGAGCTGAGGAGGGGGGAGACGGACTACTAATTCCCTGACGAACGGCTGCAAACTTGGTTAAAACCTCAGCAGATAGTCTACCCGTCCTATTAGCAAACAGTCAGAATCCTAAAATTGTCTTTAGCAGAAAATTCCTGCCCCTCGTGCGCATAGTTAAAATAGGCTGGGGGCGGAGTCCTTTCAGGAGCAGTCTCGGCTCTCCACAAGAAAAAGACGGGCAAAGACCTTGACAGATAAGGGTTTAACCTTGAACTACACTTTGTTAAAAGGAGGCCCGGCTTACTAGGTGCTGTCTGGAAGTGATCTGGAGAAGTGCATTTACACATATCTTGGTTGTAAAAGGGGGTAGAGTGCATATTGAAGGAAATGTGCATACTGCTCCTAATTATAACAATGTGAGACTCGGTACTCGACCCATTTAGTTCCACAAGGTGGGGGGTACCGACGACCCACGTGTAGCTGATGAGGTTTGGGGTTCGGACCAGAAATGGACCTGGGTCTGAGCCCCGATCCTCTCAAGTGATAAATTAAGCAACGTATAATCAAAATACTCCCTTGTATAGTTAATACTCAATGTCATTTAACGGCATGTATACTTGCGGAATGAAGACCCACGTTATGTATTGTACAAATTTGAAATGATAAATTATTGCTGTAAACGCATGCATAATAATTATCCAAGAAATTGTTTGGTGTTAGGGACGCGCCTACCTGTCTAGAAAGGTGGGGCGTCAACTACCCAGTGTAAATGGTGGAGTTTGGCGCTCAACCCCAGAACAGAATTAGGAGGGTGAACGCCAAGCTACCACTCTGTAACTCAACAACATGTACCCTGTCATATTTATTAATTAATGAAAATGTATTTAAGCACGTATAAGATAAGACAGGATTAATCAGAATAATCATAAGACACACCGTTCAAGCAATGGCTCTTTAGAAACCCAAGAGTAGTCTCTCTATAAAACAACAATAGACCCAGTCCTAATCATCATTTCTCTCCCTCCTATCTGGACGACACTGCACAATAACATCAACTATAACACTTATTCTAACACCATGGCATCGATGTAGTCTTGGTGTCGCACTAGAGACTGGCCATAACTAAGGCCAGACCGGTGTTTGTAGTCTTTGCTACGACCTCAAACTTACCATGGAGTCGGCGACAGTCAGTCGGACGACTCTACCTGGGGTGACCACATGAAGCGCCTACGCCTTGTAGTCACCAGTGGATTGTTTCCATTACCTTGTAAGGGGAACGACGAGTCAAAGAATTCTGTTGCAGCAAATCTAGCGCTGCTCAGTCCAGACCAGAATGCTTGGTCACATATAGTTCCACTAGTGCAGTGTCAGTCAACTAGTAGACAATAATAATAAAATAATACCACAAAGCCAATACGGCAAAAACTACCCGCACACCGAAGAGCCTGCTTGAATTGGTAATGTCAACAAACCGCTAAGTCAAGTAAAATCCTCTATTATTGCCCAACCTGCGCGCGAGGTAAATAACACTTGATCATGCTCGCCTAACAAACCCTCCCACTAAAGTATTCAGCCTGACGTCTCTCAGTGCCCAACACCGTCATCTTATTCCATCCGTATTATCCTAACCTACCACAGGACCTGGAAAAGACAATAAGTTTAGTACGCGAGGCCCTAGTTTCCGGCCCGCATCCACCATCTTGCACCCAAAGTAAACACCAGGTGGCCCCACCGTGGTACCCGTTACAAACCCATCATTGTAATCACCAGCGAAACACAACCTCCGGTTCCGGGAGTGACGTCAGCTTCCGGGACCCAACCGCGTGGAGGCGAACCGAAAACTGCTAGAAGAATTTTGGGCCAACAATCTCCTTAAAACAAAGGGTTAGTAACCTACCGAACATGCTAAAGAACGCTGGGAAAGGTTATACTCACCAGGATCGGAGTGGTGAGAAAACGGGCGAGAAAACATCCGAAGCTCCCGTAAGAACAGTCTGTGGTAGTCTGTGGTTCCCGTGTGAACAAGCTGGCAGGTGCCTCCTGGATAAATATTCCTTACAAGGGTGCTAAGAAAAATTAGTGACCTGGGCCCTAACCAGGAATTGGACTAAAAGAATCACTTTGACAATCACTCCAACAACAAAAAATCATTAAATACAAAAGGAGTGCCGACGGTCTACCGCGGGGCCAGCGGTAGGCGGACAATAACACGGCCTAGAGCCCGGGCCCAGCGACGAAAGACTCGGGCGACGGCGTGTAGCCGTCCACCAGCTCCCTGAAGTCGTTGACTGTCATCGTCCCGTCAGCAACAGTCTTCACTACGTGAAGTGCTTGTCCAGTGTTTGCAGTGGGAACTCCATACCAATCGTTGGCCCGCTTAACCTCTCGGCTTACTTTGGGGATAAGTCGATTCACCCATTTCTGTAAAGACCCGTCACTGTCGGTCAGCGGCCACCGTCGAGCGTCAAAGCCCGAAGGGGTCGCTAAGATGAGGGTGGCCGGTATCGGGTGGGCTTGAACATTTAAAAAGGCTCTGTTAAAGAGTTCCGCATAAAATGTCACCACCGCCTCGGGACTGATGAAGAGAGGGATGTACAAATTAAGTTCCTGATCCCAGGTGAGAACGTCCAAAAGGTTAGCCACTACGATGAGGATGTCGTCGGGATACATGACGTGATGGGCGAAAGCATATCCGGACAGTTCCGCTGTTGTTGCATCGTCGCAGGGAAAAGTTACAAAAGTGTTATCCGTATCTCTTAAAAGCAAGTCTGGGTAGTCCTGGACTCCAGCTTCCCTGTCTGAGCAAAAGATGGCGACCCGAACCATCGTGAAAATAGGTGAAAAGGTCAAAAAGTTAGTGAGACAAAAATAACTACGTCCGCCTCCTTCAAAACGACCGCCGGCACTGATTAAAATAACGAGGCTAATTTGGGAAACCCCCTTTCGATCTGAAGGATCCAAATTTTGAAATCGGCTAGCATGATCGAATCATCGTTTAGTTTTTATCAGAAATCGTGCTAAACTAAAGTTTAGGTCCCCAACTAACATAATCGGGTGATAAATTTCAGTTATCTCGGCACAATAAGTCACATCGAGCGTGCAAACCCGCCGAATTCATTCGGACCAGAAATTTGTCATCCGGGCACTTCACGCCTGGAGGAACCCAGACCGAGGTCGGACCCTGGATGGGAACTCCAGTCAGGCGTCCTGCTAAGTACACATGTACTAAGCGTGGTTGGTGGGCGCGCGTTGATTATAGTAATTTGTATGTGTCAAACTGTTTGACATTGACTGGTCTACCGCATGGACCTTGTATTCACTGTAAATAATGTTGTTTTGGTTGAAAATTGTTCGAAAATCAACATGCATTGTATAATGAAATCCGATCAATCAAGATGTCCGATTTCTCCGAAGTTACCTTTTATTATGTTAACTCGTTTTAAAGTTGAATTTGTTGTTCATTTGTTAATACTAGATGATTAAGACAACTTCACTTTGTATATATGTTGAATTTTATTGACTTTTATACCAACTGGATAACTTAAGAATCTGTACAGACGTGTACTAAGTTAATACTGAAAATGATACTGATCCTGAACGATGATCAGAAAACGGAATCTACAATTATATTGACACTGTGCTATATGTACCACGAGAGTCAAAGCCACTCAACATCAGTTTTCTCTACATTTAAAAAAAAAAAAAAAATGTCCAATAATCCAAATTGGGAATGCAATTACATCTGGCTGAATAATCTTTATTAGGTTTGAGCTATGTCGTCCACCTCCTTAATCTCAAACACCTGACCGCCGTCGAATGTACTAATAGCCTAGTACTTTTAATATATTATCATACTTTATAATTTAGTTAGGATCAGGCCTAACCATACTACTTCTGAGAAGAGACGTTTTACGCTCCTAGCGCCACCTGTTAACCAGTATAAAAGGTGTTGCAAGGTAGGGAGCGAGTCAGTTTAGTTAAAGAGTTAGTGGAGTTAGTAACTAGTAGAAAGTCAGCAACGTTAGCTGAGCTGCTCGGAGCTATGCCTACCAGCTCCTGCGTAGTATCCTGGAGTTTACCTATACCAACTACTTCGGACAAAGGATTGTGATAGAGCTAAGCGCTAGGGTGGTCTAGGATGTGTTGGAACAACTTGTATTCTAATGTGGTTGATCACTGAGTAGGAGATGGGAAGGTGGACTGATTGAGACTTATTCACTGTGGCTTTGACTCGGGATGAGATGTTTACTTGAATAAAAAATCCTTTCATTTTAAGAGCTCCCTCATCGTCCATTTCTTTTGAACTATTGGGGGATGGATGAATTAACTTTGAGCGCAGTCTGATTGGCTCAATAACTCGGATGAACGACTCATGGATAAATCAATTATACAAGCTACGCAGCGTCCGACAAGTCTTAAATCAAACATTAACAATAGTTCAGGTTTTATATGAAATGCTTGCGGTGACAGAAACCAGCATGTTCTTTTCTGAAATGCAAATTGCTGGCAATGGCAAAAAAGATCCCACAGCATAGTGGAATATGGCCTTAGGTTATTTATATGACAATGTTATAAAAACTAATATACTATGCTGCGTACTTTCTAGATTGCATTATAATATGCAAGTAAGTATCAATTGGGAACACATATTGGAGAAATAGTTTCGTGTCAATAATTGACTCTGAAGAATAATGGACAATAAACAAATTGATTTGTAGTCACTAAAACTGTAGTGTCTGAATCATGGATTCTCAAGCTCAACTTGCCAATGCCAGTTGGCTTAATTTCTTCACAAGCAGTTCATATTTTCATCCTTTCTGCAGGTTATTTTTTGTTAAATGGCATCAATAAGTTGTTCAGATAACCAGCCCACAAAAGGTTCAGAGTTCAGATCTCATGTAATTTTTACCTTGTCTCATGAAGGACCACTCCCATTGACAGTGGATAGAGGGTTTACAAACCTACATCATATTGAAAATGGGTAGAAAATATAAATGGTCAATAAACCATTTGTAAAAGTGGTCACAATGTTCAAAATAATCTAACCTAAAAGACCCATGGATTCATGGAAATGTTTTGTTGAGTTTTTTAAGAAATATATGCTCCCTGAAGCATTGGATTTACGCATATAGACTATTTTTACTAAAATAAAGATGTAATGTGATGTCATTAGATATTAAAGCAAACCACAACGCAAATCAGTTATATATTGTCAAATAAAATTTTCAGTGAACTTTGTTTGTTGACAAACCATGTATGATCATGTGTCATCTGATAACAGAATGGTATGCAAAATTCTATTCAAAAACAGATTTAGACTGTCATGAATACTCATTTTCTGACTTGTTTTGGTCTGTTGTGTGGTCCACACAAATACCTAGATTGTTTACCCAAAAACTGATGACATCATCAAAATGTCATTTCCGGAATCCCCCCTGCATTTTCACTCTGCTAGCAGAGTCTCTAATGAGTATTATTTTGGGTGGAGAATGATGTGGGAATTGAGAGGAGGCAAACATGGATGAGCCTGGCTCAGTACAGAAAGGAAAGGGGAGGAATTGACCTATTGACCCTGAAGATGACATCACTGATTCAAAAGTTCAAAAGACTTGTAGTAAGTTTTTTTTTATATCAATCACATAAGTTTACTGCTGAGAGAGCGCAAGATTGATGACTTTTTGAATTTTCTTAACATATTTTGCGTGTCATTTGTGGCCATTTATCATCTAAACGTATTTTATATTTTTTTCCATTTGTTCCTATTAATTATTATATTTATTAGCAGTGTCACATTGGAAGATGCTCATATTTTGAAAACTTGTGCCGTCTTTTTCAGATTCTACTCCCATTTCTTTATCAAAATACTTGTGCCTGACAAACAATTTTGGTTTTGAATGATAGAAAAAAATATTCTGAATCTAAATATACCACTTTTATTTCTATCATAACGTTATAAACGGCGCTACGTTTTTCAGACAGGTAGAAGGACCAGATATTTCAAGTTTTTCAGTCCTTTCTTGCACTGCAGACCTATAGAGACATAGACACAAACATTCACATAGTTTCTATGTAGGGAATGCTATTGCTTATTATTATTGCTTACCGGAGCATATACAATATTAGACATCATGATATCCCATATGAATTTGGCATGCAAAATTATAATTCAAATGACATATGCCAGATTTATATTTGGTATGATATCTGGATATAAATTATCAGAGGCCAGGATGTCCTGCCTGGTGCTGCCACCTGTGGTTATGTTGACACCTATATGACCACCACTCCCCCTGGTATCAATTGTAGGAAGCCAGGCAGCCATGGTTACACCCATGTATTTTTTTTTTCTCACTGTTAACTTCATTGTGTTATTTGTAATAATAAATAGGGGCCTCACTCGTTGCCCAAATCTTGTTGCCAAACTCGTGTTTATTCCTTTGTACCTTATCTCCTAGGGGTAGTAGTTTATATGAAGAGAAATGTAATGGTGTACCTTTTTCTGTGAATTACATGATTCCGATCCTGCGAGGCACAAAATAGCATAAAACTCATTTCATATGTGATATTGGTCTGTACTAATCTGTTTATCATAATTATATACCATTAGTCAAAGGAGGAACTAGCTAACGATTAATGAATATATAATTTCCAGCCAATAATTCTACAATAAGAAACAACAACTGTCCATCAACACTGTCATTGAGTGTGATAAGCACACATCTGAAATAGTGATACCTGTGAAGTGGATATACAGCCTCAGTCTGTGTCCCTTCATGCTTCATAGAACCAATCTTAATCATCCTTTTTAAACTTTGAAGGCTTTGAAGGTATAGAAAGAAGTGTCTGTTTCAGGGGGATAACACAAAGAGAAGTTGAATGATTCTAAAATATATACCATCCAAATAAAAGGGAGGAGCACTTGCTAAGATACTTAGTCCTGAGTCCCGAGTCCTGATATCAGGTGACTTACACTAGAAACATTAACCACTTTTCAAACAATCTACAGACTTTGTTAATAAAAATTATTGCAAAACTGCATGTAATGAAAAACCTATTGATTGACAAAGTCTGAACATCAACGATGACCTTTTTTTTTATTATTATTATTACGACTTAGTTGAACAAAAAAAAACATGTGCATGGAGCTAGATCAAGACAGGTAATGAAGGTGAAGATGGGTGACCAGAAGGACACCTGGTAGCCACCACTAAAGAACAAAGAAACACTAGGTGGCAGCACCTGAATGGTTACATGTCAACTGATCTGGGCTCGCGCTAGCCGCTCGCCACCCTCGCATTTGCGAGTCCAAACCCTATGTGGCGAGGGCAAAAAGCCCATAGATATGCCACAGTACAAATTCCTTATCTCAAACATCCTGTACGTCCTAAAAGTCAAGAAACCCCATCTTTTTGTGACACAATGTTCCTAAATTGTCTGTATTTTCTCATTGTGATTACTGTATGCTTATACTGTTTTTCATTCTCATTACTTTTGGTATGAAATTATTTTCAATGTCTGAAATAAAGGTGTCTGAAATAAAGGTTTCGTTTCATAGACCAGTTGGGCACACAGGTTCTAAAATTATGTACCAGGAGATATTGTTGTATGTACATAGCTTATGGACAGCTATCTAAAATGGTGACAAATATGCACCATCTGTGTGCACACATTTGAAAATCATGCGACATGTTTCAGAATTATGCATCACAGGTGCAGGGTACACCCTCAGTGCTGGAAACGTTCTGTTGCTATTTCTTCTTGTAGCATACCACAGTTTAAAATGTCAAAATGTGTCACTTGAAAAAAGTGGAAATTGATAGAGATTTTCTGTTTTCAAATTTATCAAACAATTACAATACAATTCCTAAAGACGCCTCAATGTAATTAATTAAATACTAAACGTGACTTTACAAAAAATAAGGAAAATGGCAGGCTAATGAAGTGGGTATGTGGCTAATCCATTCAGCAGAAAAATTCACCACAGTGGCTAAGGCCTTTTGAGTCCTAGCGCCAGCCCAGGATTTATATGACCAGTAGAGATTTTACATAATTAATGGTTACACGTATATATATATATATATATATATATATATATATATATATGGACCATCACATTTGGCTAAGGGATGTGTAATCGATTCTGAGTAAAGGGATGTTACACTAAAAGGCCATCTCAACTTTCATTTTACCTTTCATTTAGTCTTTGAGGAGGGCAAAAACAGTTGTATGAGATTGAACATTAAATTACCTATATGTTAGCTATATACTGCATTGATTTCAATATAAAAGTGAGGTGGTAAGTCAAAATCAGTGGCCTGATTTATAATGGAGGAATTATCACCACAAGCAAACAGAGTCCAAATTTGCCTCAATAACAGGGGATTAACCGTTGTTTCAGTGTTTTGGACCAACGGGTCATTGCCCCCCCCCCCCCCCCCATCCTAATTGGGACCCTTGATGGGGGGCCCCACCTGGCCCCCCTTCCACAGTTTGTGACAAGAAACTAAATAATATCACTCTCTACCAATAGATCTAGATTCATACCTAAAAGGCTACCTGGTACCTAAGAAACTAAATATATATAACCTTTCACAAGTTTGTATATTCAGTTTTGAGTTTCCTCGGTCTATGTAACTAAATAGGTGGCCTGGTATTTACAAGTTTTTTTTTGCTCGTTCTACATTAAAAGGTTCCTTGCATATACATTTTTAAATCATTACTTTTTCCTTAGATAACTTGACTTGAGTAATCTATAAACATTTCAGAAAAAATAAAGTGAATACATTGAGGTATAGGTGAATTATTAAGGAAAGAAAATTGAATTTGGGAAATCCTTAATTTGTGGGCTTTCCAGTACTCACCGTATGATGTCATAATGAAGGGAATTCCACCTAGATATCATTTGGGAACCCCAGGTTTATAAATAATTACAGATCATTAAATGTTATCATCAATAAAAGTCTGTATTCGGCCAAATATATGTATTTGATTTTAAAGTACATATTCCTTGCTTTTTACATTTTAAGATGGGGGATTCCCTTTTGATATATAAAAGGGATTCCCCAATGACTCATCCTTTAACTGTCTTCAAATTTAAAAGTTCCTTTTAATTTTTCTCATGTTCTTAATGCAATATGGGATTGACCTGCTGCAGTGATTTCATTGACAAATATCCATCCATACTTATATGCAAGGTTTCCTTTAGGCAGAAGATGTCCATTCTTTCTATTGTCAAATGAAAATAGATTGTCAATCCATCATTTTATGAAAGGTGCATCCAACAGTTTATATTCAGACCATAAGTAAGGGATTCCCTTTCATTGAAAACTAGGATTCTCTATAAGTACTAGTGTCCTTGTGATGTCACAAATTTGAGGATTTCCCTTAAGAACGCATAAAGTTGACGAAATTTTAAAGCTTCATAATCATGCCTACACTTGAAATAATCTTACAATATCTCTGGTATTATTTATTCTTATTTCAAACACCTTGCTCACTGAATTCCATTGATAATATTAACCTGTTAACTATATGCGAGGTTTCCTTCAATAATGGATAGTGTTTATTTTCAATATGGTCATCTTCCATGACAGATCCAGAAGTAAATCATCACCTTACCAACACAAATTTACATAGAGTAACATTTGAGAGCAATGATAATGATCAGTAATTTATCATAAATTTTATACCAATAATTCGCCCTGAGTAACTATTCCATTAGAGGAACACATTGGAAAGACAATCATCTCTTAATGTTCACCATTATAAATAATTGAAATTATTTTGAAAATGTCAATATTTTGTCCAGACATCTAGCAATTCTGTTTTTAATGTTTGAGTCTGTGACTGGTCCCTGGAGGCTGGGGTGTTGTCGTAATTAATAAAATCAATAGTGGTAACCATGTCCGCAGAAGTTCCGCAAAGACTTTATCATTATTGGTTTTCAAAACAAGGAATGTAGATAAGAATGTAAAGCCATGCATTTAGTGCTTTGTATTTTGCTAACATAGTTTTGTGGCAATAGTGAGAAAGCAGTTTTGGTCCAAAGGGTAGGTGTGCAAATGCACCAGAGCCCACCCTAGCAGGTTAGACAACTGACTGTTTAAGAGAGAGGGAAAATGCTCAGAACAGCAGCGATCAATGATTTTTGTGTGAATAAACTAAATATATTACACCCTACAACTTTCCAAAACTAATGACAACTTCAAAGGCATGACAGTCAGAACAGTGTTTTAAGAAACTTTCATATATGTAGATATCTAACAATTTGATTGACAAAAAAGGGATTTTAGCAACCTTTATCAAAACTTTGAAGTAAAGTGTACATATGCATGTTGTATTTTGATAAGAATGGTGCTTCATGCATGATCATTATATTTATGTGGCTTTATACCCTTCAGCTGCAAGTGTTAAATGGATCCGTCATTCAGCTATATCATTATGGCATTTGATAATTCACAGTTAATGGAGTATGGAGCATATCCCATTTCAACCATTTGCATCGTCATCAATATACAGTTAAAGGTGGGCCGATCATTGAAAATTCTGATGTAAATGAGATCCTATACAAATTACCTGATAACCAAACTTTCCACCAATGGGCTGAGGTCTATCCTGATGAGACTGCCATAAATGATGTTATGTGGTAGGGGGGGGGGTTCAAGTTCCCTATGGATTCCTATTAAAAAAAATATGACAAAGGGGTGGGGCGGAGGGATTGGATGAAAAATGGTCAAATGATGTCATTTATGGGCAGCTCCTAAGGAGTTAAGTCCAGTTACCTTGTTGACATCCTGTAGAGTGCCTGACAGCCATATTTAAGGACAGATCAGTGCTCTGAGGATACTCCCGATTGTACCGAGGGGAAAGCTGCCATAGAACAACACCATAGATACGTTAGCTGCCCCTGCAACCTACGGATAATCCAATACATATATACATATATATACATATATATGTCTACACTGCCTGCTCTGTAGGCTCAACAGAGACAGTATGAAGCTGGTGGTCAGCGCTCTAGTTTTGGGATTTGTTCTCAGCATTGTGATACATACTGGTATGTATGTTTCTTTTACACTATTTTTTCAAGTAAATAATGTCATTCCATTTAACCTTTAAATGAAATATTACTTTTTAATATGTTTGGAGTGACAAAAGATTTGTGAATATAAGTTGTGTAACTGCTTATACTGCTGTGTAAATGACTCTGTGTGGAGGGGAAGGAAGATCACCTATGATGAACCGCTGCACCCAAATAAATGTCATCGAAAAAAAGGTGTGATAAACAATTGTTGAAATACCCACAAAGATAATAAGCCAAATGCTCACAAATACTTTGACATAAGAAGGTCCTCAGTATTGTGGTATGGCACAGGATGGATGTCTGGGAGTTGAGTACGTACAACATATTTTAGAGGTTTGTACTGTACAATCATTAAGGCACGTTCATTGAGTATAGTAAGACAGGTGTCCCAAATAGATCTGGTACAGAAAGAAATTATGAACCATTTTCACAAAGCTAATTAATATTTTTTTAGGAGTTATATTCCTCCCTTAAACCACAATCAAAGATCTGGCTTAAATCATTAATTTGATTGATATTATAAGAAAGTATAATGAACACTAGTCATTGGATTTTTTGTATCATATACCCGTTTGTATTTTGTTTGTAATTCTATATAAACATCCCAGCTAATCTAGGTGTATATAAACTGGTACAAAAGGAAACCACATAGACATTGTGCAGATGACGTCACAACATGCCAAATGACCTGGCTGCCATATTGATGACCAATGTTATTATTACTTTTATTTGCAATTTTAAAGCATTTAGAATGTATCAGTATATCAAATATCTTTGGCATAACCTCACTGAATCATTATCAACAATCTTTGTGATTTACAATTGATAAATTTTAGAAATAATTCACAGCCACATGGTCATGATCACTAGTGGTGATCACCAAAAGAGATCACGTGACCACGTCTGCACAAGGTCTATAGTAGTATATGCACTGATTTGTATTCATATAAATCAGTCACTGTTCTGTGTCACACTGTTAACTAAAATTTGATATCAGACAATTGAGCAGGTAGAAGCCAGAAAACAATAATAATATAGACAAAGTTTAAAATTCAACACAGGATCTTTCATTTACAATCATACTGATTCAAAACTATGAAAGTACTGATATAAATTTCCTTTTACAGTTGATGGTCGCAATGTCTGTTTTTGGAGGGATGAAACCCAAAGAAATTGGACAGACTCGGAAAAAACATGTAATAGCAGTGGCGGGACACTTGCTAAAATATTAAGTTCTGATGACAACGGTGCAGTCCTTAATATCAGGTAAAATATCTATAAACCATGTGCAACTATTGGATTTATCAGCAGGCAGGCTCAGGGGCAGAACCAAACATTTTCAAAATGGTGGGGGGTGGGTTAATATAACATTTTGGTGATAGTTCCAAGAATAAAAAAAGCATATTTGAGTCATAAAAGATTATGGTTGGAGACATTGGGTGGCTTCAGCATCGGGTCCTATTATTTGACATCAGCTGTTGGAAATGCTTGGTCGACATTATGAACAAAAATTGCTATCCTATACTTTTTTTCATGAAGAAATGGGGTATCCCGAATTGGCAGTTTCCAGACTGGTTAAAATGAGATGGAGGGGATGTAAATGCAAAATACATCACATTCACTGTGTGACATGAATCAACATCAAGACGTGGGTGTTATGTTTCCAAGAAAGATTGTACCCATCCTGGGACATTTTTATTTTTTTGTTGTTACTGCATTTTTAAAGCGAAAGTCACTCAGTTAGATTTGACTGATATCCTGTGGCTTCCTCTACAAGGGTACATTTACAAGATAATTGACTATACAATGAGATTTACCTAATATATGGTTTTATAATGAAATCTAACAATAGGCTACAATGAATGTCAATACTTTGTAATATGAAGATTGGTTTCTCTTATGGTTCTGTGCATGTCAAATGGAGCCGTAACATTTTTTTGAATGTTTTTCTTGTTGTTCGCATTTTTTATACTATCTGGTAATGTGTTCCATGTCTGAATAGCACAATAGGTAACAGTTCTTTTTAAAAAGTTAGTTTTTGGTTTAGGAAGATGAAGCTGACTGTCTCTTGTTCTTGTATTGTGATTATGATCTGCTGTCCTCAGAGGTTCGATAAGGAATGAAGTATTTCCATTTTTTAGAATATTGAAAAAAGTTATGGCTAATTGTTCTGATCTACGATTTTCAAGAAGTTGAAATTTACATTGCTCATGTACAAACTTCTCATCAGATGATCTAATCTTAATAATTTTGGCATTTTCTGTAGGAAGACCTCTAAGAGTCCTCCGGATCCCACACAACATAATATGCTTTTCCAATAAAATTGATGTAAATGTTTGTATTCTTTGCATCATATTTGGATGTCTAATTATGTGAATATCAACAAGAAATTAAGATTGAGTAAAATTCTTGTTTTTTTCAAATGTTCAAAAGTATGTATTTCGGTCAAAACACCTTTCTTATGGTCTCATATCATCATGAACCACAAATCCACGTGCAAATTCCATGCTGGCAGGTGGAATCTGTAAGTGGGATGGGAGGACCATAAGTTTGTGGAATTACAAAAGAATTAGCACAGGAAATGAAGAAAAAGTATGGAATTCAATTAGAATATTGTCCAAAAATGTGTGGTACATAAAAGATGGATGTGGATGTCTTTATGTATGTGATTTTGTTGAAAAACCATGTTGAGATCCATGTAAGTTTAATCCACCTAAGTTGAAATCCACCTACCAACCTACATTAACCTGGCAACAGGCCCCTGTAGTTCTAAAAAACCTGGGCAGTTCACCTGAACTTGAATCCTTGTATGGTTTGTATGGGCTCAATTTCAAACATTTTCCTTATTTCTTCAATATTTGAAAAAAAAATACAGCGATGATAACCCATTTTCTCCCCTGATAATACATGATGTCTGGTTCTGAGACCAACATGCCTCATTTTGGAGGCTCTTATTGATCAAAATATCCAACACTGTCTTAATTTTATCTCATTCAAATCATACTTACCAATATGTCATCTTAAAGATAGACAACTGTTGAAAAGGGGTATTTTTGAATGATCGTAGTAATATACTCCCAACTTTTATATCCGAAATATCATATTCACATATGATATACCATTAAATAGCCCATTGAAAACCCAATCTATTGACATAAATCATATAGATAGAATGGGTACCAGTGCCGGTGTATGAGCAGGGAGAATTAGAAAAATTCACTTTTCATGACTATTCTTTTAACATGGATATCTATCTTAATATTGCATCTAGGTATTTGGAATTTAGAACACAAGTAGATGAGTCACTCATAGGGAAGCATGTCTCAGTTCTTATATCTAGGTCTTAGTTTTCATTTTAAGGAATCTAAAAAAATTAGTTTATCAAAAAAATTAAAAAGTTTCCTGTTTTTTGCAATAGAATAAAAACTAGGACCTAAATAAAAGGTTCTGAGACACGCTTCCCTACATATGAACCGTATTGGTAGAAATGCAAATTTTTGGGTGTCTCACTCATATATCAAAGAAGAAATCTGCTAAAAAATATATAATCCAAAAACAATACTCATTTGACTATAACTCTATTGATATCATTGAATAGAACAAAATATTCCCTTTCTTTGGATATAGGATGATACTTTACTGAATACTGTACTAGATATCATGATACTATACTAAATTTAGAGAAAAAATGAGAGATGACGTGGCGAATGATGCCTTGTCTACTGCTGTCTATCCTTAATGGCAAAGATTGAATACACTCTATAGTTCATATAATTTTGTACCTGCTCGAGACTAATTTGAAAATGTATAATCTAGGACCAATAAAACTCTATTACAAAAGTAATACATATTGCCTTCAATAGGAGATATGCCTGGATTGGTCTTAGTGACCCACAGAATCTTTATGAGTGGGTCTGGACAGATGGAATGCCTCTGGGTGACTACACAAACTGGCCACCTGGTGAGCCGAATCATAGCAAGGGACCAAGCAAAGCCCCATACTGCATTTGGTACCATGATCGCGTTGATGCATGGGATGATACACCATGTAGTTTTAAACGTCGAGCTCTGTGTGAAAAGACTGGTAAGAGCATAGTTCATAACCCTTCTCATGACTCTCTGTATTGAATCCTCTCATAGTGGCATTGAACCTTTTACTTAAAGTCTGACTTTGTATGAAACAGCAACAAACAAATTCACTATAATGAAAAATGTCTGCAAAACTAGTTTACACTGCAGTGACAGATCCAGAGAATTAAAAAAGATGGCCACCTTTATGTAAAGTGTTCCCATTAGGGTCTAGAATTTGAAATCTGAAAAATCTCAATAAGATTACAGCAAAAGTTAGGGGAGGCATGCACCTAAGGCTCCCCCTTGTAAATTTGAGTCCTGAATAGTTATTACTATCGCAGTGCATTAATAGACCTTCTTAAAACTGACTGGATTTGTTCTCTGTATCTGCAGTGCCAGAGACCCTGGTGCCCGGGGCCACAGTAAGTATAGACATGGACATCATGGTGCAGGGTACAACAGTAATTAGACGTACAGACACCATAAAAGCAACCTGTAAGGATGGCTTGCTTTTCTCTGATGGCTCGACCACCAAGTCCTTCACCTGCTCCAGCAGTGCTGACTGGACAACAATCCTCGGGAATTTCACCAAGTGCAGTAAGCTGTTTTTTCCGTCAAAGGCAGGGGCTGGTGAAATTCACTTTTCCAACAATTTGTTTTCTATAAATGAATTTGAAATCTGAAAAATCTTAATATTATTATGACAAGAATTTGGGGAGGCATGCACCTTAGGCTCCCCCTTATAAATTTGAATCCTGACCCCAAACCTTTTTAAAACTGACTGGATTTGTTCTCTATATCTGCAGTGCCGGGGACCTTGGTGCTTACTGCAACACTAGATATAGGCATTGACACCATTACTGCAACCTGTTTGGATGGCTTGCTTTTCTCTGACGGCTCCACCACCAAGTCCTTCACCTGCTCCAGCAGTGCTGACTGGACAATGATCCTGGGGAATTTCACCAAGTGCTGTAAGCTGTTTTTTCCATCAAAGGCAGGGGCTAGTGAAATTCGATTTTCCAACAATTTATTTTCTATAACTGAATTTGAAATCTGAAAAATCTTAATCTAATTATGGCAAAAATTAGGGGAGGCATGCACCTCAGACTCCCCCTTGTAAATTTGAGTTCTGACCCTGAACTCTTTCAAGATTAACTGGAATTGTTCTCTATATCTGCAGTGCCGGAGACCCTGGTGCTTACTGCAACAGTGGATATAGGCATTGACACCATTACTGCAACCTGTTTGGATGGCTTGCTTTTCTCTGACGGCTCCACCACCAAGACCTTCACCTGCTCCAGCAGTGCTGACTGGACAACAATCCTCGGGAATTTCACCAAGTGCAGTAAGCTGTTTTTTTCCATTAAGGGCAGGGGTCTGTGAAATTCAATTTTCTAACAATTTGTTTTCTGTACCTTAAATTGAATGCTGATCTCCACTAAAATTGAGTTTTATCAGGGAAAAAAGCTGATTTAAAGGCTGATTGTGCTCCCATTCAGCCTATCGAGTATGCTGCTTTACCAAAAAACATACATAACAACAGAAAACATAAGGGTGCCCTGTTTAACTGAAAAAAAAGTATTTGTGTGTGGTGTCACCAATATCTGTTATGTCATTTCAAAATCCACATTGGATGATTATTTCTTTACAATACTTTGGCATGTATCATTTAACATTGATGTTTCGAAAATTATTCAACCCATTATGAGAGAGGGATATCCTGACTGTGTGATTTGGCCCAAAAAGTCGGCACAGGAACTATTACAGCGCATCCCATGAAATAGGATTAATTTATATTAATCAATAATTTTCACTCTTTTCTCACCAGTGGAGACCAAGGCACCTGTTGCAGGGTGGGAGGATCTATAATTATCACTACTATGGTGCTGCTGCTGCTTTCACCTTGGTCACGGCCTGTTCCCCCTCCAACCCTCCTCCAGTGGTCAGTTACCCCCACCCCAGCCATCCCCATACATTTAGCAATAAACAGGCTTTTGAGGCTCATAACCTAGCAAAATGATACAGCAAGATGTTATGTTTTTGCAACCATATCATCATAGGTGAGGTTATCAACAGTGGTAAAACTGTGGTTTAAAAGGGCCATACTCACTTAGCTACTCTAGCGATGATGGGTGATGGTTGAGGGGCCGTTGTCGTAGCTGGGCGACTGTAATATCAAGCAAGCCTGATATCTTTACTGGCAATTTTACTGCTGATTCTGATCCCCGTTGCCTGTCACCCAGAATACACAGCATACCCACAGAGAATCACCCGGCAATTGTGAATGCCCGGTGATTGTGCTGGGAGTTTGACGCCCCTGCTGTTGCCAGGCAACAGTAAGCTCACTTAGTGCGTATGGGGCTTAACTTTAGCAAAATTATATAATACACTTAGAATTCACCTTGCACCTGGAATAACATGGATTCACATGAAGATTAATAAAACTCTATTAAAAAGAAATCATACATGTGCTATGATTCCACATTACCCATCTTACAGTAAGCTAGCTTGTGATCAACTGCATGTGCATTCATTGTATCATGATTGTGCAATAGTCTATGCTAGTGCACACTTAGGATGCATTTAGATATAGCAATGCAAAAACAATATATAGATGGGTCAAATTTCACAGCCAGTGACTGTGCAATTATTAATTCATATCTCAACCTGGCAGAGATGTGTGAAAGTGCATAGACCATCCATATATTTGTGGCCATTCACACCCTATACAACACATAGTTGCAAGAATAAAGTAGTTCTCCTCTTTGTTTCAGTGGAAATAGTCTGTCAACCACCTCCACACGTGGAGAGGGCAGTCATGCCGGATGTTACCGCACGGTACAAACTAGGAGATGTTTTTACATACAACTGTAAGGCAAGGCACCTGACCATAGACAGGGGAGGAAGGAATGCCACCTGTACACCATCTGGATTTCGCAGCGATGGACAATTCTTTTGCCTTAAAGGTAAGTCCATTATTTTACTCATTTTTATAATTATGCAGAAATACTTTAGGATAGATACCTGTTGATAATGCGTGCTCTGCATATTTTCTTTTTATATGTATTTTTACCACCAATGACACCAATAGGCTATTATCATTTGTTGTGTCTGGTTCAGAATATTATTATATATTTCATTAGCTTTAACCAAAATGTTGGTACTGTGCTTATACAGGACAAAGTTGTTGTTGAGAGTTATTGTTCCCACTATATGCATTTCCTAGGCTTATACGAAAACAAATAATTCAAAATTTCCTATCTCACTCTCTATAAGGATCGGATATAGCATTATTTGTTTTATGCTGAAACAGTCGTCGATTTTCATAAAAGAAAGTAAAGTAGAGCTGATTAAAAACCATGTCATTGTACCAATTTCTTTTCACTATTTGGAATGAGTATGACAAGTTTAAATGTAATTATTTGATTATTAGTTATTTTGCAATTTCAAAATTTATTACTGAAATAATAGTCAAATTTGATCTAATTGGAATTTTTAAATATCCAAGTCATATTCTGAAGCTGTATTTTTCTTCTTTTAATGATGTTTATGAGATTTATTTTATAGAGCTACCATTGAGGCCGGTAATGGTGAAATGATTTTTACCTTTTTGTTTAGTTTGAATAATCCCTGTGAATGGAGATGTGTTAAAGAGATTTTAAATAATAGATTATAAAATTTCATTTTATACAAACCCACACCATCTTTTTCATATCTGCTTTAATATAGTTTATGTCAAAAGATAGGGTTCTAAACTTAGATTTTAATTCAATACAGTATACCACTAGGAGTTATAAGACAATATATAGAGTTAGATTTCCTGCATCCAGTCCAACTTGCTGCTAACAGCAATTGTTTATATGTACCCATATTTAATATCTAAATGATATTATAATGATTATTTTCAGTTTAACCCTGCCGTCATTCCTGCTAAAACCAACATATTTAGACTGTTACAGGAAGGCCATGCCATATTGATGCATCAATTAATTCCTTTCCACCATTATCTTTACAGTTGAGATGCAGCACAAGAATAAAAGCATACAGACGAAACTGATAGATGGCAAAGTCAGCTCGTGCATCAGAACCCCGATTGACATCGTCTATGAGATGGCCTGGGATCCTGATACCTTAGGCTCACCCGCACTCATTAATGTGACCTACAAAGTCGACTCCAAGGAAAATTTTGTCTCAGCTCTACACACCAACCAGCCAGCTGGAACTGAGGTACGACTTCTCAAATTCTGTTTGATCCAGGAGAGACAGGATCTGTCAAGGAAACTGAAGGTGCACACATTCAGTTGCCCCTGCACAGCTTATTGCTTCATTACTATCAGAGTCATGTTCCCACCTATGTTGCAAGACACAGACATGGACTTCTATCTGTGTGACATTAGTGTGGAATGATTTCCCACATAAAGCCCAGTTTAACCCAGGTTATACAAAAGTACTATTTAAAGAGAGGGGCCAGTGATATTTAATCTTCTTTCAGTTTGTTCTCAATGTCATAGATATAATACTAATGAAGAGGCACATGCCATTTGTGAAGTTATAGACAGTTTATTTCGATAGTTATTGAAGTTTCCTTATCAGAAAATGTCTTGGGTGTCATGTTATCCTGAATATGGACGTCTGTGTGTGACATCACACAAAGATACTGTTTTTTTCAATTTTCAATATTGTAAAATCCGTACAATTTAATTTTTACATTTTTTTTACATAAATCTTTCAATTTCATTGTTTTGAACATTCTAAAAATCATTCAAAGGGATGGAAAAAACTTAATTGGATTATTTTCATGTTTTCTATTTTTCACCTGGTCTGTTTGTGATGTCACACATAGAGAAATGCACTTTTCAAGATTTACCAAGTGCAAAAAGGGATACTCACTTTGAAATCTAATATGTTGAATGAAATTCAAACAAATGAAGATAATCGCATGAAATTTGGCATGTGAATTATTTGGATGTAGAGGATCACAGCACCCCAACATTTTTATACACTGACTCCTTTTCTTAGATATTTTTAGATATCATTCTGCCTTTAACTTTTAGTTGAATTCCGATTTCATATGTTTTGCTTTACCAAATTAATGATGATCAAAAGACATATTCTCAACCATATACTGTTGCGGTATATCACGCAGTAAGTGCACCATACAAGGAACATTCCCCCTAATGGCTATATTCCATGATGCATTATGGGGCACTTGTGTTCCCTCAACCAAGGAATGAAGGTTGCTTGTGTTTAGGATACCAATACATTGGTATCTGAATGGAAGCAAACTTCCATTTCCTTGTTCCAAATTTCAATGAACACATTATTTTATACTTGCATTCATACTTGCATTTCATGAACACAAGTATGAATTCGAAGGCAAGCAAATCCTTAAAATGCTTCTTGTGTTGCACATGAACACATCGTGGAATACGGGCTTCAGGCAGAGAGTGTAATTCTCTCTGTATAAGCTCAGAAAGATGATGTTTTGACATTCATCCTTGGTCATTCCGGTTATTTTTTTAATCGAAATATTTCTATTTCTGATCACTGTAATCAGATAAAATCAATTATATTATTAAGGTTATTAAACAAACCTGAATTATCTTATAATGTAATCTAACGAGAGATATTCTTTTTTGTTATTATAGTAACCAAAATAAACAAAATTAGTTTATTTTGGTTACCATGATAACAAAAGAGAGTATTTTTTGTTAAATTTGCAGAATTTAATTCTTCATATTTTAGGTCATTTGTTGCCATTAAACACAACTTTCACTTAAAATGTATTGAAATTCTCTTTGGATTTTTTCTTTCATCTTTAATATCGTCAGATATAAGTTAAATTGGTTCAAAGGGGACTAAACCTTTATGAAATATTTTTCATTTTGATGAGATCAAGATATTTCTAAAAAGACATTGAAAACCCTCGGTCAAATGTCCTACCAATAGGACATCAGTATAATCTGGGTTAAACATTATGATAACTACATTACAACAAAGTACATGACAAGGAAGACTGGTTACCTTGTTATAGGCACTGTTACAATGATGGTAAGGATGATATCATGAGGGGATTAGACAGAATTTCAGTAGATTTAATGGAAACCTTTGGTAACAAAGCGTAAAGTTTTAGAAACAATGCTGGGACTATTCAAATTGTGCCAGGGCTGTTATGTCAGCTTCTAGGATTATCATGTGGCTTGTGATGAATGTTATCTTAAAGGAAACATAACACATAACTAAAGGATAAATATTTTTCAAAGAAAGGACATTTCAAATGTAGACAAAGTTATATCAAGAAGATGAACTGAATGAAGGATTGAAGTTAATATTAGTAGGTAACTCATCCCATCAATTTGCTTGTGATTGTCTCCAAGCAACATTTAGGATAAGCCCTGCAACAATTCTGATATTTTAATAATTATATTATATTAGAATACAAATTTCTGCATATCCAAGCTAAATTCTTTCTGTATGTTATGATATTCCTTATGTATTTGTTGTTATACATACAGACTGAATAATTCAAACAATTCATTTCCATAGAAGAAGAATATATGTATGGGGATTCGGTATAGTGAAAAACATCTTTCTATCAATGTGGAACTTGTTCAATCTTAAGCTCACAATATGATAATGTGACAAATAATTATATTTGAGGCAGATTCTTTCCCTTGTGTATTATTAAGTCAGGACCTACTTTGTGGCTACTGTATAAATTTGACTCGGGTTTGATAGGCCCTCAAATGCTTACGTCAGCTTTAAATATGCTAATACTCACATTCAGCTTAGTAGGTCCTTTTGCCTGTTTGCTAATCTTATTCTCAGTGCCCTTCATTGTCATCCTGAAGGTTGGCCCTTGGTATAAACATTTAAAGCTTAACAGAAATAAATCAGCTGTCTGGCATAAGATTGCAAGTATATTTGTTCAGCTGATTATCCTTTTTAAGGATGTCTATGACATAATATCTAGTTTAGTCTATACCTGTATTGCACAATATATTCATTCCATTGTTGGTATGATTTGGCTCACCACTGCATGGGTTTCTACCTACTTTACCCTGTCATTGCGTCTGTTTATAATGTCTTCTACGAAATGTCGAACTCTCTTAAATGATAAAGTAATTGTCCAACATACCAAACACATAGCAGGTTGATGGGTCTCTCTCATGTCCCAGAACTCTCATTGTAGATTTGTGTATTCAATGTTATCTTAATATATCAGACCGCTATATTATGGTCATCATATACAGACTAAACGGGCTAGCGGTATCCTCGCCATTTCTGACATCGTGCAGTTAAAATCTCTGTATGTTGGCTATTTAGCATTGGGGCCTATGGGAGAAATAGGAATTATTGCGATTATGCGAAAAATTAACAAATTGCGAAAAATTCAGAGGGTTGTATCACATTCCTGGGATCCATTCCAAACTTTTTCTCCCTTACTGTATGAAGATTGGACCAATATTTAAAAAGTTACAACGAAATAACATGTTTTCTCCAATAGGAGTCTATGTTAAAAGCATCCCAAATTACCGATCGCTATTTCCTTGAAATTTAGGCGCGTGATGCTGCTTTTTGAGACCCGCTTACCCGATATATTATATACATATATTTATTATAACTTTAAGTCTCTGAATTCTTAGATGTGATTTTAGATTCTAGTGTTAACATATACTGTTAGTGTCTATGTAACCTTATTATTAACCCTTTCACTGCCACGTACATATGTCATAATATAACTGACATTTACTGAAATAGTGCCCAAAATACAAAAAAAATCTGTCTACAAATGGCCTATAAATTGAATGTACTTTGAATTCTTTGGGTGGAGGAGGTAAACTTCTTGTCAGGAGTCATTGTTCCCAACAAATGCATTTCACTGGTTTCCATGGTAACTGATGATTCAAAAACTCATTCTTTATGAAGATAATATAAAAACGTTATCCTGTTTGCAAAAGAAAGTTTTTGAGTTTCATAAATGAAAACAAACTTGTAGCCAATTGAAAATCATGTCATTTTCACAAATTTAACTTCAAATCTAGGTACACTGTTAATGGTTTCTCTAATCACAGTGCTAACATTTTTTGTGACTTGATAGTTCACTATTCAAATAGCTGCATCTCACTTTCTAATTGGATTTTTTTTTACAAATTCTTTCAGAAAGCTTCATTTGCCCTTTGTCAATGGTGTTCTTATGGGATTTTACTATAGGGCGGCATATGTGCCCTGTGGCAGTGAAAGGGTTGAAACTTTAAATCATATTAATATTAATATTATTATAGTTATATATCACATTTATATATTTATCCTACCGTCAAGTCCCTTAACCCTGAACTTTCATTATAGATATGGGTGTCAGTTTAGCTTTCTTTCAAACCATTAAATCAGATTGATGACGTATTGTTGTAATCAGGTTAGGGACAAGACATAGTTCTTGTAATGATGTATCAGTCCGCACCATTGCAAGAAATGACAACATCTCCTATTTTCCCAAATACTTCTATAATATCTGGTTCCTTTAATTTTCAAAATATTTCATGTTTTCTAAATTACTGGAAAAGTTGAATTTAAGATATTTACCCATGAAAACTTCAATTTTATGGAGTCAATTTCAAGTATTACACTAAAATGTGACAGAATATATGCTGAATCAGCAAAAATGAATGCCGTGTTTATGTATTTGTTTACACCGCATGGTACAAATGCTCAATTCTTATTGATCAAGGGCATATTGTAAACAACGACTAATTACAGAGTAACCACATGGTAAAAAAGGTTCAAATTATGAAATATTATTTCACTTATTTTATTTTTCATTTACATTATCCTTCATTTGCATATAGTGTTTAAAATTCGGCAGAAAGCACTACACATTTTATTATAAGAAGAAATTATCCTATACTGAAGCCATAGTATCGTAATTCATAATGTTGTCATATCATAGTACACCTGCGTTGCAAGATTTAGTAGCGATATAGGATATGGCGACGTTATGAGTTTCAAACTTGTCTCTAACCTGGTAATAATATGTTGCACACCTGAGCTCTCACCATAGATGATGTGCTTATATAATTAGTGTATATGTAACCTTTTTATTGAAACTTTAAAGGAGATTTTACCAACGTGTTTATTCATAGCACAGCTCTCAGGTAATACGCCCATCCCACATTGGATGTATCCCAGGGTTGGACAAGGGTTGGTCAAAATTACTGTATAAGCCATCATTGTCTCCTAGTTTTTGGGTTACTGAAATAAACAAAAACTAGATTTGTCTATGTCCCCGAGCACTGACTAACCATTTGAGCAATTTAAAATGTAACATTTTGAGCACTTCTATTTTGTGTGACAGGAACCACAATATTACTCTCAATTTTGCGATTATGATACACTATAACAAGTAAATGCTTATCATAGTGCTGGAGTATATTCCAGCAATTTAAGATTCACTTCATAATGCAAGTATGCAACCTGCTGTTTTAAGATATTATTGTACTTTTAACACACATATATGTTTGTTATACATGCAAGTCACCACACTCTGACCCCTCATAACAGTCTGTGCCCAGCCGAGGATATGACATTCTAATAATGTTGCAGCAACGTTCTAGATTAATTGGGTGTTTCACACTGGTCGTAACTATGAGATTTAATTACTATATTTTGACATTTTTATTGTTGCATTCCAGAAACATCTTATCTTAAATTTTAAGATATGAGAAACCCATTAACGATTCCCATGGTGTGAAACATGCTCTGAGTCTTGTTGCATTACACTGTTAGGTTGCAGCGACATTCTTTGGTGACTCCCAATAACAACACTGCAAGCAACTGTTGCAATGTTACATGGGGATATTATGTTAATGTTCTTGTAACATTATTTATAAGACTATGTTGAAAACGAAGAGCTCCTACTTCCACCCTTATAAGACTAATATTGTGACCTCACTAAATCAGAATGTCAGCATTTTCTGTTTAGGTTTGGTTTAGATCTCATTTAAAGAGGATGTTGCAGAAGCATTCTGTTTAGGGAAGGTTCAGACCAAATATAATCAGAACGTCATAATAATATTTTGTTTAGGTGAGGTTTAGACCTCCATCTGGACAGGAGGTCAACAATGTTCTGTTTAAGTGAGGTCTGGACCTCACTTAATCAGAACATCATGATGATGTTCTGTTTTAATCTAATCTTGACTTAACCTCACCAGAACATTAAGATAACATTCTGTTTTGGTTAGGTCTCAACCTCCCAGAAAAATAGCATAACAGTTACATGATATTTTAGTAAGTAACAAAGAACCAAAAGAAGGATGGTTACATAACGTGGCTGTTACGTCGCACCTTGGCTGGTTGTGTTCCCAGCCAAGTTGTGACGTAATGGTCACGTTATGCGACCATACTTTTTTGGTTTGTCTGTTACTTATTAAACTGTCACATAACTGCTACATTATTTTTCTGGGAAGTTGAAACCTAAAAATAAAATAAAAATAGAATGTCATTGTGACATTCTGATTAGGTGAGGTCCAGACCTCACTTAAACAGAACATTGTTTTGACCTCCTGACTAGGGGAGGTCCCAACTTCACCTAAACAGAATGTTATTGTGATGTTCTGATTGCATCAGGTCTGAACCTTACCTAAACAGAATGTTACTGTGACCATCTTATTAGGTTAGGTGTCATCCTAACATAAACATAACTTTATGGTGACATCTTTATTAAATGAGGTCTTAACCACACCTAAACAGAATGTTATTGTGACATTCTTATGAAGTATCAGCCTCATAAATAACGTTACAAGAACGTTATTAGAATGTCACAATGTAACGTCGCAACGGTTGGTTGGAGCAACGTAATTGGGAGTCATCAAAAGAACCTCACTTTAACCTAACGGTGTAACGTAGCAAGAACCAATCCAGAACGTTGCTAGAACGTTATTAGAATGTCATATCCTTGGCTGGGTTTCTATTGTCGAGGTATATGAAATGTTTCTTCTTATTCAAACTCCCAAATTAGATTGGTATATTATTGTACTTATATATTACATATCTATATTCATTATACCTTCAATTCACCAAACTCTGAACTCTCACTAGCACATGTTTGTCAATATCATTAATGTCTATGTGACCTAACTATCAAAACTCCAAATTCGATTGACAAAATGATGTTATTTATTACATATATCTGTTTATCATACCTTGCAAATCACTGACATCTGATCATAGTTTGTGGTTTATGCAATATATATCTACGATACCTTGATATCATACATACATTATCAATATCAATACACATGTATTGATTATATCTTCAAGTCAACAAACTGTCAACTCTCACAGTAGATTTTGTGTTTCTTTAATCAATGTCTACAGTATCATAACCTCACCAGTAAACCTCCAACTCAGATTGGTATATTGTTATTATATCAATATATTATGGCAATTCTGCTTCCGAATTAGTTTTTACATTCATTAGAGTCTACATCAATCAAAAATTCACTCAAAACAGTACTTCATATATGTGAGTCTTCAAAGAACTAACATTTGCACTTTCAATAAATTTAATAATTATAATTAACCAATCAATATCTGCATTGTATTGAAATATATTTTGAAACTCTATATGTCAACTCCAATGTTGCATATTATTCAGGATACCTTTCTTTTCCATGTACCTATAGCCTGACTTGATGTATCTGTTTTATGAATAAAAGCTTATGTTTTCACTACTATTCAGGTTTAAAAGTTATCTGTCAATTTTCTCTTAACAGTGTTATTACAGCTCATGCACATTAGGGCTTTTTCAGTTCAAATAAAGTGGTATAGAAATTAAATGGCAGCCAACAATGCATTATATTTGGATGATCAGAGATACATAAGGGTTACTTCATCAAGGACAATAAAAGACCAAACACCAGTCTATATTGTAGATAATACATAAATACACACATAAATAAATATATATATCTACGCTATGATGGGAAAGGAGACAAGGACGCAGGTTTGGGCCGGAAATATCATGTATTACTCACTAAACACGCCAATACAGTAGAACAAAATAAACAGCTGTATAATGTAAAGGGCCATACCAACTAAGCGATTTTACTGTCTCCAGGCGACGGGCGCAGTTAAAAACGGCTGTCGTCATCGCCGGGCGACAGTAATATTTAGCAAGTTTGATATATTCCCAACGATTTTCCCGGCGATTTTCCCGGTGATCCTGTTGTCCGTCGCCAGTCACCCAGAAAACACACTATATCCACAGGGAATCGCCCAGCGATTATGATCGGCCAGCGACTGTCAGTTATGTAACTGCCCCTCGTCGCCGGTCGTCCGGCGATGGTAAAATCGCCTAGTGGGTATGAGCCTTACGTGGACAGATATAACAGGGAACAAGTAAGTTTTGACAGCGACCGTTGTGGCTCCAAGTTGGGCGGAAGTGACGTCAGTGCGTGCTGTGATGTCACACAGTAGCTGACCTGGTTGCTAGGAATGTTACCAGGGCAGTCTAGTTACAGCCTCCTCTACAAGATAATACTAGAATAACTGGGTTATTTTGCCTATTGTGATGAATGTCCATTCATCAGCACGACAGCGTCGACACCGGAAATAAATAGAATAGTGTATTTGAGGAAGCGAAAACCCGAAAGCGTTAAACCCGAAAACCTGAAAGTGTTAAACCCAAAAACCTGAATGTGCTAAACAGGAAGTGACGTCATTATGACCACGTGATCTCATGTAGCCAATCAGGGCTGAGCAGTTGACTATAAAAAGGGGCAGTGAGGCCCGAAATAAACAGTTCCATCTTGGTACTCCTTGTGTCTACATGTGTCTCTTTCCTCTGGTAACACCCCAAAGGCGATCTAAGTCAATAAGATGATCGAGAGTTAACTAAATAGCCTAAAAGGAAAGATAATATTAGTAGAAGTTCTTGAAAAATAGATTAAAAAGTAGTACGGGGTCCGGAGACCCGAAGGACCGGGGCGTGGCCCGAAGGCCCGAAGTAGCTCGACCGACAGTACGAGGCCGGAAGACTGGACAGACCCAAAGACCCGAGATCATGAGCGGCAACCCGGTGGTTGGAAGTATGATGGCGCGCCCGGCTCGGCCCCATGCTACCACCCATTAGGCGAGCGGCGGCCCGATACTCCCGATACGCCGAGGAGCTGGCATCTTGCAGAGGCTCCGAGAAGGAATACCCGCTACCGACCGATCGCAGGGATTCATCCCGTCGTATCCATACCTCCCCTGAGTCCCCTCGTCTGGTAGTAGAAGCGCCGTCCTCCCGGTCTCCAATGTCCGAGAGACCCGAGCCCGGCAGACCGAGACAACCCCACTACCAACACCGAGTACCAGAACCCCCCAGTCGAATCATTCATTCCCCCTCGTGCGCAAGGCACGGCTCTTCCTTTTACATCTTGGTTTCTTGTTCGGACTTCTTGTCCGACTGAGAGCCAAAATAACCCCCACGTCCCTTTGCTGTAGGATTCGGAAACCCCGAACTACCAAGGAACGTCACACTATAATGTAAAAACCACCAAAGACAAAAATTGGAAAAGTTCTGAATACGAGAAAATAACCTCTGTGTACATATTTTTTGTAATAAAATGCATAATACAAAATTCATACAAATAAAAAGAAAAGCATTACATTCAAGCTCTTTAAATATATATAAACTATAATTCAGTAGATTGTATGATTAACATAATATGTTTTGTTTAAGTCGGGAAGGCTACATAGAGCTACGTAGCTGTTGTCAGCATCCATCCTTTTATGATTCAAGAAGAACATTATATAATTGATCAAGTCATTTTCTTAAACTCCAAAAGTTGTATATGCAGTGGTAATTCAGAACCTGAAGAGATGAAAAAGAGTTTTCAGATTGTTCTATTAAGGTTGAATTCTTCTAATACTAAAGATTAAGATATGCCTTGAACATTTGTGAATTTAATTTACCCAAATTTCTTGTTCCGATCATTTTTTACTTGTTTTTGTTAATTATGGTAAATAAATAATCTCTTCAATTGCAGTTCACTTACTTAGAAATACATTTTCGGGGCAAATTCATTCTTATACAGAATAAGGAAAACTCTCGTGATAAATTACATATTCTGTGATAGTAACACATTTTTCAAACCAATTTCTGTAAAAGTCCGTCCATCAAGTATGTGTGCATCAAAAACCTTTGGAAATGTATGCATCTACTTTTTGGAAGGCCCCTAATTGGTCCAAAACAGACCAATATTTGCATTGAGGATCATATTTTGAAGCATTCATTGAAATATTCCAATTAACATACATTAACCATATGCATGGATGAACCACACCTATTGGCAATTTGCAATTGGCGAAAGTAGAAGCCAACTCAAGGCATGTTCTACCCTAAATACTAGGGAATGGTAAAGACGCATTTATATCATAGTCCTATTAATTAACATTTGAAGATTTAGCCCTGGTAAGCATAGGGAATGGTAAAAATACCTCATATTTAAGCCCTAATAAGAACACCCTCATAAGTCCTAATCATCAATTGGAAATGACTAGGAAACCTCCATATCAAAGCATGAATTACTCTTCTGCACCAATAAATGTTAAGATCTAAGGATGTCAGAGAAATATAAATCCTAAGGTATGGAACAAATGTTTGGCGATGAGGGAGAACGGATGCTCAAGGAATCTAATGGCAATGACAGCTATGAAGTGACGCGGCTGTGAAGTGGAGCGGGCTGCGCACTACTGTCAAACTTGCAAAAAGGAGATATCAATGCATCAAATCAATGAATAAATTAATGAGAGTATACACTTCTGGTGCATAATTGAATTAATTTTCCCTTCTGAAAATATCAAAAATTATAAGATCTCACTTAAAAATATAAAAATGGGAGAGAAAATTCGAGACTCTGACCTCCCAATTATGTAAATTACTGATGTAGGAAAAATTGGTTGTGCAATCCAAAATCTCCAAAAAGTAGGAAATCCTCTAAAATTAAAAAAAATGGCATCTCTTCCCACTGGAGAGGAGTTCACACTTCATAACACACCCCACACTCCAGGAAAACATATGGCCTCCCTGCCACCTCCAAGGGCCTCAGGACACTGGAGGTGACCCTCAAGGCTAAGCAGGTTAGACCCAATCTACACACAAGCCTTATAATGTCCATACCAACATGTTATACAGCTAAAGGGAAAAAAGTGGCAGACAGGGAGGATCATGCCCGTTCCATACAAACTAGGAGTAAAAGTGTTGGCAGGCGCGGATTTAGGAGGGGGCCAAATTTTAATTATAAAGTAAAATTCCTTTGCCTTGAGGGCATAGGCGAAAATTTTGGTATAGCAGTCCCCCTCCCCCACCCCACCAATTGTGGGCAAAATTTTAATTATTTAATGTAAAATTCCTTTACCTTGAGGGCATAGGCGAAAATTTTGGTATAGCAGCCCCCCCCCCCCTTTTTTTTTTTTTCTTTTTTTTTTTCTTTCAAAATCCTGGATCCGCCCCTGGTTGGTATGGACAGGCAACAGCTCTAAAGGTGACAAATATACCCACGGATTACCCTTCTATGTAACAGACCAGTGAGACTGCCGCCCACCAACTCAGGTTGTACAAACGTCTTGCAGGTCTACAATCACAACTATGCCAGTATGGCGGGCAGCGATGGCCACATTCCCACATGGGAATCCACCCAGACATCAACCCCTCCCCCCCAATTCTACCAACCACGTATAGCTAGTTACTTGAATTCAACCGGCAGGTAAGCCTAGAACAGGTTGCATGAGGGGTAATATGTCGACAAATCGGAAGATTTTAGCATAGAAATTTTCATGAATTGTGCAATAATTTGGAGATTATCATTGAAAAAAACTAACCATCATTGTTTTTTTAATTGGTACACATACACATTTACATTTCCTGAGGGGTTTGAAAATTATTTCATTATTGATGGACAAATAGCAATTATTTACGTTTTTTCTATAGTTTTTCTAGGGATTTTGTCAACAAAATCTGCCTAAATTAGCCCGCAGGTCCTTGAAATACTGAAAACCAGCTATCGGTGGTAGGGAGAATTAGGCATACAGCCTCACCACTTACCATGCAAGAACACAGGCAATACATACTTTTTACAGCCATTTATAAAGCATGTAAAACAAATTATGGGAACTCCAAATTACTCAATTGAATAAGTGAAGATGTAAAAGATATCAAAGCATTTCTTGTAAGTGGTCCAAAATGGATATTGACACCGACAAAACATATAATGAATTAGTGCATTTCTCAACAAAATCATATAGTAAATCTCCATAGTGAATCCCTGAAAATAAGAACTTAAGGATTATTTGATTCTTTTTAATTTTCAAAGATCTAGCTTTAAAATCATGACAATTTATAACAGGCACTAACACTATATTCCGATGTAATCCTCATGAAGGGACAGGTGATTATATGTGATATTGATTTTCATGTATCACAAATATAACATTCTTTTTATAGAGCTTCAAATGAGATTGTATCTCTTTATTGTAAAAAGTTTTATTTCTATTCTTTTGTATCATAATTCTATATAGAATGTTTTCATTCTATGATATTTGTTGCAAGAACAATGTGGACTGATTATACGTTATGGCTGTTATTTCCCACAATGACATCTTCCATAACAGATCGGTAAATTATTACCATACCATCACCACAGCAACGATAACATTTGGGAATTTAGCATATATTTCTAATTATTCATCCAGAATAACTTTTCCATTAGGGGAACACCTCAGAGAGATATCAACTCTAGTCATCAGTTAATGTTCACATCATGAATCATGGAAATTATTTATGAAATGACAATATTTTGTCCACAGAGCTGCCAATAAGTCCATCGTAGGTTATAATATAAAAACTTAAGTTTTCCATTAATTATTGTTAAAATTGTTTCTTGTTTTTTCCCTCAAGAGAGTAGCATGAAACAAAATGGATAATGACAATTTGGTTGACAACTTGCTCCTAAAGTTTGTGAAATACAGTCAAATGTAAAAGCTTTATCCCTCTATAAACCAATGCTAATGTCTGCCCAATCAGCCCACAATATCCAACTTTTTACTGACTTGAAATATCACATTTCGAGAGGTGATACTAGAAAATAATATTTGGGCATATTCCAATGACCTAACTTACAAAGACTGAGATGGCTTATATGAAGGTTTTTCCAAATCCTGCCAGACCCTGAGGCTGATGGCATTTAAATGTTTGAGTAAATTTTATATTGCATTAGTGGCTTCCGAAGTTGAGGGTGTTGTCAAATTGACAAATTGACAAAAGTAACTGTGGCTATCACACCCTCACCAAATTTTCAAAGGTAAGAAAAAAGCCTTTATCATTATCATTTTTCAAAACAAGGTAGATAACATTGGGAAGTCATGTTTTAAATCCTTGTTTTTGATAACATAATAATGTGTCAGTAGTAGAAAAGCAATGATAGCTGTGAGTAGAGTCATGTAATTTCCCCTGAGCCCACCCCAGGAGGTTGAAGCAATGATCGAGAATACAATGTAAATTGTTATATTGTGAATACAACTTTTGATGATATTTTCATTAATTGATATAATCGAAACCAAGACATAGAGAATATACATATACCCCATTGATAACATATCGTAAGGTACAATTTGATTTCAAATCAACAATATAGTCAATATGAACCCCGTATTATTGCTGTTGGCTCGTGGTGATAAAGATTTTGCAGTTATGTCCTCTGACTAATCAACAGTTTCAATGAAAATTGCTAAGAACAGCACCAGTTTAAGACTTTTGTCGTAAATAAACTGAATAATACTACCCCTTGCAAATTCAAGATATCAAGACAACTTGAGAAGCATGCCTGTAAGAGGGGTGTTTAAAGTTTATAGATTGTTATACTTTGATTAGAATCATGCTTCATGTGTTATTAATGATTATCATATTGATGTTGATCGATACCTTTCAACTTCAAGTATCAAACAGATGCTTTGCCATGATCAGTCTTAAAATGTTTTATTTTCAAAATCCATAACACAGATACAGATAAGAAGATTTAGACAGTAAAATCATTAATAATTTATTCTGCTGGATCATTATGGCATGTGGTAATTCACCTTTAATTGAGTATGATATGATATCCCATTCAAACCACTCACAACATCATCAATATACAGTTAGAGTTAAGCAAATGATATGAATAATTAGAATTTCAGAAGTAAATGATCAGTCATGAAAATGTTTTATTCTTGATATCCATAACACAGCCACAGATAAGAAGCGAAGGTGTAAAAAATCATTAATCACTTATCCTGCTGTATCATGATGGCATGTGAAAATTCATGAAGTATGGATGATATCCCATTTGAACCACTAACAGCATCATCAATATAAAGTTACAGTACCACTTACAGCATCATCAATATAAAGTTAAAGTTAAGCTGAGAACATAAATAGTTAGAATTTCCTCAATAGTAACCAGTCTAAAAATCATAAGATAAGAACTAATATAAAGAAGGATTTATATTTGATAAATACGTGGTTGGGACAACTACAAAGTTTCTGAATCATAAGGGAAAATAAAACACAGAAACTGAAGAAAAGTATGGAATTCCAATTAAACAAGTATTATGTGTTTTTAAGAAAAACAATGCCTATAGTGATTGCAAAAACTGGTTATCCTCCAGCTATTTTCCCAAAACACTGTACCTGGACTTATATTTCTGAACATGTATGGTTTTGTAATGGAGGCTGTTATCTATCAAAATATATGACAAAATGTCTCAATTTCATCTCATCTAAATTACACATAACAAAATGACACTTTGAAGGTAAATATGGGTATTCACTTCAGCGCCACCTGGTGTTAATAGTTTTTCATTTCTCAAACTCTTTAAAACCATACTAAAATCTGATATAGTTATCATAAACTCAAAATATTTACAATTATTTGCCCAAACGATATATTTCTGTTAATTTCTTAAACAAGAATAGGCTATTTTTGTGGGTTTTGGAGGTCAATTTTTGGTATTTTCAGGAATAAGTTTCTATTTTTGATGGTGACCCCCTGTTTTTTTAATCTTAAAATGAATATCTTGTTCTTACCTAAACATTTGCAGCTTTTGATGTAAAAATTATGGATATTCATTTTTTGATGGGGGAAAATGTGATTTTTCCCATTGAAGCCAATGATAAACTGTCATTTTTTCAAATGCTAATATCTCGTAAATGAATATGGTGACATATGGTTTTTAAAGTTTTGTTACAGTCCCTATGCCTTCATCTAACAGCTGTGTGAGTTTGATAATTTTATTATGGTTATCAAGAAATCATGTCGAATACCCATATTTACCTTTAATGGCAAAGAATGAATACATTTTATAGGTGATGAAATTTTCTTCTAACTCTAGACTAATATAATTTGAAAGTTATAATCTACGGGGTAAGTGTAAGACCGGCTAAGGGGCCTTCTGCTAGGTATACATCAAGGGTGGTGGGCTATCAAAAATGTGCTTATGTTCTTGTGCAACTTTTGCCCAAGGAGGTGGGGCGGAGGGTCTGAAAATTTCAGAAATGTGTTTACATAGGACTATTCCTATGGGTCCAGGCTTTTATCACCCGCTCCATTGAAGAGCGGTACGTAGAAGGATTTAACGTACAGCCATCCTGTAAGTACCGCTACTCACTTCGTAAAAAATAGTTCTGCCATGATCCAAAAAAGTTTAATTCAAAAGCAAATTTTTAAAATCTGAAATTCAAACTAAGATGACCTTAAATATTATAGAAAATGATCCAACAATAAAAAAAAATTAAGATTTTGACTTTAGAGATATTATATTTATATGTCATAGACAACTAGATAATTAAAAAAACATGTTTATTGGTTTAAAACATAAAGAGTAAGGTATATGTAAAGTCTGCATCAACATACCAGCTTTTATCACTAGTACGTCTTATCTATGCGTGCAGGGACTAAAATACAAACAAGCATGTTCAGCAGATGGCTGCGACCACTAAATTAAATTCGACACGACGACATTGGGACACCCCGCCCAGTCCCCCAATATACATTTTCTACTAATTTTGTCGAGATTCGATGTGTGCACGTGAAAAGTCTAGCATTGACCAGGTTAGGGACAAGACGGGATTCTTGCAATGATACCCAATTGTGCACCAATGCAAGGAATGACAACGCCTTTTATTTTCACTTATATTCCATTTTAATGCTTTTCTAACTATAAAATATTTCAAAAGTAAATGGAAAAGTTAAAAGTAATCTCTCCACCTAGATATATATATATATTGTGCAGGTGTTCAAACTACTAAACAACCACAGAACTAGTTCATTTTGATCATTCTCTGCCACAGTTCATGATGGAAGACGTGCTTTGACCTGCGAGCCTTAAGGTGTTTGTCGTGCAGGTGCCTGAACAGGTATTTCCTGACCTGATCATCACGTAACTTGCGGAAGGCATTCTCGTCCAGCAGGTACCGGTGGTTGATGGCTACGTACTGTGCCCTGGTCTTAGACGCCAGGATGCCTGTCACATAGGGGTCATCCAGATGGACCACCTGCTGAGGTGCCTCGTACAGGGCCAGCTCGAAGACAGCTGTCGCTACATCACTAGTCATTACATAGCCTGACCCACTGCAGAAAGGTGGATAAAAGGAGTGGTTATAAGCCGATGTACTTACTCCGTACCGACCACGTCTACGTACAGCAGACTTTGGCCACACGTAGCACATTATTGTGTTAATGCGATCCAGTTCATGGATACTCTGGAGTAGCGAGAAGGTGTTGACCAACATGTCATCATCTGTCTTCATGACAAAACCAGCATTGGGGCAGTAGTAATTGGCAATATGTAATCCATATATGGCTTTCAGGGTTAAATTATGAAACGATTCTATGATATCCACAACAATAATATCATCGTGTGATATGGCTTCAGCGAGCAGTAACTCGCTTGGGTCCAAGTCCGTTTCTTTTCCAACCACAAAAACCACCCTCAGCTGTGTGTCCTTGAAGTGAGCCCCACTACCCCAGGTGCTCCTGATCAGTTGTCTCCTCTCCCCACTAGAGGGCAGGCTGAAGACAAAGGTGAAGAGGAGGGGGCCAGTCTCCCTGTCACACACCTGAGTAGGGGTGTGCAGAAGGCTGAAGCAGTATTTCCTCAGGAAACAGTTGTCCATGGAGGGGGTGGTGGTTGTCGGCGTGGTGCTTTGGGTGGTTCTCCGGTTGATCATTTGGACGGTCTGGTTGATGATCTCAACCCCCCAGGTCTGGTACACATACACCATGCCCATGAAGGTGAACAAGGTCATGTAGTAGTACCCCAAGGTCTGCAGCTTCTTCTCACATAACTGACGAACCAACCAGTTCCAAGCGTTCCGACATCTTGATAGGCGTTTTCTTGGGCGCCTTTGGAGGAGTTCTAAGCTGGTTGTTCGATGGTTTGCTGGGTGTCTGCGACTTCTAGGTCTTCTGAAATAAAATGCGATATCATATATACCCCTTTTAGACTACCAACCGTGATGCACAATAATAGCGCTTCAAATGTTTCAAAATGAATCAGTTCATTTCTGCAGTTACGTCAGAAAGAAACCGCACTCTAGAATGTGCATCAAAGTAGAAGTATGATTGTATAAGAATGCATATTCCAGTACCCTTTACAGACTAGCTTCAAAACGAATTCACAATGACAGTTCAATACAAGCAGAATGAAGATGTTAAATGGCCATTTAGAGGCTAGCCTGTAAAGACATTTGTATGTATGCACATTTTGATACAAATTAATCTTTAACCTCTGCAAGAAAGACGCCCCAAACTCAGCCAAGGTGCAATGTAATGGTCATGTTATGCAACCATACTTTTTCAGTTTGTCTGTAAGTTACTCAAATGTCAGGTAACTGTTATATTATTTTTCTGGGAGATTGAGACCTTACCAAAACAGAATGTTATAACATTCTGATGAGGTAATGTCAAGACCATATAGAAACAGAATGTCATTATGACGTTCTGATTAGGTTTGGTCCAGACCTCACTTAAACTTGTTGTGACCTTGTCACCAGGGGAGGTTCTAACCTCACCTAAACAGAACATTATTATGACATCCTCTTTAAATGAGGTATCAACCACACCTAAATAGAATGTGATTGTGACATTCTTATTGAGTGGGGTCACAATAATACCCAAGCAAGAATATGATGTTATCATAATATTATAATAACATTCTGTTTAGTTCTGCTTTGGTTCTTGTTATGTTGTTTTGAAGCCACCCAAAAACATCTTTAGAACCTAGCATTGTGATGTAGCACTGTGACATTATTCTTATAACATTCTTTCACGTTATGGTAACATTATTATAACGTTCTTTAATAGAAAGGTCTCAACTTCACTAAAACATAATGTTATTATAACACTCTTTCTTAGTAAGTCTCAACTTTACCTAAAATAACGTAACTGTTATGTGAAAATTGGGGAAGTTACAGACTAACCAAAAAAGTACGGTCGCAAAACGTGCTTGTTACGTTGCTGCTTGCCTGGGTAGCCTCATAAATAATGTTACAAGAACATTATCAGAATGTCACAATGTAACATCACAAAAGTCAGTTGCAGCGGCGTTATTGGGAGTCATCAAAAGAACATTATGGGGGTAGACCCCTAAAATTGACAGGGGGACATGGCTATTTCTTAAATTCGACATGCGACATGGAGCTAAGTGACATGAAGAAAGAAATAAACGACATGACAGGGGCTATTTCTTAAATTCGACATGCGACATGAAGGGTTTTTAAAATCGCCAGGAACATTAAAAATATAGGGACATGCGACATAGCCTTTACTTAAATTCGACAGGCGACATAGGGACCCCCCATCTACCCCCCTAACATTGCTGCAACCTTACAATGTAATGTAACGAGCTGAGAAATGTACAGAATAACATTAGATCACTTCAATTCTGCTTGCTTGCCATATACTGGCTTATGAGGTAATGGGAAGTTCAAGCAGATGAAGATTTTCTCCTTAAAATGTCCACCATCTCTTCAGAACGATAGTTATTTTGATGAATTGTACAATGAAAAGTAGACAGTACATGATATATTACAATAAAGCTATAGCACAGGGAGATATATGCAACTCGTTTTAATCAGTATCATAATTTGAATCTAATTCAGTCCATTCACTATTAAACAATTCTTTACATCAATATAACATTTCACAATTGTACTCCAAAATTGTGTTAATCCATCAACTTTCCTTTAAAAGCAGATTATATTCTGAGAGTTCTGATAATCTACAGTTAACTGATTCTATAAATTTACACATAAACAACAAAGATTTATAAGTATGTTTGGTATATAACAGCCCAAGGGTAGTAGGTGATTGAGCATGAGGAGAATGTGAAAGTGAAACACCATGTTTAAATGCTCAATGTGACAAGATGTAGATCTGTTATCTGTGGATACTTTAGACTACCTACCTGTTAACATACATGGTCCAAGCTAGTTTGTATACCACTATATAATATCTATAATAGACTCATTTCTCAACCTTTCTGGAGCAAGGTTAACTCATAGCAGGAGCCTCAGATTAGTCTTAATCCCGCCTGAACAACTCGCGGATTATCCTGCGGCCAATTCTCCTGACCATGGATACCTTATTTTCCGTATTTCTAATTCTCCCTACCATGGATAGCTGATTTACAGTATTTTAAGGACTTGCAGGCTAATTTTGACTGATTTTGTCAACAAGATCCCTGAAAAACTATGAAAAATAATCAAATAACTGTTATATATCCATCTAAATGAATGAATCTCTTATACACTTAGGAATTATAAAATGTAAATTGATACTGAAAAATAAATGATGGCCAGTTTTTCACCGTGTTAATCTACAAATAATGATAAATTTCATGAAGATTTCTATAATAAAGCCTTGAGATTTGTCGACATAATACCCGGCATGCATCCTGTTTTAGGCTAACCTGCAGGTAAAACTCAAGAAAGTGGCTATCCGTGGTTGGGAGAATTGTAAAGGACAATTATGGTTTTAAGCCCTGAAAGTCAGTCATGCAACAAATGATGAAATTAATAAAGTTTGCTTATGAACAGATTGATAGGAAAAAGATTGTAGGCTGTATTTTTGTGGATATGTGTAAAGCTTTTAATATGGTTTCTCATGAAAGATTAATTCAACAAGAGAAAATATATTTTTCAGTCCTCTGGACTGAAAAACCTTGCTTTGGTGGCGAAAAATAATCATCTATAGTCGGGGTCGGATTGCATTTTGGGTTCGACTTCAAGCCTGCCCCCCCCCCCCCCCCCCCCCCACCGACCAATTTGGCAGAAACACGTAGGGTACCCCCCATCCCCATCCCCATCCCCCGTATGTCCGAGATATCTGGGGAGAGAGAATAACGTTACATATCAATAGCCTTAGGGCATGTCCAGCCAAATAGCGGTGCAAAAGGGCCTGACTGGTCCCAGCCAGGTGTATACAGGTCACACACTTTGACCAGCGACCACTGTGATCGCTGCAGTGAGGCATGTCAAGTGAATACCACTGGTGCCTGCAGTCAACACACTAGGCAGTTTGGTGCGGTTGCTGATACCCCCCCCCCCCCCACACACACCTACGTGCAATGTACACATGGGGGGGGGGGGGGACTAGTGGACTGTCTGTGCCGGGGTGTAGCTACAGGGGTGATTGACAGGCAGGTGCGACCAATGAGACCACTACCCTTCCACTCCCTGCCAGGTACACACAGGGGAGGGGGAGGTTGGAGAGGAGAGGGTGAAGGGTCCAATTAGCACCAATTTCACGCCTGTTGACTTTACACAATAGAAAAACATCCGACAGTAAGGCTTTGGGGGCGTACTCTACCAATAACCACTAGAAGGCGCCCCCAAACCAAAAATTAAAGTCCGGTGGTATTACTGATAATGCTTTGTTTAAATGCATCAAATGCAAGACAACAAAATAAACAAGGTTAATTCCTACTATATATTCCAGTTCAGGTTAAAAAATAATTATTATAAGTTTAATACTCATTTTTCATATCCTGGTTTTCTAGTCTATAGTCATAAATTATTTATCACAAAATAGCATTACAATTTCTCTGTTTATAACAATAATAAACATACGGCTACCTAGAGAGGGAAATAAAATATGAATCATCATAAAGGCAAGGCTCAGATGCAAACGTCACACAATTTATTTTTACAAAATTATAAATGACAATATATTTCTTTTCCAAAATAACCTCAAAATAAGGGCGATAAACGCTATTATCATTTAACCTATTTGAAGGGACATTATAACATGCACATTCCAAAACAGGAGCAAATAGATGTTAAAGAAGGTCACTGCGCTATATATCAGAGGCCTGCACTTGCACATTAACTCCATCATTTCATCAAAAATATAGCTGCACAAAGAAGTCCAAACGTCACCCACGGGATTTTCATGACCTCCTCGATAGGGGCGCCCCCTATGAGACTCCGTGCAACCTGTCATTTTTGCTGTTTTTGTGACGTCACATACTGTTCGTTTATGAATGACATCACGAAAACAGCAAAAATGACGGACGTGACATAACAGTTTGCACGTAGCCTCTTAGGGGGCACCCATATCAACGACGTTCATGGCAAAACGTTACTAATTGTTTCTCTTATTTTGGAGGCTCGTTGGTTTCATCGAACCACCAGGGAAGCAATGTGGGAAGGTTTCTTAGTTTTCCAACTACTTGACATTTTTGATTTTACAGACAGTTTTGTCTTTTTAGATTCCTATCTACCTATACTCCTTTCACACCAACAATGCCGATAATGCACATGAAAGTGCTTCAAAACACATTAAAGTGCTTGCTGCTGTATGTGTGAAAGAAATGCACATTGAAGGGGCATTATACCCATTACAGACTAGACCTCAGAATGTGCATTGGGCCTGGAGTTACCAGCCATATAATGCACCTTCTGTTGCAAGGGTGTACTCAGTATTAGGGTACGAATGGTTGCACCAGCCCGGTGGCAGTCAGAATTGTTATTTGCTTCGGTTCAATTGGGGGTCTAGATGGGGGGGGGGTCCCATGTTGCCTGTCGAATTTAAGAAATGGCCACGTCGCATGTCATTATATTTCTAAAAGCCCCGTCATCGTCATTCAAGTCTATGTCACCTGTCGATTTTAAGAAAAGGCCATGTCGCAGTGTCGAATTTAAGAATGGGCCCTGTCGCATGTCAGTAAGCCCAAAAACGGCCGTGTCGCCGTGTCGAATTTAGGGGTCCAGACCCATTCAATTTGCTTTGCCAGTTGGTCTGAAAGATGCACCCAGGTCTAACCTTCTCCCTGCTGAGAGAAATATCCCCAGGGATGTGAGTCAGAGTCAGATAAAAAATCTGAAAGCTAAAGTCTATGCTTAGAGAGTCAGAGATAGTTGGTCTGCAGTAAAGTTAGATTCAAGATAATATCAACCAATCAGATCCCAGTATTTATTCACTCCCTTCTCCGGGATTCAGAGTCTGTTTGTGATCTGAACTAAATCTGAAATATATCTGAAGTTCTAAACAGCTTCTAAGGACCTTCCTGATGCTTCATTTGGTTGCACTGAAGAATAATTCAAGTCTGATACTTAACTGTTGTTTTACTAGCTTTTAACTGTGATTTCACTGTTTTTATATAAATCTGAATTCAGACAAAAAATCCCTGTTTCAAATAAGCACCTTTGCAAGCATCACAAAGTAGTTCTAGTAATGGTTTTGTTATGAAAACGTAGAAGGTATAATTATGTATCTATTAGGTGTAATTAGTAGCATTGAGAGAATGATATTCTACAAATAAATGTTTTCTCTGCAATTGTGAAGGTTCCAGAGATGCTACCCACAAGAGATGGAAATTCCGAAAAAGTAGGATAGACATGCAGCATTAAAATCAAAAGACATTTCAGATGACTTCAACCAATATTATAGAGCAAAAGACTATTCTGATGAAGAAAAAAGAAACAAACAAGTTAATATCAGATTACATTTATTGCTTTACAAAGAGTCTTCATCGTATATATACAAACTACTGGAATATTTTCTACTGATTTAAACATAATAAACTCGAGCTCGCTGGTCATTACAGAACATAAAATTATAGTCGATATACACAGGGAGTCACTCTAGAGACAAGTACAGATGTAGTCACGTGACCACTCTTTGATGATCACCATGTGCGAATCACAACCACGTGATCATAAAATAAATATAGAATTTATGACTTTGAAAAAATAAAAATGGTCAATTATAGCTTCATTAGATCCTCTGGGATAAATTGACAAAATCTGGACATCTGCTTTTGACATTAAGGTTTTTAATTTGAGAAAAATTAGAAACATTTTGACTTACTGCTATCAAAAATACTTTCAAGCATGTAAATAAACTTTAAAAATACATACTTTAATGTCCTTAAATCAATGTATCTGAAAGTCATGGAAATATCAGTATGAAGTAAGTAAAGGACCTTTAAGGCCGTATTCCACATGCCAAATGTGCGCCGCCGATAGTCCGCCAATGTACTTTCGCCAGTGCCGATGTATTATCGGTGGCCTTGGTGATAATATTTACGAACATGTTGGTAAATTTTTCCTGCCGATTTTGTGCTGGTCGCCGATAGTCGACTTTCGGCGGCTGATAGGGCCACTTTCGGCGGCCGAAAGTGGCCCGAAAGTAGGGGCCGCCGGTATAGAACGTTACAATGGCGAGGGTCATTATCGGCAGCCCGCACTTTCTGTATGTGGAATACGGCCTTTACATAGGTACCCGAGAACTGGCTATATGCATGTTGTTACAGACAGGTTTGGCACATTTAATTCACCCTACCACGGATAGCAGATTTCCTGAGTTCAACCTGCAGACTATCTTTAATCACGGTGCATTCCGGGAAATATGTTGACAAACCACAAGGCTTAAGTATAGGGATTTTCAGTAATTATGGCATGATTTGTTGTTAAACATCATGGAAAACTGTTTTTGAATAATTTTCATTTTGTACTTTTATATACTAATTATTCTTCAAATTGGTTTGAAAATTAATTTATTACAGACAGATATATAGCAAATATATGTATATTTTCTATAGATTTCCTTGTGTTTTTGTCGACAAAATGAGGCAAAATTAACCTGCAGGTGTCTAGAATACTGCAAATCAGCTATCTGTGGTTGGGAGAATTATGGCAATGGGAGACCCTTAACCAACCCATGAACACAAGCAAAATGGCTGATTTATTCCCTTTATTCCACATTCCGTTTATGTCTGCTTGCATTGTTCCGGAACACTAAAGCAAGCTGCTTGCATGACAGATACAAACATGATGGTATCCGGAATACAAGCTAGGGGCGATGCAACCTCGACAAACGCAAGTAGGAATGCAAGATGTTTCCTATATTCCACTATGCGCTTTTCAAGCGTACTTGTGGCATGGGAAACTAACACAAGTAAAATGCCAAATGCAAGTAAACGAACGCATAGTGTAATATAGCCTTTACTTTTGCCCCATGAACAGTCAACTTCATCACAGTTCCTTCCCTAATTTGCCATTATTTTCAACATGCAATTTACTTGTCTGTCAAACATGAAGACAAATCTTAGACAGATATTCCGTGCAGGTTTCACCCTTTCACCCTCAGAGGTCTATGAGTATTAACCAGACTACAGCGAGGTTCCAACTCTCCAACTGTTCAGCAATGTTTACAGATTGTACACTCTCACGGCCAAATTTGGGATGTGACCAATAACGTCGCCTGATTATGTTCCAACTTCGCAAGACACGTCGCCGGCTGTGGCGTCGCTAGGCTTATATCGGCGGATGTATCTCTAAAAACTCACGGACGAGACTGTCCCTTTAAGCTAAACCTCACCCCACTATAACAATCTGACACTCCATTCATAACTTTGTGACTGGATTGTGGTGCATGGAATGTGTCAAACTATATTCACAGCAAAAGTGGATGTATTAACAGTTATTATTTTCAATTTCACAGATTTTTATGGATGATTTGAACACGATTCTTCTATTTATATATTTTCATAAGTCGCAGGCACTCCTGGTTTACTGAGCTCTCTTCAGAATTTGTCCCTTATTTAGGATCTGACAGAAGAACATTGAAAAAGTTAAACAGAGGAATCTTACACGTCACTATGTTCTACGGCCTCTGCCCTGACTAAACTCCAACATGTAATGTTTGACATAGGGCAATGTACATCAGATCTATCAATAAACTTACTCTAACGTCTGGTCAGAAAATGCACTCCTGTAGTATATAAGGAAGTTAATATTCCTGATAGAAAGTGGAAAAAAGCATTTCAGAACAAACTAACAAAATCCATATTTCAATAATCATTATTGTTCAAATACCAATTTGTATACAAAAGCAACTTTAAAAAGGTTGCTTTTATGGAACTTGAAAAACTTTGCTTTAACCTTTAATATCTCGAACAAATAATGAGTTAACTGCGTTTCTTTATTTTGATACCTAACAGCACTTCTATTTTTGATACAACCTAGTAATAAACTGTCATGATTAAGTTACAAGTGATAACCTCTACATAAGACTAAGTAGCACGACTTTGTACAAAAATCACAAATATAATGACTAGTGAAGATCCTGTCACGAAGACGGATAGTTTTAAAACTAATACAGCCACCATCAGTATATCTCAGGCTTTCTGCTAGAGTCAATGGGAAAGGTATACTAAATGTATTTCAGTTGGTTCCATAGGTCGCCAATATGAGCATTTGTCAACCATAGGCATGGTTAAAACAACTTGAAATGCCCTTAGATTTTTTTAAATGACATTTAGGGTCCTAACATTTAGAATGTATGCAAAATTCAAAAATTTTGCCCCCCCCCCTTTAGGCTAAAAATCGAATTGGATTTGTTCAGAAACATACGCAAATTTAAAAATAAATCTCAGAAGCTCCCCCCCCCCCCATTGTTGTTTACGTACTTAATGGAAGGCCCCTTACACACCACATAATACAGTTGCCATTACTTACCAGATATCTGGGTGACCTTATAATCATTAAGACATATTCATTCAACACCATTTATCATCTATATTCAAAAAACTTTCAGGCTCATTAGCAGTGGGTAGTTAAAAACAAGCTGAACATATAACCTGAAGTTGAACCGAAGGGTCTTAGTGATACCCTTTAACATTTCAGAATGGTTCAATATTTGAATACTTCTAAATTATTTAAAGCAAAGCCATGACTTCTGACTAGAAAAAGCTACCTGACACAAATATCAATTAGAATCAATTTAAAACTTGAGTGAGCACCCTGTGGTATGAAATTCAAAAAAAGAAAAGTGGTATGAAATAGTCAATGGGAATACAGACACCAGTACTTGTAGACCTTCCAAAGCTATATTAGTATTTTATTCCGAAAAATTCCATAAAATATCCAGCGGAGTTTAGTATTTTTGTACTGGATTGGTACTATTTACATACTGTGGATGAATTTAATGACCGTTTATGAATTTTATATGGCAACAATTTGGAACATTTTCTTTCCATGTAGATTCACAGTGTGTAGTTAGAAATAGCAAGTGCATTATTACTATTAGATTAAAGATTAAGCATGTTATAAAGTGCTGTATTGGTTTGAAATGTGTGGTAATTATGGTTTTTATATATTAGATTGAATAAGATTATACTATAGATAAAAAAATACAATTCATACTGTGTAGACCATATTGGCCTTATCGTTGGCTTATGGGAAGTCGAGTTAGATTTACAAAGAGGTACAAAGTGACTATAGCGATAGTGATATTGATTTAGATACATACAAAGGTTTAAGATGGTAATAGTCATAATGAGTTTGTTAGGTTGGATGTCTCAATTGTTTTCCCCTCTTCATAATTTAGCGACGGGTATATTTCTAGTCTACACTACCTCTAAAGGCCGTATTCCACATACCGAAAGTGTGCGCTGCCGATACTGACCCTCTCCATGGTAATGTTCCATACCGGCAGCCCTTACTTTCGGCGCGATATCAGTGGCCGAAATTGCGATATTGGCCGCCGAAAGTGTGATATCAGCAGCCAGTACAAAATCGACCGGAAAAATTTACCAACATGTTGGTATTTTACCCTGCCGATACTTGAGATATTGTATCGGCAGCACATCGGCAACACACAATCGCTATGTGCAATACGGCCTTAAGGATTTGAGGACCTGGGGAGCCATCCATAATCCATGAAATTCCATGAGGCTGAAATTTCACGATATGAAATAGCATCATCATGGGTATTAATACTTTTCGTGGGTCATCATTTTTTGTGGAGCGGATGGCCAGGGTTCTAACCTGGTGGGTGGTACTGCTCACCTGCCATCTTACGCCCCCCCCCCCCCCCCCTCCCACTCCATGGGCAGTGTATAGTAATTAAAGGGTTAACACAGAATGGACCGTACGTGTAATGTTCGACATGGCAATGATGTGATCTATGTTTCTGATACTAACCTCAAACTAATAAAATAGTCATGCTAAAAGGCTGATACCATGATGGTATGACACATGTAAATATGAGATTAAATCTACACACAAAAACGAAATAGTCATGAATATGTGAGATGAAGAATAATGATTGTACGATGGTAAAACATGCTTATCATGGAAAGAATGCAGACGATTAAGTCTGGCTTATGGTTACGCATAATACTTTTGAAATTGATGATAGAGGTGAATTATGATCATATTGTGACATCGATTATAAGCAAGCATAATATCATAGATGCCAAAGATTACGGCTAAAACAATGATGAACTTTCTATTTAGAAAAATTTCCTTTGCACCTTATATTTACTTGAACTTTGATACTGAAGTTGATTTTCAAATAAAAGCGAAAAAAAAGCTGCTAATCTATGACCTATATTTATGGATCCGATTAATACCTAACAGCAAAAAGTTGAATATTATCCATGTACCTATGGGGCTTCTTCTTTTATAAGATAAGAAAAAAGATGCAGCTCTTTCATTTTGCAAGAATGGATGTCATGTAATAGACTCTATATCAACACGACTAACAGGCTTATTGCATAAGCCATTGTTGTAGACTTCTAATAGGATATACGTGCATTTTGACAAGCATGTGAAATTTTAAAACTTTTAGGTCCAAATTTGTATAGCAGTAAAATTACACGTTCCTTTTGAGATGCCAAAATTTCATGTTGTCGGCACGTTATTGGGCCCTTCCTGAATTCTCCCAACCACAGATAGCTCAATGATTGAAGTGTACCTGCAGACTAGCCTAAATCAAGGTGCATTCTGGGAAATATGTAGACAAGTCACAAGGCTTAAATATAAAGAAATTCTCAAAAAATTCTTGGTTTGGAATAATGTAAAACTAGCATTCACAACTTTTCCAATTCATACCTATAAATATTTAATATTTTTCAAGTTGGTTTGAAAATCCATTCATTTTGCGTAGAAATAAAGCAAATATCTGTCAATTTTCTATAGCTTTTCCAGAGATTTTGTCTCCAAAATTAGTCAAAGTTAACCTGAAGGTGCCTAAAATACAGTAAATCAGTTATCCGTGGTAGGGAGAATTACACAACGTCGATCTAGAAATGATTTTGGGTGCTTTTAATCCTTTTTCGCTTTGCTCCTAACAACTTGACTTTCTATTTTTTGTGTGTGCTGGAGGTTGTTTTGGGCTCCTTGTTGATACAATAGTCCCCAGAACCTATCTAAAAGTCTTGGGATGTCATGGCGAATGAACTGGAAGACTGCCTACCTGAACACATGAGGGGAGACTTAGCAGACATATTATAATAGACCAAGAATATCAGAGTCTGTCACGAACATCCTGCCACACAATGAAAATAAGACCTCAGGTGTTCTAATACATGTCTTTTGCTCACTCTCAGGGAATAACCATAAAAATATATCATATTCTACATATATTCAGAGATGCCACTCCCGACTGATGAAAAAGTAGGAAAAGTAGGAGACACTTTTCCTACTAGTTTTTCTAGAAACAACTAGGAATGAAATAACCTTAATAAACAAAGATCTGACGTTAAATTTGTATTTGAATATCTAAAAACTAACCTCAAAATACTCTAAACCAGATATCTAAGTGCTGTAGGAAGAATCAGTTTTGCATCCCAAAATTACCGAAAAGTAGGAAATCCTACAAAAGAAGGAAAAATGGCATCTCTGTATATTTAAGGGATAAAAGAGTGCTCTTAACCTCAAGGTAACCTCCCTCCCCCCCTGCGATGAACGACACGATTAGGTCGTTTACAAGATGGCTATGTTATGAAGACTTACTATAGAAATAAAATATGCGTTATATGAACACTGTTAAACGTTACACAACCGGTGCTACCGAAGCTTTCCTTGCTCTCTTTCGGCTCGCTCCATCTCTTGCATTTGGCGCTTGGCCTGTGCGATCTGTTGCCGGGCGATGGCGATCTCGGCGTCTGCTGCCTCCATGGCCTTGCGCTGGGCTCGCTTCTCTGTCTCCATCTTAGCGACGTGCTCGGGGTGGGCGCACCACGGGGTCTCGTTAAAGTCACAGTTCAACATGACGTTCAGCACGGTGACCGGTGCCCCGTCGATGACACTCTCATGGCGCGTGATGTCGTTGTAGGTGACGGTGGAGAGGCCGGTGGTGTAGTCGCGGTAACGCGCGGCCTTCTTCTGGTCCCCGTATCGCTTGTAATCACGGGGCCGCTTGATTTTGTCGTGTTCATGTTTAAAGGTGTCGTACCCAGTGGTGACATTCTTTGGTCTGTGGATCTGATTCAGGGCAAAAAATGTTCTTTCTTAATTCTCACATAATTATCTTAATACTTCCTTACTTATATGATGTATTAGGAAGAGTTTTAAAGAAGGTCCTACCTACAAAAGCAACCTTTACTGATCCCAATATAGGTTTTTCAGTATAAATGAATCACATTCTAAAATGTTACTTTAATTCTTCCTTGTAATACATTTCTTGACTAGTACATATTTGACCCAGGCCAATGGTTACAAATATCCAACCAAAGACAGCTTAAAAGTCAATTAAGGTCAGGGATATTTGACCTTTGATTGGTTTATTTTGGTTTATTTTGACGCAGTGTTTAATGACTTTACCATGTTACACCGTGACCTTACCGTGAGTTTGGCCTCCACCATGCGCACGTAGAACTCATCGTCCTCCCGGCCCCAGCCCCAGAACCGGTTAGACAGACCGTTACACTGCAACGGAAAACAACAAATAGGGAATTTCAGACAGGGTAAACGAACTCATTATATATATAACAGGTGTGCAACATTTAACAAAATTTCTGCCTGATTTCATCAATCTCGCATAAGAAATGTGTGGTCAAATATATTGAGTCAATTTTGTGAAAGGGTGGAAAGGTCGGGAAATCCTTGAAAACTTCCAGTTGTTAAGACACTTAAAGAACAGTATCATTAACTATGTAGGATTTGACATAAAATTAAAATCATATCAAGAAACAGTATTTCTTTCCCTATAATCAACTTCAATATCTTGGTATAGAAATACTGCTCATCAAACGTTCTCATGTAGCAAAAATTCAGAAATCAGGATATGGAATGAAAGTGGCATCTCTCATCCCTCACCTCTTTAAAGTAATATCCTTATAACAAATTTGGATTATGAACTAAAGTGGGATGGGCTTATTGTGTGCCTCACCTTTTTAAAGTGGGGGCACAAGGCGGCAAAGTGGTTAGAGCATTTGCCTGGTGACCCGGTTTGATCCTGGGCTGGTTTGATGCTGGGTTATCAAAGGTCTCTAGAGGACCATCGGCTGTTGTGTGTAGAGCCCTGCCTATGCACATTAAAGAACACCTGCCTCGGTAAATGTATAGGGGTATGGTCTCTACATTCTCATGGATTCGATCACCATCAACTCCCTTGATATGACGATCCGATATGACCCAGGCAGTTAATTCTCCCTACCACGGATAGCAAATTTTCTGCATCATACCTGCAGGCTAGCCTTGATCAAGATGCATGCTGGGTAATATGTCGACAAGTCACAAGACTTAAAGACAATCGCTCCATTATAGTTCTAACATTGACATTTACTTTAAACTTTAGGAAATAGGAGATAAGGGTCTGCACATACCAGAAATGATGAAAAAATAGGGGGTCACCGCACTAACTTTTGAATAAAATGTACCACAAAATGTGTTGATTTACCAAAAATTTAGTATTTCCACGAACTTACAATATATTTAGACATTTTCTAAAAACAATGACAAAACCCACCAAATATATTCTGAATCTTCTTGAATATAAAGCCAATATATGAATCTTCACAGTGAATCCATAATTTTGCAAAAATGAGGAAATAATCGAATTTTATGAAATTTTTATTATTGAAATTTTTTAATTCAAATGTAAAATTGTTGATTAAAGTAGTAATAACAAAAATTTCAACATTGATAATTTCTTGAAATGGCTACAGGTTATGGAGGTAGGTGTCAGCTATCATTTGCTGAAATAAAATTAGGGGGTCACCATTCTAACTTTTTCAGAAAACCCACATAACTGTTGATAGATTTGGACACAAACTTATGAAAATTAGAAAAACTGATCAATTATGCTTTATGCTTATCTATTATTTCCAACACACATGGAACCTACCATTATGTACCTAAACATATAATTCTTTATAAACATTAGTCTGCTTCATGATGTACAGTGCAGAGCCCATAAAACAGAAGCTCAAGGACAGGCATTATGATTGCCAAAATGGGAGTGTAGGGTCGAAAATAATACTTTTATTACAAATAAATTCATAGTAAATTAACAATCAAGAATTTATTAAATCCGATAAAATATATGAATTGTTAACGTTTTGGACTACAACTTTGTCACTTACTGTACAAAAATTGGATGACCAGGAACAGAGCTATGAGCAAAAACGCATTTTCCCTCCATAGACTTCTATAGTTAAGGGTTTTCACCATGGTCATGGTCCACTGCCCACCATAGAGCTAGGCTGCGCAGTATGGATGCGCACAATCAAATGGCGCGATTGCCCTTAAGTATAGGCATTTCCACTATTCCTGGTTTTATTTTAAACTGAACATGATCGAAAAGTAGCATTCGGCGTTTTTCAATTTGTATCTATACATTTTATCATTTTCAAAGTTGGTTTGAAAATGTATTCAATACAGATGGAATTAGAGCAAATATTTGTCATTTTCCTATAGTTTTTGCAGTGTTTTTGTCGACAAAATCTGTGGAAATTAGCCTGCAGGTGCAGAAAATACTAGAAATCAGCTCTCCGTGGTAAGGAGAAGTGGGGCATAAAGCAACCAATAACCAACCTTTTTAAAGTGGGTGCCTGTGAGGAGCAGGATACCGCCGACGAAGGTCTTGTAGTGGTACTTGGGGTGGAGGTCGGGGGCGGCGAGGTGCATGGGGCCGGTGGCCGGGTAGGAGTAGTTGAGGCTGGGGTTCAGGGGCAGCAGGTCCACGTCGTGCATCGCCATGTAGTCGCACTCCTCCTGGGTCTGCAGGAACCCGATGTTGATCAGGGCCGCACGGTTAAATCTGGGATTTAGAAATTAATCAGTGAAAAAATGAGTACTAATGACAATATATTAAGATAAAATAAATCATATAAATACCTATTTATAAATATGGAGAAAAAAATATAAATATGTAAAGATTTTCTTTAAATAAGTAAGCTGGATCCTGCAATTTGGAATATATATCAACATCTTGGAAGATTAAAATCTGTACTTTGTGGAAATATAGACAGAGGTAATTGTTACAAATTGAGAACAAGCCCACACAAAAGACCAATTGTATGGATCACTGAGTGTATACAATGAAAAATATCCTTTGGTAAAGGTTTTGTGGCACCATTACCAATAACCACTATAGGACCCCCAAAGCAAAAAGGAAAAAAGGAAAATAAACAATTTACACTATTGGACATACAGAAAAGTGGTGAGAGGGAAAATGTGCCGTTTAAAGGAGTGGTTTCATCCTGTCGTTGCTAGGCTTACGTCTGCCGACTTTAGCCTAACAATGCTACAGCAGGCAACGTGTTTTAATCCAGTGACGTTATTGGTCAGGTCACAAATTTGGCCCAGTGTTACGGAAGTAACAACGTAGCAAATAACGTCTTCACGGAAAAGATCACGGCTTTAAATCAGCAGAAAAACATGCACTGTCTGTTGGTGGACGAGCCGGCAAGGTGGGGGGGGGGGGGGGGGTTCTGAGGCACCTCTGTACATTTGACACATACACAATGTATGAGTCTTACATAAATATAATAAGATAATGTTATTTAACAAGGAATACATGTTTGTATGTCACTGGAGATTTGGGCGGAGTTGATTCATTAGACCACCGGGTGTGGCTAGTTTGAACCACGAGGTTAAAACCCAGAGGAACCTCTCTGTGCATAAATCTATAGTCGTTCTGTGCACCGAGTCAGTACGATAACACTATTAATTGATGATAAGGCAGTGTAACATAGTAGTGGTTTTACAGTAGTGGTTTCCCCACTGTAAGAGTCCCATCAGGGACTACGTAGTTGCAAGTAATTACTCTTTGTCAGCCTCAGACATATAACTCACTGTCTGAGCTGCATACCAAGGGGTGGGGCCTAAGTGTGCAGGCCCCTATATATACCCAACTGCTCAGCATGTGAGCAGCTTTAGAGCTGCGGCCAAGTGCCAAGGGGAACCCCTGTCACTCTGTATCGTGACCACTGTATAATGTCTGACTGACTGAATAATCACCAACTACCAACACAGAGAACCTGGGAGTTTATCTTCTTTTGGGCATGCTGCACGCCGTGCATGCCTACAACAGCAATGTAGGGTCAAAATTTTGCAAATTCAGTTAATTGCTGAAATATATTCTCTGGCCGTAGCCTAGGCTTGAGGTAAAATAGATGACTATATTGAAATATTTTAAAACTCGTTCCCAATCAATTTTGGTGACAGACCAAAATTGGTTTGTTTACAATCATTGTTGTCTACAGGCATACATGGCAGGAGTAATTCAAATAAAATATTTTGCTTGTTATCATGATTCATAGACTCTCAGAATGTATTTTCATTGTATCTGAGTTTGCAAAACATTGCTTATGGCTCCCTTTTTTTTTTTTTTTTTTTAAATTGTTTTTATTTGGGAATGCAATATCGGCATAGCCGTTCTTCCAATTACCCCCACTTACAGTCGCAGTACATCAGTGTGGGGTAGTTATTTAAACGTTACTCTCACATTAGACAGTTGATGATACCCAATTAGTGATTGATGGAGGATGAAAATGTGTAATGAGATGAAGTCAGGGTCAAACAATCTAATATTCCAAATAAATGTTATTAACAGGTGGAGAATAAGGATTAACTATACTAGTATACAATTTTTGCTTAAACTTGTTTTTCTCAATAATTGTAACATTTTCAATAGGTAAAGCATTCCAAGCTGAAGTGGCTCTATATGTAGGGTTTTTATAATAAAACTTATGATGAATTTTGGGTAATTTAAACAATTTACCTCTACGTCTTCGAGTACCTAATTCTGCATGGTCTAACAAAGATTCATCGGCTGACAGGTCAAAAGCATAATACAATGAGTGCAGATACCTTCTATAATATAAAAGATACAACTTGGCTTCTGAATGTAGACGATAAGAGTTCCAGCGGTCATCATATGATAATTTATACTGATCATAAGCCACCATGAGTCCTTGAGTCTGTAATGATTGGATTTGTTTGCTAACATAACCAATATCTAAATCATATACAAAATCACAATATTCTATGATGGGGAGAATTGTAGTTTTATATAATAAAACTGCAGTATGAGTTTTAATAAATTTTCTAACATATCTGAAATACTTTAACTTTTGTTTAACTATAGCCATCATTGATGCACGTTGTCTTTTAAAATTCAAGTGTTTATCCATATATATACCCAAATATTTATAATCTTCCACACAGTCAAGATCCACCCCATCGATTTTAAAAGACATGTTTTCATTGGTATTTTTCGCAACTATGGTTGTACCGAACCACTTACTTTTCTTATTGTTTATAGTAAGGATATTATCGTCACACCATTGTTTCAATCTAGTTAATTCATTTTGAAGAAGAGATCCGTCTGTGTGGTAGATTACAGTGTCATCAGCATATATCTTACAATTACACAGCAGTTTTTCTGACAGATCGTGGGCCCGAGAATAGACCCTTGGGGAACGCCAAAAGTAGTTGGGAGATAGTCAGAAAAGGTTCCATTACAGATCACTTGCTGTTTACGATTACTAAGATAATTTTCAAAAAGTTTAAGAGTATCCAAGGATAACCCTAAGTCTGCCAATTTCTGTACAAGTCTAACGTGTGAAACAGAATCAAAAGCCTTTTTCAGATCTAAGAATACCAAAAATGTATCGAGATGATTATTAATATTAATATAGATGTCATTAAGTAACGTGGTTATCGAAGATACAGTTGATCTAGCTTTCCTGAATCCATGCTGATCCTTGGTCAAAATATCATTTCGTTCAAGAAAAGCAGTCAATCTTTTATTGATTAGAATTTCGAAAATTTTCCCTGGTAGTGGAATTAATGAGATTGGCCTGATATCATTAGCATACTTAGGGTTAGAGACCTTAGGAAGTGGTACTACAATAGATGTTTTCCAACAATCTGGAAAAACTCCACTCTTAAAAGCTACATCAAACAATTTAACACTTTTTGTAAGCATCACAATCATACTATCAATGATAACATTTGATCTGACATTTCGTAAGGAAGAAGACTTACTTGAATCAATCTGTTTAAGTATTTTTACAAGGTCATTCATGTCAACATTTCCTATTGTCAAATCATATATTGGTTCAGTGTGATGAATAACTCTATTAGATGTCGCAGGAAATTTACTTGCCAATTGTGGACCTACGGAGGCAAAGAATGTGTTTATATAGTTGCCTAATTCATTGCCTGTGATAGGTGTATCATCTTCTTCCTTGTATAAGACAGTTACCGCAGTGTCACCTTTATTTGGATAAAATTCTCTAATTCTATTCCAAAATTTCCTCGGACTATTTTTATATCTCTCAAGGTCATTTTGAATTTGAGTAGCTTTACAAATTTTGATTTTCATGGCAGTGCGGTTTCTAATAAATTGTGCGTTCTCCCAATCATTTTGATTTCTAGTCCTTCTAGCCTTCTTAAACAACCTATCACGAAGCCTCATTAAGGCCAGGATTTCATCATTAATCCATCGTGGTTTTGTAATAGGTACAGTAAGTTGTGACACTGGGCACATGTCATCCAAAACATAACGAATGTTAGCCTCAAAAATATCCCAGAGAACATTAGGATCATTATTTTCATGATCATAATCCTTCCAATTTAGATTTTGTAATCTTCTTTTGAAAATTTCACTATTATAGTTCTTATATGAGCGACCACATACTTTAAAGGTACTCGCTACCGTTCAGAGTGCCACCTGGGAGGTGTATTAAGAACTAGAAAAAAATTCTGTTTTTAAACCAATTTAGATGCTATTTTTGGTATTTTGACACCTAAGAAAATACAATGCACACATTTTTTCTTTGAATCAAGTAATATTTCCTAGTTTTATCCAAGCAAATAGTGCTCAAATGCTCACATTTTTAAGTTTATTCCCTATAACTAATCTCACAAACGGTAAATGTTCTTCATTTTTTTCATAAATTTGTGTAATTGTCTATACTTGTTATATATTGAGTTTGTGGAAATTGCACTGGTAGTTTTTTTGTAATTTCACAAAAACTCATTTTTCCCATAGAAACCAATGGTAAAGGCAATTTTCGTACTTAGGTTGTAACTCCTGTCACAAACGGTAAAAGATCAAAATTTCAGCCTTAATTTACTTATATAGATATAAGCTTTGATTAAAAAAATTATCTAAGAGATTTGACTGGTCAATAAAAATCAGGTTGAACACACCCAAGTACCTTTAAGGGTCACCCAGCAATGTTTCAGCTATAACGAGACCAACTCACTCTTTTGCTTTCTATAACGTACCGATGACTGAATCTATGGGGTTGAGAACAATGGCAAGGAAAAGTCGTCCCAACAGACACCTTCAGGAATCAAACCCTGGCCTGCCCTGCAGAGATTCCACATGCTATCCACTACACTACCCCTCAACCCTTTCCAATTTGTATAAAGGATTCTTAATGGCAAAGTAAAAAGAGTCAACAATGGATATCCTGACTGATGCTACAGTAATTTTTTCATGACACCTATGTACTTCAGTAAACATTGCCGCAGCCACCATGTACTGTCGGACAGGTGTGTGTGGGTGCGCGAGGCAGGTGGACCAACAACAGCTGCCCGCGGGTGGACCGAGCACAGGTGGTAAACAGGCCTGTATCGTGTCAGCTGTTGAGGTGTAACACACCAAGATATACAGGGTGAACATCAATACCCCCTGCTGTTATTCTGGAGACAAATAAAGTTACTGAATCAAAATAGTGAAGTGAGATCACCTATACGGTCCTATGTCCAGGGTTCCCACTAAGTTTTGAAAAACAATTTAAGACCTTTTAAGACCAATTTAAGACCAAGATTCAGAAAAAATAAGACCTATCAACCAGATGCAACAAAAAATTTCAAAACACATCGTATGACATAAATTTGGAGTAAGTGTTTTGTTTGAAGGAGGGATTTGAATTTTTCCTGATGTCCTCATTTTAATTTCTGGAAAAAATTCAGTTTAAGACCTTTTTAAATTCTCTAGCTGCAAATCTGTCAAAGCCCTTTTTTAAGGTCATAAGTTTGAGAAAATCAATTTAAGACATTTTAAGACCTTTTAAGACCTTTTAAGACCCCTGTATGTCAGACTGATTCATTCCCAAGTGTATTACCTAAGGGTGGACCGACCATTTGGTTCTTATAGAAATTTGATAGAGGGTTTGGGGCTCTAAACTTTTTCTAGAAGTCAGACAATGACTACTCGGTTTTAGATACAATTCCTTCTCAGCATCTTCAATGAATACTCGGTTTGTAGGCTTTGCAGGGTTCTTCCTAGAAATTTTTTTCGAGTATCAAAAGCCCCATTTTCCATATCCTTAGGGGGGCATTCTTTAAAAAATCTTGGGCTATTTTTCATTACATCTTATAAAAATGTCTGTACTCTTCATGCGGGAATGGCCCTCTTTAAATCAAGGAATTAAGGAATTAAATTACTGATATGGGAATCCCGCATCCCCCCATAGCAGAAGGTCCTTGGGACCAAATCAACTGACTCTGATGTTATGAGCAGCTAGATCTGAACTTAAAAGATAACCGGTCTGACAAAGGAGTGTATATAGGCTATATGATTATGCAATGTTTGAGGCCACCCTTACAAAATTTATAGTTTTCTGTGTAGTGGTTAGTCAAAGCGCCAATTCAAATGGTCAGAAATCTGTTTCTTCTTTTTCTCTTTTCTTTTCTTTAAACACAATTTGGATATAGGTCAAATCACAGCATGAGACAAAACAAACCTCCCCAGTTGGTCCTGAAACACTTGGTCGGGCAGTAGACAGGTAACAAACTATTTTTACAGTGCCTTCTGACTCAAAATATTTAATCAGTATCTTATATGACCATTCACTTAATCCCCATCCCCAACTCTCCTTTCTGAAAAGATTGTATTCTTTAAATGTAAAACTCTGCCGACAAGGGCTTAAGGATTGTTTGCCCTATCCCCCTTATCAAAATACTAGATCTGTCAATGGTACTATGAGAGCGAGTGGACTTTATAAATTAAAGCATTGCCTTGCAATCGGTGATTTTTTAGTATTACTCCCCAATGTCACATTTTTCTCTCTTTGCTGTGACTTTATATACATTTGAACAGGCATTCAATATTCACTGCAATCAGCTGTTTTTCCACATTATCCCACTTTATCTTTTGTAATTAGTAACTTATACAATCTAAAAAGTAAATTTGGAACCTAAAACTCAATATCGGGCAACAGTGTATGTGAAAATCAGTTTGAATGTTTGCAGTTTCCCCTCTGACATTTAGCTTCACATGGACATTATACACGAGACCCTGAACATTTACATATCACTGTAATATGACACTGTGTGTATCACTTATCTGGAGCGGTAAAAGAAGGAAAAATGGCATGTCTGAAATCTATAGATATTGATGTTATAATTCTTGTAATAGACTAAACTAAGCCTCCCTCACCTGAGCTTGTCGCCCTGATTGACGATGACCAGTTTATGCCGCACCCTCTGCGCGTTCAGGAACTTGTGCATGTGGGGCGCGAACTCGAGCAGCTCCTCGAATCTGTCCCTGAAGGGTACGACCACACACAGCTTGTGGTCGCCCCACCGCGGGTCGTCCCCCAGCGCCTCCAACTCCCGGGTCTTCTCAGCGCTCCGGTGCCGCTGTCGCCGCTCCTCTGATGGCTCTGCAGCCTGGTGTCGGTCGGCCGGGCCCAGCCCTGCAGTGCCCCCATTGTCCTGGTCACAGTGACAGGGCTCGGTGATTGGGGCGAGGACCAGGTAGAGGAAGGAGACCGCGAGCAGCGAGACCACCAGGAGCAGCAGCTTCGGGGGAGCAAGCCTCCACAGACGTCTGGCCATATAACACGCTTCAACGACAAGTGGTCCGTCACTCGCTCCTGGAAAATGAAAAAGGTTACATTCATATCCCTATCAATAAACAGGGGACGCCAATCAACCAAAATGAACCACTTCAGTAATGATAAGTCCAGTTTGTTGGTTTGTTGGTATAGTTTAACATCTGACCAACCTCTCAGGGTTCTTTACAGACTGCACAGGGTAATGCTTTTCAGCTAGTTTTATGCCATATAGATTAAGGACAAGATACGTAACCAGGCAAACACCAGGATGCAACTAAAGAAAGAAAACCATTCCTTGGCCTTGGCCTGAACACAATCCCGTTGACCACTTTAATATTTCACTATGGTTGAAGGACATCAATAGGAACACAGACAGATAAAAGAGAGGGACTCCATGAACATGAAAAGCTGCCAATAACCATTCTTGAAATATTAATGGGGTTCCCTCTTTTATCCGCTTTGGCTTCAAGAGACCAAGAGTGTATTGGTTTATTATTCTGACCCTCTGAATTATCTAACTGACATCATAGTTCTTGTAGACCGATACCCATATGAAGTCAATCGTATTGGAGAACACAGATCAAAGACAGTTATCGTACTTCATTCACTAATAGTGATAGAAGTCATCTGGTGAAGTTTTCTTAGGTCATTTATGTGTACATCATAGAAAAAGAGGCATTTCCATTGAAGGCATATTTTCTGGAGTTGGGTGATCAGCGTCCAATTTGCAACACTTGAGTGTGTTTACTCATAACATTATATTTTGGCCCTACCCAATTTTTTTTTATGACAATTAAAAAAAGTATCAAAATTAAATAAAAACGATTTAAAGAATAGGAAAGGGCATATAGTTGATCGAGAAATTAATTTAGATGTAAGAAATTGTTGTGGAGGGCGTCTGGAGGAATTTCTGAACTTTCAAGAGTGACTGAGCCTAGTTGTTTTAGTTTGAATAAATAGTAAAAGAAAAACACAATTGAATCGACCAAACTACTCTAATATTTTTTGCCCTTGTTAGCTGAACACAACTAATTTTGTGGCTTCTCCGTGTGATTGACTACTGTTCAATGGGTCAGGATTGCTCTATGTTAGCAACTACTGCCCTCAATGACATGCGGAACATGGCCAAATCAATAGCTTATAAATTAATCAATAACACACAGAGAATTTGTCTACAAACAAAACCCCTCATCCCATCCTGACATAAATCTAAAGATATTTAAACAATGGGATTCCCGTTAAACTCTTTAGAAACATGCAATAACACAAGCATAAAGGGTTTGTCAATGGTACTTACTGGTGGCCATCACAGACTTGACCACTTGACATGATGTAGTCAAGAGGTTCCTCTCTCTCTCACACTTACAGAGATCAATTTAAAAAAAACACCCACTGAACACGCAAGTGTATAGTCTGACGGAAGGCCACCCTTAAAAAAAGATTGTTTCCTGTCCATTGCCTGACTGACTTTTTAAGGGCAGACGGGAAACTTGTTTGTCTCTTTGCTTTTGTTGTTTTTTTAAATTTCCACAAAAGTTTTAGTTACAGCCTCAAAAAAGGAAGAAATAGAAGAACCAAAAAGAGATTTCCTGACTTCTCGACTTGTTTTTTTTCCCTGGTCGCCTACTAGACAGGAAACAAACTCATTTTTATGAATAGCCTTTAGCAGGCCAAGCTTTAATGGTGTATGTAGAAACAGATGTTCCCAGTTTACATCCCCTACAGGTGGGGGTGGCCAAGCTTTACTAATAAGCCCATCCCACATCGGGCATGTGCCAGGGTTGGAGAAGGGTTGGACAAAATTACAGTGTTAGCCATCATTGTCCCCCTAGACCTGTGGTTAATGAAACAAGCAACAATTATGTTTTTCTATATCCCCTACTAGTGTTGCTAAAATATCATTATTTCTTACACTTCATCAATTGACAAATTTACAATTTTTCCAGCCAATCAAAATGCGATATTTCAGGGCAAAATAGGGTTGGGCATTGTAGGCTGGGCTGATAGACTTTCAATGTGGTACCTATAGGAAAAATGCACTATCATTAAAGTTTACTATGAAATATTTTCAAAATTGCTTCTGTCCTTATTCCATGAAGACAGTTTCATAATACAAAATTAACCAAAGCAATTTGGTGGAAAAATTGCCCCAGAAATTGGTAGATTGCAGCTTTATGAATACTGTAAACTGAGTTACGTAGGCTGCGAACATAATTATATCATCTGCAGATTAGAGCCAATGTATTTGTCTTACATTTGCCGACTTTTAAAGTCCTTCAGCCTTATCAACATCAATTCTCCCCACCATGGATAGTTCATTTATTGTATTTCACCTGCAGACTAGCCGAAATCAAGGTGCATGCTGGGAATTTTGTAGACAATTTGCAATGCTTAAGTATAGGAATTTTCAATAATCATGGCATATCTTGTAGTCTAATATGATGGAAACCTAGCATTGAATATTTTTCCATTTGGTACCAATATATATTTGATATTTTTCAAGTTGGTTTGAAAATCTATTCATTTCAGAAGGATACATAGCAAATAGTTGTAAACTTTCTATAGTTTTCCAAGAGTTTTTGTCTACATAATCAGTCAAAATTAACCTGCAAGTGCCTCAAATACAGTAAATAAGCTATCCGTGGTAGGGAGAATTAGGTTGTGATTAGTTGGACATCAATTTAATTCTATGTACTGATGTGGTAATTTTGGCTGTTTACTTCACGACAGGGTAGTCCCCCCCCCCCCCCCCCACCCACACACACCCTGCCCTGTTTCCCGGCTTATCCACTCTGTCCACCTCCCCCCTTTGATCCGGTCATAAAACCCAGGTCAAGCAGGGTAGGGGGAGCGGCATCCTCGCAAACCAGTGCCCCAGACGTTACCGCTGTCAGAAGGTAGAGCGGCAGCGGCGACAGGGGCCTTGACTTGAGAAGATGGGGGAGCGGGTGGTGGGACAGGGTTCTATGGTTGTAGGGCGACACACCCACCAAATACTGCCCTCTGATTGGATATTTCAAAATACTATTTTCTAAGATGCTTATCACCCTTCACATAGACCGATTGCCAGTTGTCGCGCATGGCCAAGAAATTATTAACTTCTGCCATATGCTTCAGCATTGGAGGGGGTAAACAAATCCGATTTTCTGATCTATCTCAAATAATTATGAGCTTATTTGGTATTATATTGTAGGTTTTGGTTCTGTTTAACTGTTATTATACATATTTTCGTTGGAGGATGAGTTCAAAAGACATAGGAGACTAAAATCTGATACTTTTGCATTGCGCCTACGGGTCGGAAGTCAACAAGTCGCTGCCAAATCCGCGCGACTAACTAGGGTGGCAGCGCGTCTGCCTGGGGGAAAATATGGGTTGAAAATTCTTGAAACTCCAAGCTTTTTGGGCCATGAAAATTCTTGCATATTCCACTTAATTCCACTTCTCACAAACCTTGCATTTTCGTGGAATAACTTGCTGGTATTGGCCGCTTGAGAATTCTAGAATATTCATGAAACTTCTACCTATGGCAGACCCAACTCAGATTTGCTTGAATTTACTTGCATTTTCATAGTAGGCTGGATTCTCTTGAAATATGTTGCTGGTATTGGCCGGTTGAATAGTCAAGAATATTCAAGATATTCCTTGAACCTTCTTAGATTTTCTAGGTGGCTGCATATTCAAGAATATTCATGGAAATCAAAATATACAGTATGGGCTTGTGGTTATTTCCATCCCTAACATTATCAAACCTATGATAGTAAATTACACTGTTGCCAACCATTCATAAAAGGGATGGGTCTGTAATCCTTATCTTTAGTGATAAGATCTGTAATTTACCTGATACCCTTTGAAAACATGGGTAATTTTATTTAATATACCCTAAAATTTGTCATAATTATTGCATCATTTGGGCATGGAAAATATAAACATTTTCCAGAGAAGAATACCCATTGACCCTTATAATATAGATTGTTTTTGCAATTGATGTCCGTAATTCACTCTGCAAATGCTGGCAACACTGAAATTATCATTCCCTATTACTTATTGGTTCCAACAACATCGTGGTAAATAATTACAGCAAGAAACACCTCATGGTATCTATTAACATAAAATAAAACCTGGTAGCCAAATCGAAAAAAGACTGAATATCAAAAGAATGGCCTACCTCTGGCTGTTAGTCACTATTCTATTATGTCCCTAATATCCGTGCTTCATATCCATCAGTGTATTTAACAGTATTGCCACAGAATTCCTCTTCATAAAATGTAACTTCTCACAATGGTTCTCCTCGATTTCATCAACTATCAAGATGGCTGCCTATTTCCCTCCAAAATTTTCAAATCTCGGGGTCATGTGACTGCCATAGAGAACTTGCCAAAGCTTGGATAAGCTTGAAAAAAACATATTGGTCACATTTTGTCTGTTCTGGAGTCCAAGAAATTTCAAGCTAATGCAATGCCGTTCATTCTGCCTAAAATGAATGTCAAAGATTATCCAAGCACCTTGGACACACTGAACACGCTTGAATGAAAAGTCCAAGATATTTCAAGAAGATTGTATTTTTTGTTGAGTTGGAATTTGCTGAAATTCCATGAAATCCAAGCTCTTATAAAAGTCCTAGAATAATCAACCTAATCCAAGAATGCAGAGGTTGAACTATAATGGATATTCAAGATATTTGAGTATTTACCAGTTAGCTTGGACTTGCTTTCCTCCGGGTGGCAGGAGGTCTATAGGCCGCCACCATGTAATATATTGTAAATATGAATTCTGTCATGGTAAAATGCTTATAAATATATGTTTTATATAAATTATGGGTGTCCATATTATTATATACTTAAACTAATTCTAAGTGTTAGATTGCAATCTAAATGCATTCTCAGATAATCCCCTACCCTACCCAGTACCTCATAACACCCCCCCCCCCCCGCCTTCCCCCTCCTCACTCCTCACCCCCCCCCCCCCCCCGCCTTCCCCCTCCTCACTCCTCACCCCCCCCCCCCCCACCCTTTACAGGTCGGATATACTGGCCATTCGGATATAGTGACAACTTGGGCCTGGCCCAGGGGCAGGGTGGCCACTATATCCGAAGTGCACTTTGTTTAGAAAGTTAGAGCGAAATAACATGTTTTCTCCCATAGTTAAACGTACCACCAACCTCCGTTCGCGATTTCAGTAGTAGTAGTAGTAGTAGTGATTTTATTGACAACAAAGAGTCATACATTTGATCTCATGTGTCATACATAGTAAACTGATACATGGAGTATAAACACACACAAACACTACAATACAATAGGTACATACAACAGTAAACAGATCTTTTCATTCGCTTTAGCACCAAACGAATTATAAAAACTAAGGTTAACATTTTTCCAAGCAACATTAGCATATAGATGCTGGTTGGATGCATCTTTAACTTACATAACATATGTACAGCACCTGGTATAACATTTATACAGCACCAATGATAATACTTGTCTTACAAAAGTGACTAGTTAACAGTCCATGAGCATAGTATCGGGCTGGTCATAAATACTTTACAATGACTAGTCTTAAGGATTGGGTAGATAGATTCATAACATATATACAACTCTATAGCCTACATGTTGACACTTGTCATTACTAAAGTGAACATTTATTGTCTTACATGCTCTTCCCTGAGCTTAAAGGCCGAGTACACATAGGCACCTAATGCCTTAATGACTTTTGCGTCTCTGCTATTCATAATTGAAAAGAATAAATCACCATGTAACATTATACTAGTGTTGAGCCCTGTTGCTTTAAAGAGAGTTAGTCGTAATTCTTTATAGAGTGGACATTTTAAAAGAAAATGTTGTTCATCTTCCACCTCATCCAGTAAACAATTTGGGCATTTCCTTTCTTCTCTTGCAATTTTGGGCCTTAAATGCCTCCCGGTCTCTATTGCTAAAGAATGTGAGCTCATTCGGAATTTAGCAACAGCTGTTAGATGTTTTAGGTTTGATAAATGTAATAAATACGTTTCCATACAATACTCTTTCTTATATGTTTGAAATGATACTAGTTTACCTTCTTTTTTTGTGGATATTCTGGACATACAACACTTCATATGCGAGCTATAAATTCTCTCCTGGAGGTCCCCTATCATTCTATATCTCACAGCTGATGGAGCAGCTACAAAAACTTCTGGTGCAAAAATGTTCAAAGATTCTAGTAGTTTTGCAACCTCTGACCACCAGTTAGTTTGGCCATGATTGTGAAGCTCCACAAGTGAATCAAAAGCATTACGAATGGGGTCATTTGCTTGAAGATTGGCTATTCTAAACCAATACTTAAGGACATTTGTATTTCTTCTCAATTGTACTGGGAATCTTCCAGAACCACTCAAAAGAGCATCTGTTGGAGTTTGTGACCTGAGACCCAATGCACTTTTAATATAATATAAATTGAATTTTTCTATTACTTCATTTTGCCTAAATTTGTACCAGGTTTCAAATCCATATTCGATTATTGGTAATATCTGCGAGTCAAAAACCTTAAATGCTAGCTTTGGTGATTATTTACCAAGCACTTCACCACTTAGTTTTCTCATTTGGTAGTTTTTCTTTACGAGCTTGCCCAGTCAGATAATTTGGCATTGTACTTAGTGGGTCCTTCTGGCGTGTATTGAAAATGAAACCAAGATATTTGTACTCATCTGTGACATCGATGGTGTCAGATCCTATCTTAAAATCTGTTTTGCTATCTTTCTTCTTATTGAAGATAAGTACCTTTGTTTTCATCAGACTAACAATCATATGCCACTTTTTACAAAATTCAAACATTCCATCTATCTGTGCTTGCAAACCCTCTGCTGTATCTGAACATAAAACCAAATCATCGGCATATAAAATGTACTGTACTATAGTGTTGTTCAGAACAATGCCATATCTGTGTTTCAGGAATTTCTTTAGATCATATAGATACTCTGTAAATAACTTAGGGCTGATCATCCCACCTTGTAGTACCCCACATATATTCTCTATCTCGTCGCTTAGTTCCCCATTTACCTTAACCCTGCACCGTGATTTAGTATATATGCTTTGTATTACCTGTAGGAATTTCCCACCAACACCACGCATTTTAAGCTTATGAATTAGAGCAGCACGGTTAACATAATCAAATCCTTTGGTAAAGTCTACGAAACATACATAAAGGGACTTGTTAACAAACTTCTGTTTCATTATCAATGAGTACAGAATGAAAGCATTGTCCGCAGTCATCCTGTCTTTCATGAACCCAGATTGAAATATGTCATTGTCCGATAAGATTTCATTTTTCATACAGAGGCGGGAATTTAGAATTGATTCAAATAGTTTTCCAATAACTGGCATTACTGTAATTTTTCTATAATTATCAGGATTGAGTGTACATCCTTTCTTATGAAGTGGGTTAATAATTCCCTCACACCAACCAGTGGGGTATTCTCCAGATTGTAAAACATAATTAAACATCAATGTTAATGGTAATGTTATTTCTTTTTCTGCAGATTTCAAAAATTCCCCTGATATGCCGTCAATACCTTGTTTTTTAGTTTCAGTGAAATTTCGCTGCGCGATAGACCCCATGCCGGTCGCGCCGAAACCCCGATAATTCGCGCGGATTTTAGTGAAAAACAAAGTTCCGGTCCCATAGGCGCAATGCTTAAGGATCGACCGGAACTTCGGAACTGGCACGGGGTCTATGCACTATTTTTAGACCAGCATATCTTATAAGTTATGTATAGGCCTATATATATATATTAGGGCGACCCCCCCCCCCCCTTATTTTTTTTTTTTTTTCAAATGTCTGGATCCGTCCCTGCTAGACACTGGACTAGGCAAACCATCGACACCACTGCTATTGCTAACGCCGTGCCAACCTGTAAGCTCCAGATTTGTGAATTTTACTATTTTTAGTGAATTCTGAGAAAATATTAATACAAATTTGTAATGCAACAAGGTCGAAAATTCGGGACTGTCCCGGGACACTTGGCAGGCCTGGGCTAACATAGCTATTTTATAGACATTAGACCAACACTCTCGGTGTTGTGTACCCCTCCCTCCTTGACGGCCGTGTACGACAACTCCTTGTATTATCGCCCCCCCCCCCCCCTCCCCGGCCTCCCTCGTGCACCTACCGTCTGTCGGCTCAGGCCCCGGTCAGTGGACGACTCGGGGTGTATCAGGGGGTAGGACGGTGGTCTGGACACGTCGACAGAGCTGTATGTACACGGAAACATCCAGAAATATGGTCTTCTTTCCCTGGTCTGGGGAGAAGACGACCCAACACGTAGCCGGAAGCAGTTGACTATGTCGACGGTAGGCGGCGCCACCAGGGGAGGTGTTACAGGTGCCCGCCACAGGGGGGCGCCACGCACGGAGGGGTTAGTCAAGATCTATGCTTTTGATTGTATTTAACATCATTGGAATAGAATAATGCTTTTGTTTTAAGCTTTGGCCATTTTATTGTTTTTAAGGCCGTTATTGTTTTCATATTTTTTTTACATTTTACATCATAAAAATATAACTAGGCCTATGATCTAAATCAAAGATTTGAGACACGCTTCCCTCGGGAAGAATATTTTAAAATGGTTGAGACGTTTCAAAGCCGTTGAGACATGATTAACTGAGAAATCGTTTTAAAAACAATAAAAGCTAAGATATAATTTTCTCAACTTTCTTACCCCTTTTCACTTTCAATTCCCGATTTCAACAGAAGTTTGGCACTCCCATTAGATAGCTTAGATATTCAGCTTTCATATGATATATCAGTGGCGGATCCAGGGGGGGGGGGGGAGGGGCAAAAGGGGCAATTGCCCCCCCTAGAAAAAAAAGAACTCTCATAGTTTTGCCAAATCTGAGAAGAAATTTTGCAAGGTAAATCATAGGGGATTGGGGCAGACATCTTGCCCTCCCTAGAAGACAGACTCTGGAAGTAGTATAGGTTTTGAGGGAGTTCACGTCATCGACCATTTTTAGTGAGGGAGTTCACGTCATCGATAATTTTTAGGGGGATAGTTCACGTCAAACAATTGCAAATTGCAAATTTTAGAACTGGAAATAGAAATATTCTTGTGATTAATGTTGAAAATATTTTTATATGTTATTATTGATAATAAGCTTAAGAAAATGTCAGCTGAAAAATTGGTTATTGCTGATGAAGTATTGCAGTCTATTGCAGATTTGCTTTATTGTGATTGGGAAAGTTTGGCAATATATTTAGAATTAGAGAGCAAAGATTTGCATAGAATTCGAGGTAAAGATAAAAGTACTGTGTTACAGTCTAATATATTACAAATGTTAAATTTATGGTGGGATCGAGTGGATAAAAATGATTATTTGAACGAGTTAATTACAGCTTTATCAAGTTTGTATCGTTATGATTTGATTGAAATTGTTTTAAGTTTTATACCCAAAAATGATAAAAATATATCTGATAATATTATTCAAGTTTTATTTTTACAGTTGGCTGAGCGTTTAGTGATGGATTGGAGAAATTTAGGAATTTATTTGTCTATTTCTTTAACTGAAATAGATAATATTTTTTATGGTTTATATGAACCAAAAGTTCATCGTGCTTATGAAGTTTTAAAGGTTTTTCAATTACAATATGGTTATTTAAATTTAGATAAATTATTTAAAGTTTTGAGGCAAATGAGGAGATTAGATGTGATTGAATTTATTACTAGACATATTAGGCATTAACTTATTTGTTACATTTGGTTTCCCTCTGGTGGGAAGTTATTGTATATTGTGTCTCTCTCTAGTGGGAACGAATTGAACCTTGATGATTTATAGTGTTTGCAGACATGGTACATGACCTCCATATTGGATTGTCGTAACTTTTGAAAGTTTGTTTACATTTTTAGTCTTGATATTTACAACTCCTATTTCTTAGATACTTTACGAGGCTATTGCTTGACGCCTAATTATGAAATAAACACAGGTTAAGAATTTTGCATTTTACAATTATTTAATTTGGTACGATATCGTGGTATGAAAACCGGTTGTGCGTATCTACATGCAGAATGCTGTCTTTTTGCAAGTTTGTTGTAAGAGTGTTGTGTTGCAGAGTGGTCGTTGAGCTAATCTTGAAATTTTTCGACTTTTGGAGAATGAACATAGTTTTTGAGATTAGCTTAGCGGTCATGACGTGGTTTTAGGTGATTCTAGTGTTAATGTACCCCGGTTAAAAGCCTCGGTATGGAGTAAACGCGCACTTCAGAGCAGACCCTTTTCGCGTTGTAACGGTGTGTGCGTATGCAACAGCACACTAATTTGGACATTTTGTCTATGTACGTAGGACGCTCTGGTAGAGAACGCCGAGCGGACACACTTTGTACCGGCTTACTTGATTTACAGCGACGCAGGGCGCTCCGGTAGATAACGCCGCGCTGTCTGCGAGGAATCTAGACCTCCGTGCCTGGTCTAACAATACTCGCTCTCCCGCGAGTGGGCTGGCTACCAGGCTAGTGTTAATGTAGTTTTGTGCGGAGTGACACGAGGGTTGAGACGTACATTAACCTAGGTGATTCTAGTGTTAATGTAGCTTTGTGCGTTTATGAATATGAAATAATTTTTTTAAGTTACATTAAAGTATTTGTTTCAGTGTTTATTATAGCTTTAGCTTATTTTACTTTTGATTAGTGTGATATAGCTGTAAATCTAGTAATAGTGTTCTTTCACAAGTTTTATGAAATCAAGCTGTAAATCTAGTAATAAATCTAGTAATAGTGTTCTTTCACAAGTCTTATGAAATCAGTATGTTGGTCTAGGAAATTGATATTTATGGTTTGGGCACAGATCCAGGTAATCTTTTTTGTGTCAGTATGTGTATTGGTTAGAGTAATTTATATAATATTGGTGACGCAGTTGGGGCGTACGTATAGCTTGGAAGAATAAACATAATCGACTTGCTTGATTATATTGGTTTATTTGCAGAGAAGATAAGAAAGCGTTAAGATATATATATACAGTTTTGTAGCATATTAAAGCGCAAGTGTAATAATTGACAAGGTTTAATTTGGGCTATAGCACTTGTCAGTTATTATATTTGACTTTAGTGAAAACAACCACTTTATAATGCATTAATAATTGAAAGCATTTGGCTAAGAATTGTATAAACATATTAAGAATGGTTAGTACATGTACATTAAGGTTCATTTTTAAAGGTAAATAAACAGCAAACTTGAATAAATGTAAATACATTTTGCTTAAACAATAAAGTGTTGTGAACACATTAAAATTGTAGCTTTTATATAAATTGGTTAGCTGAATATTGTAAATACATTGAACTAAACAAAGTGATGCGAATATACTAAAATTGTAGCTTGGATATATAAATTTGGGTAGCTGATAAGCTGTGAACATACTAAAATTGTAGCTTGGATATATATATAAATTTGGGTAGCTGATAAGCTGTTGAGGTCTAATGGTAAGTCTAAATATGATAGTTAATTATTTCTTCTTGTGTGGTAACATACCTTCTTGGTAGAGGTACGAGGAGGGGTTTTGAGATATATATGTATGTATGTTTATTGATTTTTAAGAGTTTGCTAAGACATTTTTGAAATATTTTAAAATGAAAGTTTGTTTTATAATAAATATGCTTCAATGTTTAAAGTTTAAATGATTATATTAAATTAAGAGTGAGAGAAAGTTTATGTATTCCCTTTCAGTACCTTACATGGAAGGTTCTGGATGTTGTGTCTCGTTTCCATGTGGGTATTTTTGCTTTGTACGAGGAGGTACTGAAGGGATAAAAGTTTGAAACGACTTTATAAATTAGCAAATTATTAGATATTCAATTTTATATATTTTCGTTTTGTTTATATAAATGTAGTGAGAAAAGATAGTTTAAGTTAATGCGCGCGTTTTATAATATAAACGTATACTATTTTGGTTTATTATTAAAAATGAAAACCTATAAGCACCTTAAATACTTTCACAATCATAACATAATGTTATTGTCTTGTGATTGGCTGAGACTAATAAAGAGGGTATAAAAGCTTTGTGTTGATCTTTTGCGCGCATTTCTTTGGTGTGGTTAATTGTAGTGTGGTAAAGAGCGCCGTTGGGCCCGCGTTGGGCGCAAGTGCGTGCTTTGTTAGGCGTAAGTGCAAGTTTGTGGAGATTGATATTTTCGGAGGTGGTTGTGGAGATTGACGTTTCTAGAGGTGGTTGGAAATTGCTTTCTTGGTTTGGAGATTGACGTTTTTAGAGGTGGCTGGAAATTGCTTTCTTGGTTTGTGGAGATTGACGTTTTGATTTTAGCTAGCGTTAAGCGCTAGTTGAAATTATTTTTGGTCTGTTTTACTTAAGATAATTTTAGTTAGGTGATTGTTGGTTGTTGCTTTTGCTTTTGTTGAAATTTCAGCTTTATAGTTTTGCGACTTAGAGCTTCAAGATCAAGCTTGGCGTCATTCATCACAGGCACATTATAAACAGGTAAGTGTACTTATTTATTTATTTGTGAGAAATATTGAATTGTATTGTATTTAGTGTGGTACCGAACAGGTAAGTGTATTTTTAGAAATATGAAACAATACGTGTATTGTGATATAATATGTTCTGAAAGTTCAAATTTTAAAAATGTTTCTGAAAGTTCAAATTTTAAAAATGTTTCAGTTAATTCTCAATATTTAGCTTATTATGATTTTTTTGTCAGGTCTAAGTATTTTCAGGTGCAAAGTATAGAAAGGGATAATAATTTGAAACCTATTCGAGTTTGTATATGTATTTTTCAGAATAGTTTGAATAAGTCTGTGGTGTTAAAGGAGCATAATTAAGATGTCGCATGATAAGGTTTATGTTGTTAGGCTTTCTGAAAAGGCTAATCTTCCAAAGAGAAGTTCATTATTTTCAGCAGGATTAGATTTGTATAGTGCTTATGATTATATTTTACCAGCAGGAAAAAAACTTGAAATTAAAACAGATTTACAGTTTGAGTTTCCTGAAAAATGTTATGGAAGAATAGCATCTAGATCTAGTCTTTCTAAATATTATTCTATTGAAGTTGGAGCAGGAGTTATTGATGAAGATTATAGAGGAAATGTTAGTATTATTTTGTATAACTTTGGAAATTTAGATTTTCTTATTAAGGCTGGTGATAGGATTGCTCAAATTATTTTAGAGCGTTATTCAAATGCCAGTGTTTATGAAGTACAAGAGTTAAGCAAAACTGATCGTGGTTGTAAGGGGTTTGGTTCTAGTGGATATTGTTAAAGTGCTAAGGGTTTTATTTTACAAGTTAATAGGAGGTGAGGGAGTAGGAGAAGGTGAGGGAGGAGAAGGTGAGGGAGAAGAAAAAGTTTTAAAAGTAGTCATTTCAATTTCTTCTTGTACTACGCTAATAGATTCAAAGCTTTCAGAGTTTAGAGAATTGAAACTGCTAGTGTATTCAGAAGGTGCTTGTGCTTCATTAACATTAACATTAATATTAAATCGAGATCTCATATGAAGTGTGGTTCGCTGAATAGATCGAATTCTATATTGTTCAAATTTGTTTTGCCAAGTTTTTCTGAAAAGTTTATAAAGAATAAAAGATGTTAATATAATACCAAAAAGAACTAAGAAAGATAAGATTCCTGCTATAATATCAGCTACTGGTACGATATTTTTTGGAGTTGATTTGTCAATAGGTTTAGGTGTAGATGCGAAAGATGCGTTAGGTGTTTTTGGTTCATTTGAAAATGTTGTATTTATAGGTATAGTGACTTGTGGTTGGCTTGAACTGATAAATGTAGAGGTTTGCGCTAGACTTGTAGGATGCGGTTGGCTTGAAGTACTGATAGAGGTTTGCGACAGACTTAAAGTACTGATAGGTGTGGAGGTAGTAGAGGTTTGCGGTAGACTTGAAGTACTGATAGGTGTGGAGGTAGTAGAAGTTTGTAGCCGATTTGAAGTAATAGGTGTGGAGGCTTGCGATAGACTTGAAGTTTTGGGTGAGCTGAAAGTATAAAGTATTTTGCAAATAATAAATTACATACAGATTAATATTTTATAAAACTTTTGTTAGAAGTTAGGTTGGATATGATGCTAGATTTGTTGTTAAAAAGATATTAGTAGTTTTATAAATCTCTTGAAATTAGTGGACTTAGAGTTTGTTTGAGTTACTTGTGTTGTAGAAATGTTCTTCAGATGAATAAGTCTAATAGTTGACTAGTTTCAGAGCATTCATGAGACTTAGAGGACTTAGAAAATTTCTTAGTTTATAGATATTGCATTGAGATTACCAGACTTATAGATTGGTGACTGGTAAAGTTTCTGAGTTGGGTGACTTTTCACAGAATTCCTTTCTAGTATCTTTGACTTATTTTCTTGTGAGAAGGGCTCTAGAATTTTACTACAGAAAATATGAAAAGGTTTAACCATCCACGGTGGAATTAAATCTCTTAAGATTAGTGGACTTAGAGTTTGTTTTAGTTACTTGTGTTGTAGAAATGTTCTTTAGATGAATAAGTTTGATAGTTGAATAGTTTTAGAGCAATTGTGAGATTTGGACTTAGAAAATTTCTCAGTTTGTAGATATTGTATTGAGATTACCAGACTAATAGATTGGTGACTGGTATTAAATTGTGATAGGCTGAATAGGGATTATAAATATTAGTTTAGATAAAGCTATTAAAACATATGTTGCTAGATTTGTTGTTAAAGATATTAGTAGTTTTAAATTATGATAGGCTGAATAGGGATTATAAATTATATATTTACATGGACCAACTTGAAGTACGTGGCTGGCTTGAAGTAATAGGTGTAGAGGCTTGTGACAGATTTGTTGAAGTTTTGGGTGAGCTGAAAGTATAAAGTATTTTATAAATAATAAATTACATATAGATTAATATTTTTGTTAGAAGTTAGGATGGATATAATGCTAGATTTGTTGTTAAAGATATTAGTAGTTTTAAATGAAACTTAAGCAGTTAGCATGAGTGACTTTTACGTAACTATGATGTTTGTTGCTTTGTTTAATATTAAAAGGTTCAACTTAGTTTACCATATAGGAATGTTAGGAGGAAGCATGCTGTTTTATTTTTAGGTTTAGAGTGCATTTTAAGACCAATAACTTACATGGTATTTGGAAATGAAGATGCTGGTTTCATAGATGTAGTGGTTGTACTTAAATCATTAGTTTGAGTCTTTAATGCGTCAGTGAAATCGTGAGTTGTTTTTGTTTCAGTTAAATCAAATAGGGCATTAGTTGTCTTCAAGGCATCAGTTGTTTCAATTGCTGAGCTAAATAAAAAAATTACGATTAGTTTGGTTAATATAGTTAGGACGGTGCAAAGTGAATATTGTTTAAGGTAGAAGTTAGATGTCGCCACTGCTTTTGCAGTTAGCATGTGACTTTCACGAAGACTATGATGTTTAATATTAAAAGGAGGTTTAACTTACGTTTGTCATATAGGAATGTTAGGAGGAAGCATGCAGTTTATTTTTTTAGGTTTAGAGTGCATTTAAGACTAATAACTTACATGGTATTTGGAAATGAAGATGCTGGTTTCATAGATGTAGTGGTTGAACTTAAATCATTAGTTTGAGTCGTCAATGCGTCAGTTGTAGTTAAATCAAATAGGGCAATAGTTGTCTTCAAGGCATCAGTTGGTTCAATTGCTGAGCTAAATAAAAATTACGATTAGTTAGGTTAATATGGTTAGGTTGGTGTAAAGTGAATATTGTTTAAGGTAGAAGTTAGACGACGTTACTGCTTTTACAGTTAGCATGAGTGACTTTTACGTAACTATAATGTTTAACTTAGTTTGTCATATAGGAATGTTAGGAGGAAGCATGCTGTTTTATTTTTAGGTTTAGAGTGCACTTAAGACTAATAACTTACATGGTATTTGGAAATGAAGATGTTGGTTTCATAGAAGTTGGTTTTTCTGTTGCTTTTAATCTGAATAAAAATTAATGTTTAGAATTTATTCTTAAATTCAAAAGATTAGAAAACTTTGGATATGAAAGGTATTTATATAATGTTCAGAATTTAAGAAACTTGTTAAGCTAAAATTTAAGAAACTTAGAAGGTATTATATTTGAATAATTTTATACTGTTAATATTAAGTGAGTTAAGCCTATACTTACATGCATTTTCCTGCTTCGCATTGAAATGTAATTCCACTTGTTTTGATAACTGCAAGGAATGGGAAGACATCTATGTCGTATTTGATGAATTGTTGCTGTGATGTAGCGGGGGAAATTAGAAAGATTTGCGTAGTTCTTAGCGTTATGTGTGTGAAAGTTGTCGGTAAACAGTAGCAGATAAGCGTGTCCAAGTTGTCGGTTAAGGAGCAGTCGTTTCTGACAGAACAACCTAGAGTTTTCGTCAAAATGGTTAGGAAGAGAAGTAGGAATACTAGTTTGGTCGACATGATGGTTCTGCGCATTTGATTTACTTTAGAGATGAAGTGAGTGTTGGTCGGCGTGTTCTAGATTTAGATTTATCAATAAGTTTAAGGGCATTAATGTAAGAAATAGTTTCCATTGATTACGGGCTGTAACTTAGTCCACACTTATCAAGTATTTTTATGTAGGCTTGGCTTGGAGTAGATAAACTTGTCTGAGGTTCACTTGGTACTAAATAATTTGTGTTGAGAGGTTCCCTCTGGTGGCTAGGCATCAACTATAGACATGTGCTGGAAGGTTCCCTCTGGTGGCTAAGCATTAACTGTAGACAGAATAGAGACTTAGCTTTTACGCTGATTAGCTTTTACGCTGGGCGTTATTTGATTAATGTTTTGACTAGATTTGAGACATACTAGGGTGGGGTCTTTTTTATGCTTGAATTTATAGATTTTTCATTAAGTACCTTCTCGCCTGTGTTTGGTGTTAACCAATTTAGATTATATTGGTTTTTTGCCTAAGTTTAGACAGATGTCTAAAGACGCTGTTAACACCTGTAGTAGAGATGAACAGTGTGACGTTAGGCCTTTAGGCTTAGTTTGGGTAATGTAGTGAGGGTTCCCCAGTGAATGACAACACTGTTCATGTCTTATTACAATAGGTAGCTAATGCCCTCTGGTGGATTGATGTTTAGACGCTTAGATAACTTAGGTATTGTCGTATCGCGTTATTTGTTTTCTGACCGCTTACGCACTTCATATATGTGACCGCAGGCGTCGCCACCTACGTTTTTATAGGCAATACGTTAGGTGGCGCAGCGGCGCTGTTTATCGGTGGATTTTAATGACAGGATCGGAAAGAAGAGATTTTGCCGCTTAGTCAAGCAATGCTTCTAAAAAGGGCAAGTTGCGCAAAATTACCTTATCTCAGCATAGCTACAGTGTTGTGGTGATGGAGCATTGTGCATCAATTGCACTGTGATAATTCTGGTACTTTAGAGAAACAGCCTTGGCAAAATGTGTCATAGATATGTTCAAGTAGTATATTGTGGTTAAGTTATGATATGGGTTAAATTTATATATTTGTGTTAATGTTTATTTTTAAGATATATAAGGCGTTTAAGGTAAGTTTATTTGAATATGCATGAAGCTTTGTGCTTAAATAAGCTTATGATTATTATATTTGGTGTTTGCTTTTGCTTAGGAGGTAGGTGTACAGAGGATTAAAGATTGTTTTTAAGGCTTAAGGTTAGTTTACAAATGATTGTTATACATTTTGAGAAAAGTGTTTATGAGCCTTATTGTTCTTGTTACTTTTGTTTAGTTATAAATAAAGTATTAAAGGAAGGTGAAAATATAGGTAAGCTTATTGCTGCATGTCCTAATGGTACATTAATAGATTTTTCTAAAATAGAACAAATCACAGAATTAGTACAGGAATTGAATAGATTTCTTTTTAAATTAAGTTTAAAAAGATTAGTTTTGACATTTATTTTGAATAAATTTCCTAAATTAACACCAGAAGATGTAGATCAGTTAGAGATTCCTGGTATTTTGAAAAAAGATATTACTAATTTTGAGGAAGAGGAATCTAGGCAATTTGATGAAGTTGCAAATACAACAACGTTTGTTTTGTTGATTCGGCATCATGTTGGTTTTCGTGTTAAAATAGAACAAGTATTAGAAATTCTTGATTTTTGAACTTATATACATTGGTAGGTATGAGACGTGTGTTTTATTTTTATAGATATAGGTACGATACAATTAATAAGAAATTTTGTAAATTAGTTTGTTCATGTATAGATTGTCAGTTAATATTGGTTAATTTTCGATACAAGAAAGCATATAAACTGTTTTTTAATTTAAATCAAATTATTACAAGACATGAAATTCATAATTTAAGTGCTAAAATTTGCGAGTATTGCAAAGCTAAACCAGATTTTTATTTAACAATGTCTTCTGATTTTTTATTGGGTTATTCAGAATTTTTAATAAATATAGCTCAGATTTATCTTATTGTAATGAAACACGCCTCCTTTAGATTGGGTTACAAGTATCGATAGTATATATTAATGCAAGTAGATTATAGTGTAAACTTGGTTATTTTTGGTTTAAATTTTACTCCAAATATTCATTTTGATATTCCGTATATTTATAAAAGTATAAAGAATAGTTTTTTATATAGAGGATCATTAACTTGTAAAAATAAATTGTATACTTTGAAGATTACACGTAATGGATTTTGTTCAATTTATTTAAGAAGAAATTTTTCAAGTTTATTACCAAATATTAAGATAATAGCTTTAGAAGTTTATGAGTATATTAGGGACTTTTGTGAACAGGAAATAGTTAGTGTAAATATAACTCCAAAGAACATTCAAATTACCTTTCAACTTGTATTTAAAACAACACCGGATTTTAAGGTTTTTTGTATAAAAATTGCAGATTGTTTTGAAAAAGAATATGAATTTGAAATTAAAGAATCTAATTCTAGTGAATCTATATGGTTGCCTTATGTAAATAATAGTTCATATTTTTCAAGTTTACGTATCAAAATTAAAGGTAAAAGTAAATGTATTTTCACGTTTTTATATTCTTATAAAGGAAGTTGTTTAACTGATAATGTTTTAGATTTTAAAAGAGTTTGTGATAGTTTGAGATTGTGTTATTTAAATAATTTACATTTATGGCCGCCGGAGTGTTAGATAGGTTACTTTTGTTAATTATAGAATTTCTTTTAAGACATAATGAAGAAAATAAATTATTTTGGAATAAAGTTCGGACAGATAATTCACATTTTTTTAGTTTTTGTTTTCAACTTTTAACAGAATGTGAGAATGAAAGGAAAAAAATAAATATTCTTAAAGAAGAATTAAAGGTTGAACTTTTGTCTGCTTTAAGAAATCAAGATATAACGAGAAATTTAGCCTTTAGAATTTTATCTAGTGAAGATGAAACTATTAAGCTGGACTTGCGTTCTTCACAAAGTTCAATTATTCAGTGTCTTGTTGATATTCTTAGAATAAATATAACTGTTTATCGAAGTGATTCTCGATCATTTAATTTTACATGTTGTACAGAATTGTTTCGTATAGGTTCACCTTTTGTTATTCAATGGAGTAAAGTAGAAAATGCTTTTATAGAAGTAGCTTTAGATTATCATATGTCAAAATATAATTCATTAATTGAGTTTCCAAAACATAAAGTGAAAAGCAAAAAGCGTAAGCATGAATATAAAAGTGCTGAGTTTTTATCTTCTACTTCAGATTCAGATTCAGATTGTAAAAAACAAATACATGGTCAAAAAAGTACTTGTACGAAATCTTTAGGTTTTCATACTAAGAAAAAAGCAAGAGTTGAAAATTTTGAGAAAGCTGTAACTAAAGAAAAGGTTAATGATAGTGATTCATCTTTGGCTCGAGATTTGTCACTATCAGAAAGTGAAAATGATGATTATGATGATAAAGCTAAGAAATTGGAATCAGAATTAGAGCTTGAAAAAAGAGATGATTTTATGGGCGAACTAAACAAATTACAGCAATCTAATAATGATATGAAATTTCATAAGAAATCTCAGAAAAAAGATGTTATGGTAAATGTTTCAGAAACAGGAAAACATTTACAGGATTTTTCACCATATTCTGATTTGTATTCTGATAATTTTAATAAGATAGAATGTAATATAGATAAGTTTGTAGAAATAACTGAAAGGTTGAAAAAACACGCCTTAGTTCTTCAAAATAACTTACTGCCAGGAAATATTGAGAATTGCTTGTGTTGTCCTGTTCATTGTGCTCAAGCTTTAGTTAAGGCTACAAAAGATAAGCGAGGACCAAAAAAAAAAAATTAGAATGTTCATATTGTAAGAAAGAGTTTATATCTTTAAGTTTATTGCGTTTACATATTTTGGTTAAGCATTCTAATTATGATCCTAAGAATCATATATTTACACCAGTTCCTTTGAGATCTTCTTTAGTAATATTAAAAAAGTATCATCCTGATTAAATTTATTATATATTTATTTAGGAATTTCAAGTTGATAAAAGTAAGTATTTGAAATGGATACTGCTTGTTCAAAAAGTTTTGCTCGCTTGATGAAAAGGAGCTTGTATTTTTGTGCTTTAGTGTCATTTTATTTTGGTAAGTTAAATTTACCTTTGTTAATTGAAATTCCTAGCCAAGAATTTTTATCTGAAGATGAGTGTTTACAATTAATAGAAATATTAAGTGAAGAACTTACAGATGATGCATGTTTTTTAAAGTTGAAATATTTTTCTTGCGCGAGTCTTTTATTTTTTTCATCGTATTTTCAATGTGATATTGTTTTAGATTTTATTTATTTATCCATGTGGGAAAATGATAAAAAAATAATTGAAGTTTTAAGAAAGTCAATTTATTTTTATGGTTTAAAAGATTGTTTCACAAAGGTAGTTTTGGATTCAGTAGCATCGTATTTGTATATGTCAGTAGATGATGTGATTGATTTAGGACATTTATGGGAAATTAATAATAATAGTAGTCCTAATTGTTCAATGAGGTTGTTAGCTAAAAAGTTAAGAGATACTAGGCGGTGTCGTAGGTTACTTTTTTCTTTTTTTACATTACCTTGTGCTCAATGCCATTCACGAATTATTTTTAATTATAAAGGTTCAGATAATACAGTTTTTTTAAAGTGTTGTAAAAGACCTATTCATATTTCAAGATGTTATGAACATTTTATTTCTTCTAGTTTTGATTTGCAGGTTTATTGTCCCTGCTGTAGAACTCCTTGGCGAAATGCATTACCCCAAATAGAAACAGCTTCGAGGAAAAGGTGTTTAGAAGATTTTCTTATGCATATGAGAGATTATCCTAAACACATAAGAACATATTCTTCTTCAAAATTAATGCGAAATGTGAAAGTTCAAAAGGAAGACTGATGAGGCAAAGTGATTAAATTGTGATGTGATTAGGATTGATATTAGATTTTATAGATTTGTTTTAATAAATATTTAAAATGTTGCAGAACGAAGAACTAGAATCATTCAATTATACAGTAGTTTCAAATGTACCACATTCAGTAAGAGAAAATAAGACAAGTCATTTTTATACTGAAATACCAGCTACACGTGAATGTAAAGGTTACTGGGAAGTAGCCTTATTGGAGATTGATTTTTTGAAATCGTGGTATAATGTACCAGAGCATCCAGAGCAATCTAGAACTTATGTAATTGTGCGAGATATTTTTGATTTAAAAGACCAAACAGTAGAACAAATTAATTCATTAGATGAAGTTGTTCCTAATTCTATAAAAAAAGTAAATAAGGTATTTGCTTTAAAGTTTGGAAATTATGAAATTAAGGATATGATAAGTGAAATGAATGAAAAATTTGCTAAATTAAAAATGGAAGTAAATGAAGCTCAACCTACTTATAAAAATTATAAAAGATATACTAAACTTTATATTGATAATCAAAATTTAATTTGTACTTTATATGTAGGTACAGGAGATGTAGTTATTTTGTCTGAATATATTGCTACGGTTTTACGCTTAAATAATTGTGAAGGAATTAAAAAGTATACTTCAAGAGTTACTGTTAATGGGGAGAAAACATTTACAAATTTTATTGAGTTTAGAGGACCACCTTTATTGAAAAAGCCACCTTCTACTGAAAATGAATTAGATTCTGAAGGAAATCCAATAAGGGATGAAGAAATTTTAATAAAAGGTTTTAATGATGTAATATCTCTTAATAGGAAGGGACCATATAATGAGCTTTTTCAACCACAATATGGAAAAGATTATGTAGGAAATGGAGTTCCAGTTTTTCCAACAGACACTTCAAATATATACATTTATTCTAATATTGTTGATTATGAGTATGTAGGTAACATTCAAACAAAATTACTTAGAACTGTTAGGGCTAGTGGAGTATTTGGTGAACATATTAAGCACACTTATTCCCATCCATTGTATAAGAAATTAGCTTATGATAGGTTGCAGGATATAGAAATACAAATTAAAACTGATGATGGACAGCTTGTTAAATTTGAATATGGAATTGCTGAGTTAATTTTGCGTTTTAGAAGATTAAATAGATAAAAAAATAAAATGAATGAAATAAAGAAAAGAAAAGCTTTTGGTAAACTGTTAAGAAGTTATGATATAGTTCCTTTTCAGCGTGCTATAGATATAGAATTATTTTTTCAACGCAAGTTTAAAGTTTTACTAGAAAAAATTAAGAAAGGTTTATTGAGGCATGGTGGCATAAAATTTCAAATTAGTCTTAATGTTGTATTAGGTAAATATAAATTGGATACATCAAGGTATTATGAAATTAAACCTTGGTTTCAAAGCAATATGACTCAAGTTTTAACATTTTTATCTGTAAAAGAAAAAATGATACAAGCTATAAGAATACTTTTAGCATTTTTTGATGGGTTTATTCAGATGGGTTCAGGTTGGTTTTTAAAACAAATTAATGTTTTACGTTTATCAGTTTATAAATGTAATCCTTTTGGAGGGTGTGCATCTGTTTCATTACCAATTCCTAATAAACATTCTATTCTTAATATACGATGTTCTGATGACAAGTGCTTTTTGTATTCTGTGTTAGCTGCTTTTAAAAAGTGTGTAAATCCTAATAGATTTACATCTTATTTAGGTTTAGTAAGTTCTTTAAATTTAAAGGGTCTTTCTTTTCCAACTAAAATAAGTGAGATTCCAAATTTTGAGAAAAATAATAATTTAACGATAAATGTTTTTGGGTTATTTAGTCAAAATGAAATGGGATTTGTAAATAATAATAAATATTTACCGTATCCAATGTATATTTCAACAAGCTTTGATGATAAACATCGCAAACATATTAATTTACTTTTGTACAAAAATCATTATATGTTAATTCGAAATATTAATTCATTCATAACACCATTTTATTGGAAAAAAACAAGGTATTTTTGTAATAAATGTTTAATTTCATTTAGAGATAAAGTTGGTTTACAACTTCATAGTAAAGCAAATTGTACAAATAAAGTTTATACTGGACAAACTTATAAGCTTCCTTTAATAGGTGAAAAAGAAATGTTTCGAAATCTTTCACGACAAATAAAAAATCATTTTATTATTTATGCTGATTTTGAAACATTAAATAAAAATGTAAATAAGTTAAAAGGTAAGTCTATTATGAAAACAAGACATGAATTAAATGCAGTAGGTATTTTATTTTTATCAAAGTATAGTAAGTATTCTAAACCACCTTTTCTTTATATTGGTCCCAATGTTCTTAAAAACTTTTTTGGATATATTTATCAAGTGCGTGCAGAGATATCTTGTATTTTTGAAAATGATAGAAAACCTTTAACTTTAAATTCACAGGATATTTTACATCTCGCTAAGCAAAAAGCTTGTTATCTTTGCGGAGTTTCTTTTGCTAATTTAGGAATTAAAAGAGTTGTAGATCATGAGCATTTAGGTAGGGAAGGAAAAGGTAGAGATGTTAATTATGCTTGTAATAGATGTAATTTAGTATGTAGTGCATTGAAATTTACAAATTTTAAAATTCCTATTGTTATGCATAATGCTATGAACTATGATTTACATTTTATTGTTAAAAATATGTACAAGTATTTAAAACAACTTAATGTTCAAGTTATTCCGCGTTCATCAGAAAAGTTTTTAGCTATGTTTTTAGATAATTTTGTTTTTATTGATTCTTTTCAGTTTCTTCCAAATTCATTATCTAATCTTGCTGAATTATTAGTTAAAAAAGATACATTAGATTTAAAAGAAACTAAAAAGCATTTTAAGGAAAAGATGTTACCATATGTTATAAGAAAGGGAGTTATGTGCTATGACTATATAGATTCGTGGGAAAGGCTGGATGAGAAGGAATTACCTTGTCGTGAGGCATTTTTTAATAGTTTAACTAATCAAAGTATTTCTTCTTTAGATTATGATCATGCAATTAAAATGTTTAAAATTTTAAAGTGTAAGAATATAAAAGATTATTTAAGACAATATTTAAAAATAGATGTATTACTATTAGCTGATGTTTTTGAATCATTTAGGGAAAAGTCATTAGATTTTTATGGATTAGATCCAGCTAAATATTTAACAGCTCCATCTTTGAGTTATGATGCTATGATGAAGTTTACAAAGGTTAAGTTTGATTTAATTAATGATATTGACATGTTTAATTTTTTTGAAGATGGTATTCGAGGAGGTATGACAAATGTAGTTCAAAGATTTGCAAAAGTGAGAAAAGAAACTGAGCATATAGTTTATTATGATTGTAATAATTTATATGGATTTGCTATGGTACAACCTTTACCTTACAAAAATTTTGCTTGGGTTGATCCGAGTAAATATGATAGTTTTGATGTAACTAAAGTTCTTGATGATGCTCCTATAGGATATATTTTAGAGGTAACTTTAGAGTATCCTGATTATTTACATGATTTTCATAATATGCTTCCTTTGGCTCCTGAAAAGCTTGCAGTGAATTTTTTTCAATTGTCACCATATGCTAAAAATATTTTGGAAGGTTTAGGTAAACGCTATACTAAAAGCTGTATGAAATTAATTTCAACTTTATGTCAAAAGGAAAAGTACATTATACATTATAGGAATTTAAAATTGTATTTAAGTTTAGGTTTAAAAATTTCTAAAATTTTTAGGATAGTATCCTTTTCTCAGTCATGTTGGATGAAACCATATATTGATTTTAATAACCAAAAGCGGAAAGAGGCTACTTCAGATTTTGATAGGGAATTTTTTAAACTTATGAATAACTCTACGTTTGGCAAATGTATGGAAAATGTAAAAAGAAGAATTAAAATGGTATTAACAACAAATCAAAAGTCATGTGCCTCTATGATTAAAAAGCCTCTTTTTCATTCTTTACATATTTTTAATTCAAATTTTGTTGGGATACAGTATAAGAAAAATATAGTAGAATTGAATAAACCTATTTATATTGGTTTTACAATATTAGATTTATCGAAAATGCATATGTTCAATTTTCATTATAATGTCATTTTAAAAACATTTGGTTTAAAATCTGTTCAGCTTCTTTATACTGATACTGATTCACTAATATATTATATAGATCATAAACATTTTTATAGATTACTTTATGATATTAGGGATTATTTTGATTTTTCAAATTTAGAAACAAATAATTTATTATATTCTTTAAAAAATAGAAAAGTGTTAGGTAAATTTAAAGATGAAACAGCTGGAGTAGAAATTAAGGAATTTGTTGGTTTAAGACCTAAAATGTATTCTTTTCTGTTAAATTCAGGAAAGAATATAAAAAGAGTTAAAGGAATTAGAAGGAGTTGTGTAGACAAGCTTTTACATTCAGAATTTAAACAAGTTTTAAAAGAAGCATCTGAATCTTTTGCTACCTTTCACTGTATACGCAGTTATAAGCACGATGTGTTTACTTTAAAAGAAACAAAGTTAGCTTTATCGCCTTTTGAAGATAAACGTTGGCTTTGTTCAGATGGAGTGCACTCTTTAGCATATGGAAATTATAAATTAAGGTCTAAAAAAAGAGTAAAAGAAGAGGAAGATAAAACAATATGTAAAGTTCAAAGGAAAGCATAGGAAATATTCCTGTGATTAGTGATTTTATAGTAGGTAAATAGTAATTTTATAGTAGTTATTAGTTTGTTTATTAAATATAGAATTAATTATGGCTTCAAAGGAGGAAACAATATCACGTTATGTTTTGTCTTTTGGAAGAAAGAAAAGACTAGATTTAACAATATTTAAAGCAGAAGTATATGTTCATTTCAGTGATTTGTTGAAAGATAATAAAAGTTTTACAGTAACTAAGGACGAGTTAGGTGAGTTGTTTGGGTTAAAGAGGAAAATAGCTAGAAGACTAAAGAAATTAGATCATGAGGCAAGAAAGCAGAAGAAACAGAAAAAATTAAATGATTTTTCAACTGATGAGGACAGTGAAATAGAGGAAAAGAAGAAAAGTAAGAAACAAGCTAAAAAACAGAATACAGAGTTGGAAAAAATTGGAGTTTCTAGCGAAGAAGATATGCAAAGTATAAGTTTTTAAATGATTAGGTAGATATATATTAAGCTTAATAGAATAGTATTGCAGCAAAACTAGCTTGTGATTAGCTAAATTTTTGGGATTTAAGCAAGCCTAAAGGTGAGCATTAATGTAAGTTTACATTTTATAAATATTTAAACAGAAATTTTTAAGATGGAGGTGTGTTTTTATTGTGGTAGTGAGGAATCTTTGGTTCAGGGTAAGAAGTACTGTATTTCTTGTGAAGATAGTCTTTTTAAGGAGTGCATAAGATGTCATAAGCCTTATGACCATCCTAGATATTTTCAATTAGACTTAAATAGATGCAATTCGTGCCAAAAGAAATATATAAAGGAAAAGGAAAAAAATTTAATAAAACAGAGTGAAAAGAAGTCTTTAAATGAAGAAAGTGATCAAGAAAGTGATGCAACAGTGCAACTGTTTTCAAAGTTTGATGAAAGTGAAGAAGATATAACTAAGAAAGTTGATGAAGATATTCCAAAAAAGGCTAAGAGAAAGTTTAAGAAGAAGGAAATTCAAAATAATGAGGTTGATGAAGAAAGTGAAGAAGATATAACTAAGAAAGTTGAAGACATTTCAAAAAAAGCTAAGAGAAAGTATAAGAAAAAGGAAATTCAAAATCAAAATGAGGTAAATCAGGATGAGGAAACTGTAGCTAAGAATAATGAAAATGGAGAAACTGTAGCAAAGAAAAAGAAGGTTACAGGAGGTAGAGCTAAAAAAAATATTGAAAATGCTTCTAATATGAAGAATGAAGAAACTACATTTGTGAAGCAAAAAAATTTAAATGCTAAAAATCAACAAAATAAGGATGCAATGGTATATGGATTAATTCCATTAATGGTTATAAGAAATGACAAAAAAGGAAAGAATTTTTTTAATATAATTCAATAAGTAGTTATATTATATTATTATATTATATATTATAATGAATGCACATGAAATAAATGTTTCATGTTTGTTTTTTGTGGAGGTGTTTTGCTTCTTGGATAACCGAAGCAAAGTGTAAATATGTATAATACATGTCAATATTTATCTTTTTTATGGCGTTTATTGTATTGCTTGTGCATATGTTTGGAGTCCCGACTTTGCACAGCTTAGAAGATAGACGTTGTAATTTAGGGTAAATGACAGTTGAATAGTATAAATTAGTTAAGCTTAATGAATAGTATAAATTAGTTTAGCTTGAAAATAAACAATGTAATATTATAAATAATTTTGCTTAAGATAAGATTAGAATGTAAAGGTAGATGTGTATTTAAAATGGCAATGAATCAAAGAGATAAGTTAAATGTACTTATATCTATTTATTTTAATTCTAGGCATCCTTCTTCATTTTCTTCTATTAATAAGTTATATAAAGCTGCAAAACGTGTTAATGAAAATATAACTTTAAATGATGTTAAAACTTTTTTACAAAATACAAGAACTTATACTTCTTTTAAACCAATTATAAAAAATTTTTTAAGAAGAAAAATAATAGTAAGAGGTAAAAATGATCAATGGCAATTAGATCTAATAGTTCTTCCAAAGTTGAAACAATACAATGATGGAAACATTTATATATTAGTTGCAATAGATTGTTTTTCGAGATTTGCTTATGTAGAACCAATGAAATTAAAGACTTCTAGCACAACTAAATTAGCATTTGAAAAAATATTAAAAAGAGCTAAAGTGAAACCTAGAATAGTTCAAACAGATTTAGGTTCTGAGTTTAAGGGAATTTTTAGTCGCTTTTTAAAGCAAAATAAAATACATCAATTTTCTACTTTTCAAGATCCCAAATGTGCCATAGTGGAAAGATTTATAAGAACTTATAAAAATAAATTATTTAGATTTTTAAAAGCAAATAAAACTAAAAGATATCTTAAGGCTTTACAACCTATTGTTTCAAGTTACAATTGTACAAAACATCGAACTTTAGGTATAAGTCCTATTGAAGTTAATAAAAATAATCAGCATGACTTATGGTTAAAACAATATAAAGATCATCTTTATTCTAAAAGAATAGATTTAAACTTAAAAATTGGAGATAAAGTAAGATTAAGTAAATATAGAAGGACTTTTAATAGAGGATTTTTATCAAATTGGAGAAAAGAAATATTTAAAATAGCTTTTATATTAAATACAAAACCTGTAACTTATGTTTTACAGGATAGAAATAATGAATTATTACAAGGAGGAGTATATAAAGAAGAAATGTCTAAAGTAAAAGGTTGAATATTAATTCGTGTAAGATTACAAGGAGGAGAGGAGTATATAAAGAAGAAATGTCTAAAGTAAAAGGTTGAATATTAATTCGTGTAAGATTAAGGAAATATTTACAAAATTTAATCCGTGTACAATGGCGTTTGAAGGTCAATTTACTATTTTTGATGCTAGATTAAAAACACCATTTTCATTAATAATAGCTGGACCAAGTAATTGTGGAAAAACTACTTTTGTTATTGATTTGTTAAAAAATGATTCAAGGATAGTTGATAATGAATTTGATTATATTCTATGGTTTTATGGAGAAACTTTTCCACGTGATCCATATTTACAATTAAGAAATGTTCAATTTTATAACGGATTACCGGAGTCTTTTAATAGTTTAATAGATTCTAATAAAAGAGGACTAGCAATTTTTGATGATTTAATGGCTGAATGTGGAAATAATAAGTTAGTTTCAGAATTTTTTACCAAGCGAACACATCATGAAAATGTAAGTGTTATTTTTATTTCGCAAAATTTATTTCATGATGGTAAGGAAAGAAAAAATTTAACTAAAAATGCTACCTATTTATGTATTTTCAATTCGCCATTAGACCAAACTATAGCTTATTCTCTTGCTAGAAAATTAATGCCTAAGAATCAACGCTGCTTTGTTAATATATTTACACATGCTGTTGATAGACCGCACGGCTATTTATTTATAGATGGCCATCAACAATCACCTAAAAATGCTATGTTTCGTACAAATATGTTTGGAGATGTTCAACATTGTTTTACTTTGAATAGAAGTTAAATAACAAATACCATTAAGATTATGTACTTGTTGAATAGAAGTTTAATAACAAATACCATTAAGATTATGTACTTGAAAGAAGACAAAAAAAGAAAGCAATTTTATTGTTTGTTTGACAAAGGTATAAAACAAAATTGAAATATTTATTTATTTGTATTATTATTATTAGTTTACATTGAGTCACGATTAATTTTACACACTAAAGAAATGTCTTTAAGATTATGTACATAATAAACTTAAATTATTTAAAGTAAAATGGGTAGGTTAAAAAAGACAAAGAAAGAAAGCTATGCTCATAAGCATAGACATTTTCTTGTTTTAGTATGTGAGGCACATAGCAAAAAGAAGAGAAATAGAATTCTTGATTCAGCTGATGCTGAAGATATTTATGCAATTTGTGATTGTGTCTATAATGTTTTGAAAGGAAATATACCTATAAAGAAGTCACATTATCATAAGTTAAAGAAATTTAAAAAAGTTTTAAGAGAAGTGGTAAAACAAAAAATGCCTTTTAAGAAACGTAAAGAAGTTTTAAAACAGAAAGGAGGATTTTTACCACTTTTACTTCCAATTATAGCTGCATCTGTTGCAGCAGGTATAAGTAATGCATAATATTGATTAATTTTTGTATGATTAACAAGAATTAACTTGAAATTAAAATTACCAAAATGGCTACTTTTAAAGAAAGTATAATAATTCCTTATGCAATGTTTAAAAGCTGTACCTTTAGTGAAGAAGTACCTAGTCATAATGAACTTTATACTTTAAAAAGACAAAAAGATTTAATGCAGGAGCGTATGTTTAATAAAAAGCCTTATTCTGTTCATACAACATATATACCACCTCCTGTAAAACCAGCTTTAACTAAGGATTTAAATTTAGAGGGAAGAAGAACTGAAGATGATAAAAATAATTTAAAGCCAAGTACTTTTAAAATATTAAAAGGAATTTCAGTGTCACAAAGACCAAATGCACAAAGTATTTTAGATAAAATTTTGGAAAATAATGGAACATGGAATGCTGAGGGAGAAATAAATTTACAGGGCAAAGTTATTAAAGGTTCAAATATTTTAAATATAATGAAATTTTTTTCAAAAACAAAACAATTCGAAAAGGAACCTCGAGGCGTTGATCAACTTTGGGAATTTTTACAAACAGTAAAAGTACCAAAATCTTGGTTTAAAAATAAACCTGAAAGTTTTCGAAAAAATAAAGATGATGAATTTCTTACTCCTGCTAAATATCCTCTTGAAGAAACTGAAAGAGAAAAAATTATGGAAACTATTAATAAATCTTTAAGTCAAGATGAAGAGGATAAATTAGATTTTGCTGGTCTTCCAGATCAAGATGATTTTTATACGCCTATTTCAAAAAACCGTGCTAACATTGATATTGGTGAAATAGAAGAAAAGTTACCTTCGCCTACATTTGATCAACCAGAGGTTGACATTTTTGATTCTTTAAAAAAGAAAAAGAAAAAGAAATCTATGAACAAACCATATCAAGACAGGATTTTTTCAGGCAGTAAGAAAACAAAAGATAGTGCAGAGGAAAGATCAAGGTTTGGAAGAAGAATTAAACATACTTCAAAATGGGATGCATGGAAACCAGCTGAAAAGTAAATTACTTTAAGATTAATCTTAAATCTTAAATGAATCAAATGTTAGCGTTTTTAATGTTTATAAAGTTAAAAGTATATAATAATTAAAATGCAAAAATATTGTGGAGAAAATCATGCTTGTGACTATAAGCATTTTTTTGATGAAAATAATTCTCGATTTTTACAAGAGGGTTATGGATATGGAGGATATTCTTTTATTCCTCCATTTATTGGAGTTCAGAATCAAAAAGGATATGGTATAGGAAGTATTTTTTCAGCAATAGCGAAGTCAGTTTTGCGTTTAGCTAAACCTGCAGCTAAATTAATTAAACCAGCTTTAAGAATGGCAAAGCCAGCTTTAAAGAATGTTGCCAAAACAGCTAAGCGTGAAATTATTAAGAGAGGGAAAAAAGCTGGAATGACTGCTGTTAAGAAAATTATTCAGGGTCAAAGTGCTAAAGAAGTTTTGAAAAAAGAGGCAAAGAAACAGTTGGAAGAATTAACAAAAGATTCTGTGGACTATATTTCTGACAAAATAAAGGAAAAAATATCAAATAAACAAAAAAGAAAAAATCAGTCTAGTTTTAAAGAAAATAAAAGAAAAAAGAGGAGAGTAACTTATGATTCTGAAGAAGAAGATATATTTAGCTAAATCTTCTTAAGATAAGATCTAAATCTTCTTAAGATAAGATCTAAAACTAGTTTGATAATTTAATGTATAATTTAAAAAATGGCTATGCATAAAGATTCTTGTCTGTGTGTTGATTCAAGTTATGATTATTTTAATATTCCACCAACAGATGCAACATCTAGAACAAGTTTTTATTCAAAATTATATTCAATTAGTAATGTAAGTCAAGGTGGCCCTTTAGAGTTTGCATTTAAATCAAATAAAGCTGATTTTATAGACTTGTCTCAAACATTTTTACATCTTACTTTAAAAATACTAAAACCAGATGGAACTGCACCTGCAAGACCTCCAGCACAAGGAGCTCATGCAGGTGAAATTCCAAATCCATCAAAAGTATTTCCTGTTAATTATTTGTCTGGAGCCTTATTTAAAGATGTGGAAATTTATATAAGTAATAAGTTAATAACTAGTAGTGATACTCATTATGCATACAAGGCTTATATAGAATATCTTTTAGGTTATAAACGTTCTGTTCTTGAATCTTTTGGAGAACTTTCTGGGTTTTTTTTAGATGATAAAGATTTTAATGAAGTTGAAGATTTTGATGATACTCATAATACTGGTGCAAAGAAAAGATTTCTTACAACACAATATGGTAAAAGTTTTCAACTTATTTGCAAAATTCATAATGATCTTTTTAATCAACCTAAAAAATTTCCAGGTGATGTAGATATGAAAATAAGATTGATTAGAAATGAGGAAAATTTTGCATTAATGGCACAAAGCGCTACAAGGCAATATAAAATAGAAATAGAAGATGCTGTTTTATTTGTTAAAAGAGTTACTTTAGATGATGTTTTTTTAAATGAATTAGATATGGCACGAGAAAAAAATAAACTTATGAAATTTCCATTTAGAAGAGTTGAGTTAAAGTATTCAACTCAAGGTCCAAATAGATCGATATTGCAAGAAAATAGAATGATTTCAAATGGTGAACTTCCTAAAAGAATAATTGTGGGATTAGTTGATTCACGTGCATGGGATGGGAGTTTAACTCACAATCCATTTAATTTTCAAAATTTTGGGGTTACAGATATTGTTTTGCAAAGGGGGAAAGATATTTCACCTTTTTGTGAAATGTCAAAATTAGATTTCGATGAAGATAATTTCCATGAAGCATACACAGCAATGATGTATGCAACAGGGAGATTATTTTCAAATAACCCTGTGAGTATAACGCCAGATGAATTTAAGAATGGTAATACTTTGTTTTGTTTTGATTTATCTAAAACCGCACCAAATGCAAATAGTTTTGAGTTGACTGAAAGTGGTACAATTAATGTAATTGCAACATTAAAAAATCCTGTTGCTCATGGAATAGTTATGATATTTTATAATGAATATGATAGCATGCTTGCTTTAGGTCCTGCAAATCAGCCTGAAGTAATTTCAAGTTTACTTTAATGTAAAAATGTACGGATATGAAATTGAAAATATTTTGAAAAGTAATTGTGTAACTTCCAGTATTTTTAAAGGTGTGTATTCATCAAATCGATTACCATGTTTAAAAGGTATCAAATATCCTGCAGCATATATTGTTAATACTGATGAAGATTATAAAGCTGGTGAACATTGGGTAGCATTTTTCTTAAAGTCACGCAAAGCCTTACCAGAATACTTTGATTCATATGGGTTAAAACCTTTAAAAAGATATTTTAGAATGTTTATTAAGCAAATAAATAAAACGTATAGGTATAATACACAGGCTTTGCAATCTATATTATCTAAGGTCTGTGGTGAATATACTGTATATTATGTTTTTCATAAAAGTAAGGGAAAAACTTTAAAAGAAATACTTAAAAAATTTTCTGATAATAGATTAAAAAATGATTTACTTGTAAAGCGTTTTGTAAAAAGGCTGCAAAGAAAAAAAGTAGAAGGAAAAAATCAATGTAAAGCTGGTTATTTATGTTCTAAACATATGCAGAAAGTGTTGAAAAAAATAGTAGTTTCATTATGAGGCAATACATAAGGTTATAAATTTTATTAAGATTAATGATTTATTGCATTATATATATATATATATATGTATTGAAATGGAAGCTTTATCCAAAATGGATTTAAAACCTACTCCAACAAAGCTTGGTTTTGGAGGGTTAACTTTAACACTAGTAGTTAGTTTGATTGTTATAGGTTTAGAGTTAAAGAAACCAATATTGCAACCTGAATATGTATTTTTGGATTGTATGATGCTGTCACAAAAAATGAAGGGTAAAATAATTGAAAAATTATTTTTAAGGTGTGAAAATAAAAAACTTATTCAACCTCTATTAGATAAACCGACTGCAAGGAAATATATGTCAAACAAATTAGATACAAATATTTCTACCGTTTGAACATGTATGCAAATATTTTTATGTTTAAAAACTAGCTAAGGTTACAAGAATTTATATAAATTTGCTAAAGACAAGCTTTATATATTCAAATGTAAATAAAAGAAAGTTTACAGGTTAATATTAGTATTAGTAATTTATTTTGTTATAATAAAATAATAATTTGTTATAAGTATGCTCGGCTTGAATTTAAGAAATGTTTTTAATATTATTATTTGATTTAAGTTTTAAATTTTTATATTATTTAAAAATTGTTTGTCTTCAACCTTTTAAAATTTTAACATGTATTATAATTTTAAATTTGTGTAGTCAACCTGTGATAGTTGACTAAAGTGTAACCTAAACTGTGTGACTAATGAAGTTGTATGTAAAGGTTATCACGATGGAAAGAAGTCTTCCAGCGCGGTTGCCATAAGCTTACAACTGGACTGATCAGTAGATGAAAGAAGTAACCTTGACTGGTGGTACCTTGACTGGTGGTCCTGGGGTTGCTATGAGAAGTGACTGGACCTTGGCTCACCAGTAGATGAAAGAAGTAACCTTGACTGGTGGTCCTGGGGTTGCTACGAGAAGTGACTGGACCTTGGCTCGCCGTGAATGAAGTTCGCTTAAAGGTTATTACGATGGTTAGCAGAAGTGCCTTCCAGCGCGATTGCCTTGAGCTCAAGTTTTGGCGACTACAGATGTATGGTTACTTAAACTGAACTAATAAGGACTTAATTGTTTGAAGGATGAAGCCTTGAAACAAATGCCATTATAGTCTTTGGTTAAGTACATTTAAATCTACTGAGTATAAATAAGGTCACATTAAGTTTGGTTACTGATGTTGGAATATTAAATGATGAAATAAAAACTGCTAAGAGTGATTACTGATGTTAAAATATTAAAACTGTTAAGAGTGGTTCGTTACTGATGTTGATTTGTTATTGATGTTGAAATATTAAAATTGTTGAAATATTAAAACTGTTAGAATGTAAGTAGATTCAAGCCGAGTTACCTATAACATTTATAAACCTATAACATTTATAAAATAATTAAATTGAATAAATAAACCTGTAAAGTTTCTATAATTTACTTAAAGGTAGATGCGCTTTTTAATAAAAAAGGTTATTACAACAAAAAGGTTATGTTTGTAATACAAAAGAACTTACAACATGTATTGTACTTACAACATGTATTGTACTTATGAAATCCATGGAGATGTGATACTTGTGATGAAATCCAAGGAGATGCAATACTTGTGAAAATCCAACGAGATGTGAATGTACAAAAATGAAATTAAGTACTTATGAAATCCAAGGAGATGCAATCAATACTTGTGAAAATCCAAGGAGATGTAAACCAAGGAGATGTGAATGTACAAAAATGAATTAAATATGAACATAACCACAATTTATGATTTATGTTTTTTGTTATTATATAGAAACACCATTTTTAATATACGTTTAATTTCGATATTGAAATAAACTTATATGATATTTAGTAAATACAAGCAAATCTTAACGATTAGATATTTAGTAAATACAAGCAAATTTTAACGATTTAGTAAATACAAGCAAATCTTAACGAGATTAAGACTACACGAAAAGCGATGACGTTTTCTCGTCAACATGAGAGGCTATACAAGCAGGGTTAACAAATTTATTGATTTAGAAGATTTATAAATTAATATAGTATATTTCAATTTATTTTCGATATTGAAATAAACTTATATGATATTTAGTAAATAAGGCTATGCCCTAGATTAAAATAATTTTTCCTTAGCCGTGAGTAGTAAACCCCAAGGTCGAGTTCAACTCGTTGGCGCGAAATGCGCGCATAAATGAGCCCTAGCTAGAGCCGATAAACCCTGCGCATTTCGCGCCACGAGTTGAACTCGACCTTGGGGTTTACTACTTCTGGATCCGCCCCTGTATATAATAATGTGTAAAAAGACAAACAAGTAGTAGATTTATGAGTAAACACGTATTTATAACTGTCCCAAACTGGACGCCAATCACCCTACTCCAACTTTAACTCGATCAAACTATCAATTAGTTTTTTTTCAGATTGAATCTAGATCTAAATATATCTATAAATAACAATTTCTTGCATAGTTTGTGTGGGGATTCAGAGATTTCCAAGGGGGGTAGTACTCCCCTGGATACGTCATAATGATGGGAATTACCCTTTAAAATAAATTGGGAATCCAGGTTATCAGGTTGAGGCTACCACAGATATCAGGATGTCCTGGAAAAACGGGACGTCCTGGAAAAACAGGCAATTATAAAAAAAAAAGTATTATCAAGCTATTTTAAATGAATTTATACATGAATAACTTACAAGATACGCATGATATAATACTTCTGCATATCCAAACTACAAAAATTATGAAATTCTGTATTTAACATGAATTACATGACATTTTCCATTTTGACAATTTCATAAATAAAATACACAATTAATATTTGTACAAGAATAAAACTGCTAAAAAAATCAGGAGTTTGCTAAATTCAAAAATTATTTGTCATGAAAGTACACATCTTTTGCATCAAAATAATCATTGCATTTTCAAATTCTATCCTTGCATTTTTTTCTATGAATTTTTATTTTTTAAAAGTTACAAAAATCATAACAAGAAAACTGACCGTCCTGAAAAAACGGTACGTTTTTGTGATCCGTTTTTACAGGATGTCCCCTTTTTTCAGGCCGACTTTTAAAACCCATTAAAACCATTATTTTAAAGATGAAATTCGATTTTAATTTAACCAAATAATCATTTGTCATAAAGGGTCATATTTTGAAATTGAAAAAATAATAATGGAATCTTTTTAAAGTATTTAAAGGGTTGCGTCCTGAAAAACGGGACGTCCCGAAACCTGGTCATTGAATAAATTTGATGAGTAAAAGACACATTCAATAATAGCCTCCATCATGTGAGTCTGAGGTTTCAGTGAAGGTAGCGACGGGAAATGTTGGGTCTTTTTACTATGGGAATTTATGAGAGAAAACAGGTTATTTTGCTCGAAGTCTAACTTTCAAATAATGGTCCAATCTTCATATAGTAAGCGCGAAAAAGTTTGGTATTGACCCCAGGAATACCAAAAAGTTCTCAAAATTGGCATGGAAAGCCTGGGTATTTCACAATTGTTGGGGAATCCCTTTTTCACAGACGAAGCTTTTGCAATTGTAATCCAATACACTGCACTACCCAGGCAAGCATGTGATGTTATTGTAACATTGCAGCAACGTTCTGTTTGGTTCTGTATTGGTTCTTATTATGTTATTTTGATGGCTCCCAATAACGTTGCTGCAACGTACTGCTGCAACATTGCACTGCGACATTATTATGATGTTCTGGTTACGTTGTTCAACCTAAACAGAATGTTCTTATAACGTTCTGTTTTGGTTTCATCCTAACCTCACCCCAAAATAATGTTTTAATAACATTCTGATTTGGTGAGGTTTCAACTTAACCATAAATAACGTACTTGTTACGTGCCATCTAAGTAAGTACCAGTCTAACCGATAAAATATAGTTGCAGAATGTTTCTGTTACATCGCAGCTTGGCAGGGTAAGGATCTGCTTGGAGAGACCCCATGCATTTCCCGTCGCGATTTCCCCGGAAATGGCCTTTTTTGAGACCCTCATAAATACTTAATGCTTAAGCTCAATTTATTGAAACATGGGAATTCCTAATTAGTCCTTGCTACGACACTAATTTGGGGATTTCCCTTGACATGTAAAATAAGCCGAATCTTAAATTCTCATAGTAGTGTCTACACTTTGAATAATCTTAAGATAATTCTAGCATATTTAGTTCTTGATTCCGGGGTCATTCTCAAGAGACTACATTGGAAAATATTGATCCTGTATTCATGTTTAAGGTCTTCTTTAATCACTTATTATATAAGTCAAAAAATATGGTGAACGACTTTCTTTAAAGTATTATTTATTATGTGAGTCATGGGAACAACATAAAATGTCACTTAAAATGTAGATTCAACATCAGATAAGTACACATACAGAGTTCATTTGGAGGAATTGCATTGCTATAAATATCTGTTTTATTTGTTATCGCTACACATAAAGTACATAAAACCAAGTACACCAATATATTTATTGTTTAAGTATACAGTACAAACATTACATTTGAGAAATACCCTCATTTATGCTTGTCAAGAAGAAGTTTGTCAAACGATTCTAATTATCTTCAGGGGAATTAAGATTAAATAAATATGTTATAATTGGCGAGAAGGGTTTTAAAATTTTCATTTGCATGGTATAAAGGATGTGTGGTTCAATGCCATGTTCTCAGAGAAAATCAAACAAATACAAAATCGCCAGCATCAACATTGGTATGTGGAATACGTTAATTTGGATATTCGTTGGAATCTGTAGTGATCACTGATGCTTATGTGAATTTACATCTTGGTGCTTATGCAAAGCAGGACAAATAATCACCAATGAGAGAGTTATATATATATATAAATATATATATATATATATATATATATATGTAAATTAACGAAATTGGATTAATCACAAAATTTATTATGTAAACTCAGTCATCTCCATACAAAGTAAACCATTTAATTTTTTTCAGAAGCCTCCAATCGATTGGCTTAACGTGTCAAAATAAAATCAATGATCCGAACGTTGGCATGAATTGATTAAAACCACTTGCTTTTTGTTGCCTTTTCTTTCCAATTTATTGCATTTCTTTCTGTGCTTGGTTTACTTCATTTGTAAATCGTAGAACATGTCTCCGAACCACTTCTGCTTCTCCTCTCTTGCAGACGTCGACCGTCCCCCTTGGACAGATCAGATCTGGGTGCCGTTCTCTACAGGTTTCAACCCCTTCCGTCTGTTTAATACACCCTCCAGGCGGTTTAAACCTGCAAGGTAAATTGGTAGAATATGGGTAGATATTTATAATTATTAATGTGGTTTTTTCTTTTATTTGTTTTGCATGATTGGTACAGTGGTCTCCCTCTTGGGCCGTCCATAAATGATGTCACACTTTTTCAGGGTATTTTTAGGACCCACCCAACCCCCTGTCACACTAAATTCTCTAATCTGAACATGACAATAAGGCCTGTTTTCAGGCAGTGTCACACTGTTCAACCCACCCACCCCCTTGTGCGTGACATTATTTATGGACGGCCCCTGAGCAGCCACCCTTGGGGAATCACAAAAGTGGCCACATAACAGGGGTGGCCGCTGGTGAAGGGGTAACATCATTATATCATGATAATTACAGATTAGGACAAAGCAGGACTCAACTTTAAGGTCTTTTATGTTGGTGCCTGTCGGGCAGTTGCAGGTAAAGGTTTACCTGCCCAACGCTAACATTTACCTGCCCTCGAGCTCCAATACTGAATCGTTATTACATGACAACAATTTTACCTGGCCTTTGGGCATGCAAGTCTCAAAATCTGCCTGCCCCATCTCGAGTTTTACTTGCTCTGGGCAAAGGGGGCAATGCTTAATATCAATCCCCTAAAAACCTCTGTGGTAATAGAGGATAATATGACCTATATAATGTTCATCATACAGCACCTCGAGAGGTAGTTTGTAAACTGGTCTCCTAGCACACTGTCAGACTTACTTTTTCAGGGCTCATTATTGGCAAAATTAACTATGGGTAAAATCAACTATGGGCAAAATTAACTTTGGGTACCCTTCCAATTTCACGGTTTGGAGCATTATTTGTTTCTTGTCTTAATATACCTGGCCCCAACAATTAATATTGTTAGTCCCTCTGCTTGAGTGTGTAGCATGTAAGTCAGCATCAATTTCAAATTGAAATTAAATTGATCAGATACCAATTTCAACCAATTCAATGCATTCTTTAGTTAAATGACCTATGTTGTGCATTTCTTGGCAAATGCTCTAATAGGAAATATTCAATATAAAGTTTAACTGAAAGTGGGTGGTGACAGGGCTTGTACAGGGCCCACATATAAAAAACATTCTGGGCGGACGCATTCCTTCAATCCGTTCTGTCGGAATGCCACATGAAAAATGATAAAATGATAAAGTTAAACTGAAACACTTATATTCACTAACCTAGGCTAGCATACTTCTGGGGGTGGGCAAAGGTGAACCGGAACCATCCAGGTCTGTCATAGAAGAGGGATGTACCCGGTACGCAGTACACACGGGTCTTAAAGATCTCCTCAAACAGCTTCATCTCCTCCTCTGCTGTCACTTCTGGTAGGAACTGAAAAGAAACACCAACTTGGGCTGTTAGTTGTAGAAGTTCACAGTACACGCAAGTATCGAAGATCTCCTCAAATAGACACATCGCCTACTCTGCTGTCACTTCTGGTAGGAACTGAAACGAAACACAAACTTGGGCTGTTAGTTATAATAGTTCACAGTACACATGGGTATCAAAGATCTCCTCAAATAGCCGCATCTCCTCCTCTGCTGTCACTGCTGGTAGGAACTGAAATGAAACACCAACATTGCCTGTTAGTTATAACAGTTCACAGTACACACGAGTATTGAAGATCTCCTCAAATAGCTGCATCTCCTCCTCTGCTGTCACTTCTGGTAGGAACTGAAACACCAACATGGATCGTTAGTTATAACGGTCCACAGTACACAAACGTTTCTGGCATCTCCTCTAATAGTGGCATCTCTCACTTTGCCATCAATGCTGGTAGGAACTGAAATAAACACCAACATGGGCTGGTAGTTATAGTTCACAGTACAAGCAGGGCTTGAGTCCTCAAATATGTAGATATGTTGTGGGCAATGTGGAGTTCAGTTATGAGTGTAGACTTGATGTAATAAGATGATTTATTGGAGCTAGAATACAGCAGCTGCCATGTGGCATGGGCCAACATAATAATACTTATTAAGTACTTATAATGTGTAGTCAGAATGATACCAATTATTCTACAAATAGACACATTCTCTTCCTCTGTTGTAACTGTTGATAGGACATTGAAAGACTAGGGGGGCCATTACCATCACCCATAAAACCCATTAGTTCATAGAAAATCTACCAGGGGCCATCATAATCACCCATTGCACCAATTATTTCATAGAAAGTCCCCCAGGGGCCATGTTAATCACTACTGACATTGTACCAAACAACCCACATCATAGATTCATATTTATGAAATAACTCAGAAATAGTAGGGGTTGTCATGTGATTTTTAATTCTGCATTATCTTATCCCATTATCAAGCACTCAGAGACTGAAATCCACTTCACCTTGGGACAAAAAGTAGTAAAAGGACACTGGCAGATGGCACCACTCTCTTTGAGACCAATGTAGGTCTCATGCACCTAGGGCCAACTTGCTTTCCTCCTTTTGGTAGATTCCTAAAAATTACCCAAAGAGAGGGAAATACTTTGTGTATGTATGGGAATGTGTGATGATCCAGTACATAGACGATATGCAATCCTGTTAAAATACACAAGTTGTATGTCTTGGGTTAAGGTTTATAGGAAAACATACAGAGGTTGACTGCCCGAGGCCGTTAGGCTGAGGGCAGTAATTTTTCTGACATCCCACCGAGTATTCAGGGTTGTACAGTCAACTGAGGTAAGTTTTCCTTATATTATACACCATATTTTGTAAGTTATAAGCAAAAGATAAAGGAAATTACCAGTGGAGCAAAGTGGGCAGTATTCCAATGTATTGATTATGCACACACTTTGACTGGTGTCAAGCAGTTTTCCCTAATATTCATTATTTTCTATTGAAGTAGGATTCTATCACTACCTCCGTTTAATTAGACTGCATTATTTTAACTGAAATTAAAAAAATAATCATGCAAATCCATTCAGAATTCACAAAATAAGGAGAAAAACATTTTACACAGTAAAGCAAGGTGGGCAGTATACATGAATACTGCCCACTGTGCCAATACATCAAAAATACTGAATGGCAGTGTCCAGTTAGTATTCATCATGTATTTTGGCATTGGTATATAATAGACATGAATACTGCCCACTGTGCCGATACATCAAAAATACTGAATGGCAGCGTCCAGTTAGTATTCATCATGTACTTTGGCATTGGTATATAATAGTACATAAAACACATCTTAGTTAGATCAGCCGATATAAAGAGGCGTGCCTTGGCTTGGTGTACTCGAGCACCCATTTCACATAGTACGTACCTTAGTTAGATCAGCCCATATGAAGAGGCCCGCCTTGGCTGGGTGTACTCGAGCACCCATTTCACATAATACATACCTTAGTTAGATCAGCCCATATGAAGAGGCCCGCCTTCGCTGGGTGTACTCGGGCACCCATTTCACATAGTACGTACCTTAGTTAGATCAGCCCATATGAAGAGGCCCGCTTTGGCTGGGTGTACTCGAGCACCCATTTCCTCCAGCCGACCCTTGAAGTAGGTGAAGGCTTCGTTCAGACGTTGGAGGTTCTCGGGGAAGTATACTCCATCTAACCATTCTGAAAATGTAGTACACAGGAGGGTAATTATGGGTGAATATAAAGATCAGAGACAAAAAGTAATTGTCTTTTTGATTCTGCTCTCAAAATGGGGCTGACAAAGCACCACTTCTTTTTCTTTTGGGGATGAAATTATAATTCCAAAAGTTCTTGATGTCTGGGATCACAAACCAAACAAACTGAAGGCAATGATGTTTCATTTCCTTTGAAAAAAAAATTAAGTCAAGGTTGAGAACTGTACCTTTCAACATCATTGTATCTGGATAACTTACATTTTGACCTTTTTTCACACTTTACTGTGGACATACTTAATTTGGCTCTGTGTATTATTTTTGTGCATTCCATCAATGTGTGAAAGAAAAAATTTAGCGGAAAAAATGAGTGAATTTATGATATTGTAAAAATGCCCATCAGTGTCAAACGCATGAAAAATGATACACTTTAGTACTTAGCATGTATGCTAAACCCCACCCCTTTCAAAAATCCTCTATCCGCTCCTGATAATGAATGTTCCAAAGGGATACATCTAAACCTACTTTGGAGAATGCAGCCATGTATGTAAAAGTTTATTAAAAAAGCATTAAAAGATAACTAATGTTACCTCTGTCGTCGATAAGTTTGGAGAGTTTGCACTGTACGAGTGCGGGCACCCCGGCCATGTAGAGGAGGTGGGTGGCGGCGGGCATCAGGGTCTTGTGCAAAGTGTGGATCACCCCGCACCGAAAACCAGACAGGCTGAAGTCCTGGAGGCACAGAGGGGTAACTTGTATTAGGGTATGTATGGTTATATAGAGGATGTGGGTTGCAGCGGGCATCAGGGTCTTGTGTAACATGTGGATCACCCTGTGAACATGTGGTTTTGTGTGGTATAAATTGAAGATAAGACTTGAAGGCAGGAGATGTTGTTGATGTAAAATATATTTCTCTACAGAACCAGGACTGTGGCCAAAAGGCCTGTTGCTGTTGAGTGGGTACATGTTGTCTGTTTTGCTGCTGGACCCAGAGTGTCCCTTACAGCATACCTGCACTTCCCACCTGACCTTGTCAGTGACCTAATTACAACTGGCCAATCAGGGCAGGGGGAGTGCTAACTGTCTAATTACCATAAACTCTATGACATAGTATGTATATATTTGACATATATTTTGATTATTATTTAGGAAATTATGATAACAATATAATTCATATAATACAATATGTGAATACTTGTAATTATTGGAGGGAGGATATGCCATGCTTAAACTTTGGTATGACCACCCCACAGCAAAAACCAGACAGGCTGCAGTCCTGCAGGCAGAGAGGGGTAACTTGTATTAGGGTATGAATGGTTATAGAGGAGGTGGGTGGCAGCGGACATCAGGGTCTTGTGTAACGTGTGGATAACCCCACAGCGAAAACAAGACAGGCTGAAGTCCTGGAGGCACAGAGGGGTAACTTGTATTAGGGTATGAATGGTTATAGAGGAGGTGGGTGGCAGCGGACATCAGGGTCTTGTGTAACGTGTGGATCACCCAACACCGAAAACCAGACAGGCTGAAGTCCTGGAGGCACAGAGGGGTAACTTGTATTAGGGTATGAATGGTTATAGAGGAGGTGGGTGGCAGCGGGCATCAGGGTCTTGTGTAACATGTGAATAACTCCACAGCGAAAACAAGACAGGCTGAAGTCCTGGAGGTAGAGAGGGGTAACTTGTATTAGGGTATGTATGTTTATAGAGGAGGTGGGGAGCGGCAGACATCAGGGTCTTGTGTAACGTGTGGATCACCCCACAGCAAAAACCACACAGGCCTGGAGGCAGAGAGGGGTAACTTGTATTAGGGTAAGTATGGTTATAGAGGAGGTGGGTGGCAGCGGACATCAGGGTCTTGTGTAACGTGTGGATAACCCCACAGCGAAAACAAGACAGGCTGAAGTCCTGGAGGCACAGAGGGGTAACTTGTATTAGGGTATGAATGGTTATAGAGGAGGTGGGTGGCAGCGGACATCAGGGTCTTGTGTAACGTGTGGATCACCCAACACCGAAAACCAGACAGGCTGAAGTCCTGGAGGCACAGAGGGGTAACTTGTATTAGGGTATGAATGGTTATAGAGGAGGTGGGTGGCAGCGGGCATCAGGGTCTTGTGTAACATGTGAATAACTCCACAGCGAAAACAAGACAGGCTGAAGTCCTGGAGGTAGAGAGGGGTAACTTGTATTAGGGTATGTATGTTTATAGAGGAGGTGGGGAGCGGCAGACATCAGGGTCTTGTGTAACGTGTGGATCACCCCACAGCAAAAACCACACAGGCCTGGAGGCAGAGAGGGGTAACTTGTATTAGGGTAAGTATGGTTATAGAGGAGGTGGGTGGCAGCGGGCATCAGGGTCTTGTGCAAAGTGTGGATCACCCAACACCGAAAACCAGACAGGCTGAAGTCCTGGAGGCACAGAGGGGTAACTTGTATTAGTAGTCCAGGAGCCAAACCTGAAAATCTTGATATACCCTCCGCGGTGAGCCCCCTGGATTTTCTTGATTTTTTTCAACTTATAGCATCCTAGGGACCATGAATCAAGATGGTTCCGAAGAATTTAGGTATGCGAACACTCTGTAATTACGCGATTTGTGGTTAATTAGCAAAAATTGAAAAACGCGTTATTTCTTAATTTCTCTGGGACTATGTAAGATATGATAACATGCTATATGTCATCTGAAAGGTAATTTTTTTCCTGATTTTTTGGTATATTGTTTGCTATTGTCATTAATCATGGTAATGAGTAATTAAAGAAAAACTATTGTTTTAGTCAAAATCATTAGAACTTAAGGATCCAAGGTTAAAATTTGGAATTGATAAACCAAGTCCTAGGTATACTTAGAGGAGATCTTTGGGCAGTTTTTAAAAGAAGTTGCATCTGATTTCATTAGAAATATAATGTAGAAATCATTTTTTGCTGATTAAATTCTAACCGACTACTGGTTCATTTTGCACTTATATTCTAAAAGGAGATATGATATCATGAAAACAATACAATATATCCTAAAGAGATGAGAAAAGAATAATCATTGTCTCCCTAAGCTGGTATTTCAGTGCTTTCTGAGCTATTTGGTCCACTGTAGACAACATTGAAGCTGTAAAATAAGTTTACATTAGCAAGAAATATTTGTCCATGTAATTTGCAGCCAAGCTCATTTTTGTTGCCTGATCAAATTAGGATAGTCATTGATTTATTTACTCAAAAGGGTATGGATGGCTCCTTATATTGCCAAAGATTCACAAATTGACATAACAATGTGCTGCAAACTTCTATTTACATATCCCTGTACCCACTCATCATTAAACCCTATTCCTATAGGGAGGGTTGGAGTTGTAGGCCATAATACTTTTAAATCCCCCCATTGCTGGCCCCAGTGTCCAATGTTTACCTCATACCTGGGAACAGATAAGGCCTGGAAAGACAGAGGAATGATAAAGATGGCAGACTAGGGTTAATAAAGGATCCCTCAGAGGGTGGGGCAGGCTTAAATTTTGGTTACTTATTACCGTCTTATTCCATTTTATCACATAATTCCAAAAGGAGCATGGGATTCATCACTGCAACTGGTGAAGTAAAATGATAACTTAAACTGTTTAGACAATGCTGCCTTACAGCAGTGAAATGAAGGTAGTGGATCTTTAGAAATTTATCAGTGGTGGAGAGGTATAGCCTCTCCCCAGAGTGACCTGCACTGAGAATTAAGGGGAGCCCCCGTGGTACAACACACTACAGACCTATATAGTGTGCTGTAAATTGTGGGATTGCTGACCACCTGCTGTATTTTGTTAACATCCTCCCACCAATCTACCTAATTAAACTTTGTCATCCTTTTGCTTCTACTTGAGAGCAGATCCAGGCTGTATGGGTTCAGTGCTCAGTTAGCTTTATACCCTTTTGTATCAAAGACTAAGTATTCAGTGTTGGATTATTAGAACTGATCATAGATTAGAAGATTATTTATGTATTTCAGTAATCACTCCCTTAGTTCTTGGTCTCTAAGTATTTACCATGATTGACCTTTCCCTTAGTACCTATAAACTGTGTCTTGTAGGTTAAGGAAATTGGATCCTTGTTCATAGCAGTTTAGAAATGAAAATGGTTATATTTTGATAAGGGAATAATGTTCTGGGGCTTAAAGAACTGAAAGTTTGAGGCAACAACCAGAATAACAGCAATTTGTTGCTCTTGTATAATCTCCTAATACCATAGTGCCGTGGTTATGGTGTCAAATCAAGGGTGCTGTGCACATGCTGCTCAATGTAGTAATGCTACTAGATAATATTGGGAAACCAGTAATGGCCATACCAAGAACTTGTAATTTTGAAATAGAAAGCTATATCAGGTACTTCTGTATTGTTTCAGGGCTTGATATTTGTTTGAGGACTTGCCAATGATATTGATATGTATATACACACACACAGAGGTCTCAGTCCCCCTGGTACACCTCCTGATAAAATTAGATATATGGCAGAATCCTATTAGTTGGTAGGATGAATCTGAGTGAAGCATGATCATAGGCTGGTCATAATTTGATATAAAATTACTAATACCAGTAACCCATGAAATATAAGATATCCATTTTGTGTAGGGTCAAGCTAAGCTACTCATTTATATAAGCACATGGGTCTAGAATCCTAGAGTTTAAAGAACAATCTAGTAATTTGTTAAAACCAACAATTTGAAAGAGGTAGCACACCTATCAAGTTTAACAAATAGCATTCCTGGTCTTTTTGCAATTGGCATATTGATACAAGGACTGTTTTTTTAAATTCAGAACCCTTGATATAATTATGACAACAGTCTCTTTGGGACTCATCTCTTCTTTAAAGTAATACTTGGAGGCTCCCCATATATATACCCTGAGAAACATGGCTTGGGGTCAGGTAATGGGTGAGTCTACTATGGGCTATTCTTTTCTTTTTGTCAGCATGAAATAGAGAGAACTATATGGGGCCTTCTATTTAGTAAGTACACACATTTTCAAAAATCTCAGACCCCCACCCCCTTTGTGCAAAAGTATGCATTAGATTTGTACTATAAAGTATGCACATTTTCAAAAGTTTCATACCTCCTTCCCCCTTCATGCATACATACTTAATGCAAGGCCCCTAATAAGATGGTTTGTAATAAAACTGAGACATAATCATGGTATTTTACTGAGGAAAGAAATCTTACTCAAACAATAGTTTTATTGTGACACATCTCTCACTGTGAGCCAAAATGCTCTCCAAACAGCCACTATATTACATGCATGTGCCCAAATGGCTCAGAAAGCACTGAAATACCAGCTTAAGGAGATAGTGATTATCATTTCCACCTCACTTAAGGATATATTGTATTATTTTCATGATATCATCTCTCCTTTTAGAATATATGTGCAAAATGAACCAGTAGTCGGTTAGAATTTAATCAGCAAAAAATGATTTCTACATTATATTTCTAATGAAATCAGATGCAACTTTTTAAAAAAACTGTCCAAAGATCCAATCTAAGTATACCTAGGACTTGGTTTATCAATTCCAAATTTTAACCTTGGATCCTTAAGTTCTAATGATTTTGACTAAAACAACAGTTTTTCTTTAATTACTCATTGCCATGATTAATGACAATAGCAAACAATATTCCAAAAAATCCAGAAAAAAATTACCTTTCAATTGACATATAGCATGTTATCATATCTTACATAGTTCCAGAGAAATTAAGAAATTACGCGTTTTTCAATTTTTGCTAATTAACCACAAATCGCGTAATTACAGAGTGTTCGCATACCTAAATTCTTCGGAACCGTCTTGATTCATGGTCCCTAGGATGCTATAAGTTGAAAAAAATCAAGAAAATCCAGGGGGCTCACCGCGGAGGGTAAATCCTTATTTTGACAGATTTCAGGATTTGGCTCCTGGACTATAGGGTATGTATGGTTATGGTTTTATTTCTGTGGTAGCAGAGCTTAGGGCGCGTTTTACACTAGGGGAATCGGAAATGCTTTTCTCACATCTAACAAAATTTAAGATAAGATGTTCTCAATAATCAATTATCTTAACCCTAATAATAATATAGACAGCAATAGGAACATAAGATCATAATTATAGTCTGAAACTCGACCATGAAAAAGTCAAAATATCTTAACTAAAAGTACGATATGAAAATTATGACCAGTTTAAAGCTCCCCCTTGGTTCTAGTCCCACACATCGTGCATAAATAATTGTATCAATGTATGAATGGTTATGGTTGTATTTCTGTGGTCGTTTATTGTAGCAGAGTTTAGTTCTAGTCCCAAACATTGTGAGTAAATCATGAATGCGAAAACAGCGTAAACCAGCTGAGAAATACATAGTGCAGACCAAGGGGGCAGGAAGCCTCGTTTGCCCATACCGTTGAGGGATTTAGCCCGAGACATAGCTGTGTGCAAACTGGGGCAATAGCATAACCTGAGTTTAGCTGCCATCTGTATTTTATTTATTCTATATCAATTACAAAGAAAATGTTGAAAATCTTTACTTGCAACATCATTCACAGATAGGCATTAATGCCCACACGGGGCAATAACAGATCTTTTATTCACTGGTTTCTGAGAAGCCCGAGGTACGTACGATCCCCATGGGTCGTACAGGCACCCGAGGATGACCCCTAAGGTTCTTCTATATTTTATCACCCAGGCAATGATCTAAATATGTCTCAAATAGTCTAAACAACGAGCGGTGCGCACAGCCAGTCAATACTGACTGCCCCTTATACACACTGCTGGTCGGCCATGCGGGTGATAAAGGGGCTAGAATCCTGCATGTATAGAATGATAATTATATTACATAAACCTAATTTCTTAAATTTGTTATAAATCGCCCCAAAAACCGCATGGGGGATACCCTTGAATGAAATTCTGGAGCCATTTACCTTGGCGAATCCCCAGACGAAGTGTGTCTTCTCAGGACAGGGGACAGAGTCGAGGGACAGGACGCTGGTGAACGGGTCCCCCGTGAACACGGACAGGGCGTAGATCTCGTCCATGATCACGTGCAGGTTGTACCTGTTGAGACAAAGGGTGGGAGGTTAATGAGATGAATGGTTTTAATCAGTGAATTTCAGGGGTGTACTCGGCCCTATAATCTGATGGGGTTCCATGTTAAGGTTGATCATCAAGGTTGCTCTGTGCAAAAGTGAGGGGGTTCTAGATCTAACCAGTTATGTTGATAAAACTTGTAATTAAATTACATAAACTTTACGTAAAGTATCCATCATTTCATGTATCTTTTTGAAAAACAAATTGAAATATAATTAGCTTGTTACAATGAAATACCAAAAATACCTGAAAGTTTAACAATACGTTGACGTATTGAGATGTATCAGGGTTGCTTAACCTCCCTACTACTAGCCTACTTCAACTCAACTTTAAATCAAGATTCACAGTGTGTGTAAACTATCCCTCCCGAATGTTGCCATGGTTACTGACTTGTTGAAGAGGTTGAGGAGGGCCAGTAGCTGGTTCCTGGTGAGGATGTCTCCTGTCGGGTTGTGGGGGTTGATCACCAGCGCCATCCGCAGCCTCCTACCCTGAACAGGAAACAGGGCTTTTTGTAAGTTTTTTTTGTTTAATTCTAGAGTTATTACCCAACGTCTTCTAAAATGATGTCCTTTCACATGTTAAAGTCTACACACTGAACTTACATCAGGCCATACCAAGAACCAGCAAAACAGGCTGTTACAAGCAAGTCCATTTAGTTTCTGATTTGTTAAACACCTTTATTAAGGACCTGTAGGAACCAGCAAATAGGTCATGAAACCATTATTTAGTTCCCCTCACATCCTCTGTGTGGCTTCATAGTGTAAGGGTTGGCAACTCCCCCCAAACAACTATATGTTGTGAGTTCTGGAGGGACTTGTATCTTAGTTCTTACAAAGTGGTAAGTTTCCATGCAGTTGATATTTAGTAAAGAAATGGATCAGGAAGAAGATTTTACTAATAGGCAACAAAGAAAAAATAATGTGCATATATATAATGTGAAGGATCAATGTTGCTGGTTTGTACCTCATCTATCGTTTTCTTTATAGTCTTCTCTGTCTCAGCTATGTCCACAGAAAAATCATCCTTGTCGTCACTTCCCTAAAATGTATATAGATAACTTTACTATACTTGCATACAACTTTGATTCTGAAGTTTAAACTCTAATCATAATTCATATTCATTCGTGATGAATATTGCTGAACTTATCAATTGAAAGGGCGTTAAACCTACAAGAAAAGAATGATAAATTTGTTCGAGAAAAGTATTAACATTATTTTTATAATTTCATTATAGATTGCAATACCAAGAGATTGTATTGTCCACAATAATATACAGGTGTTTTTATCAAATTAATTGTTTATCACAAAATCACCCTAATTCAGGAGTACAAATTGCAGATTTTGTTTCAGAATGTACACCTAAGACCATTTAGAGTCATTAGGTGTGTCAGTTTGGAGTAGCTGAGGTTCTCACCGCTGATAGGCTGACGGGCACACACGTGACCCTCGCTCTCACCCCGAGGTCGGCTGATATGGCCGCGTAGTAAGGCGCGAACACCAGGCAGCAGTCTGCGGTGGAGAGTGACGGAAATGGGAAGAAAATTGGGGTATTCAGGTAACATATGTCACCAGGCCCGTACCCAGGGGGGGAGGTGGGGGTGGTGGGCCACCCCCCCACAGAGCACTAGTCATAATTAGTTCCACCCAGGTAAAGATGTTTCCTTCTTCAAAATCTTTTATAGTCAAAATTTAGAGGGAACGTTCCACTGATACACTTACCTCATATGTTTTTCTTGTTCAATAATCTTTGAAATGCCACCTTGTGAGATATTATCTGGTTAATTCAACGGTCAAGAGCCCCTATATCTGGCCATTGCCAGCCATAGGTAGTGTTTCAAATCTGGCCACAACCACCCAGAATAATAGAAGTTTTCACTTTTCTCTTCTTTTTTTAGGTGATAATCAACCCTAAAGGATAACCCAAGAGAAATAGTCTCAAAATGTGGATAGAAGTCCTAGTTTTGTTTTCATGAAAAATCAAATAATTTTGACATTAATTTTGATAGATATACTTCCCCTGCCTTCGGGTTGCCCTCCCATTTTCATATCCAAATCTTTATATTGCTTGATGCATAGTGTTACGATTTTATGTATACACGGGAATTGTACATGGAACTTATGAAGTATTTGCTCGATAGGGGCCTATTACTGCCCCAAAAACATAGAAGAGTTCCACTTTTTGGAACTGACCACCCCCCCACTACCAAGCCTGGGTACGGCCCTGATGTCGAAGACATGAGGAAAGGCAGGTAGTTTTGTTTTATGTTTTTTGTTTGTTTCTGTTTATTGTTTTATGGGCACGGGTAGTGTCCTTTCATAAAATTACAGGTAGGAACATACAATACGTTTCAGGGTTATTGTTGAAATAAAAAAGTGAGAAACGCATTTCTCCAGTCCCTGAGCCCCTTACACCCATTCATCCTCATATTCTAGTAAGCCTATATATTCTGTACCAATAGATAATATTCAGCTATAGCATTCTAATGGTTGTACTCCAAATAGATTTAAAGCTTGTTGATTGGAATACTACAAATCACTTGGCCATCGTCAAGTGATTTACCGTTGGCACAATATCTTAAGGAGACAGAAAACTCTATATTAAGCAGCAGGTGCTCACCGTCGGGCTCACAGATCATGTGAGCCAACAGGTCGACGGCCGACCCTGCTCCCGTCGTCACGATCAACTACAACGACACAACACATGGGGGTTCAATGTGATCCTAGGATTCACTCTCACTAGTCTTAGATCCTAAGATATGTTAATTCCAACGTGGCCATCTTAGTGTTAGAATGTCTTGAGATACGATAGGAGGGCTAAGTTAGGAGCAAAATTAAACTAGAGTTAGAGGACTTCTTTATCTTGGTAAATGAGTTTTGTATCTTAGTATCTTACTTAAAGTTACAAAATAAAATTGGAGGCTACCGATTTTCTCGCTGTAAAGAACATTATAGTGCACAGACTGGGTCAGTTTTAAAATAGAAAAGACTTACATTGTCAGGATCAATTGGTTTTGATGATTGAAATCTCTCCTCCAGGAACTTTCCCAGCGATTTGCGGAAACTTGGAGAATGAAGCAAAATACAAAGAATTTTCAGTTTTGTTATGGCCTAATTTTTCCTACTCTATATTATAGAGTAGGAAAAATTAGGCCATAACAAGATGACTCTATATTATAGAGTAGGAAAAATTAGGCCATAACAAAACTGAAAATTCTTTGTATTTTATTATATAATATATATTATATTTTCCATCTTCTCTAGGAGGTTCGGTGGCTTTAACATGCAGATTTTTTTTTTTTGCAGTTGGGATTAACTTAGACAAAACATCAGATCTAGCTAAATATGTAAATGAACCATGTATATAGACCTAATCATAATTATTCACACATACGCAGGCCTATATAGATGCATAGTTATATATGTAGTAATACCAGTGATATGCAATAATATGTCACATACATATGGAAACTGTCAAATGATAAAGTCTTTACTCTAGATACAAGAAATATATTACCTTCTCAAGCCTTGAAACTGAAAATAATACTGCATGAAGCCTTCGTAATTGTTCATTTCAGGACTGCGTAACTGTGGAATAAATTAAAAAGAACAACTATATGATTATTGAACATTTAATAACATAATACATATAGGAAACATATAGTTAATATAGCAGTTCCAACTAAATGCAGCTGTGCTTTAAGATGACTTAATTGATTATTATGAATACATATAAAACTTTTCATATTTAATAAGCTCATCCCAGTTTACACCAACATCAAAATTGTCATAATTACCTCTGTACCTATTCCATGAAGACAGATGTATAATTTGAAATTGATCAATTCAATTTGGTTGGCAAATTACTCCTAAAATTTGTTGACTGCAGCTTTATAATATTGCCGTTTTTGCCCATAGGAACCAATGTTAAAGCCTTTCAGATAAACCTACAATGTCTAACCCTATTTGGCCCTGACATACAATATTTTCATTGGCTGGCAAACCTGCGAATCTGTCGATTGGTTAAATCCAGGAAATCATAATGTTTTAACAGTACTTTGAGATCTAGAAAAATATAATTCTTTCTTATTTTAGTAACCCCAACTGTAGGAGACACTGAAACTGTTGAGATGGCTTATTCAGTAATTTTGTGGGACCCTTGTCCAACCCTGGGATATACCTATGTCAGATGGGCTTATCGTACCTATAGAGAAGATTATTCATGGATAAGTTAATGGAACAGAGCTTGAGAGAACAGAAAATGTCTCTGGTGACTTCTGAAACACATACTTCTGTTATTTTCTCCGTAATACCTTATGAACCAGACGGCAGAACTAAGGTAAAAACAGGTAGACAAAGACAAAAAAGATTCCCCTGAGGAGCTCACCATGTTGGCACCAGAAATGCATCTGTACTAGGCCTATCCCCCAGGCTCTCAATCAAACAAGAAGGGACTTTGAGTAAGTATAATTATTTTCAGCAGAAGAAAAGTCTTACCTTCTCCGTTAGAATGTCCTCACACAATGTATTCTCTGCTACCCCAAAGTTCATGATCCCCTGAAAAACGAAATATTATAGTAATAAGTGATTGATCTATATAACATTGAACACACCCATAAATGTTCTTTTAACTCAGAACATACGGTATTTTTATACATCCAGCACCTCAGTATTGTCATATCCAGAGAGTCCGAGTGAACGACTACTTTCAGGGGTGGGATACAGGATTTCAGAAAGAGGGGCCTGTATAGAGGCCAAGTACTGAAATATTGTGCATTCACATGCGCACACACTATGTTTTTCTCTCTTTGGCAAGTTCAAGTCCTCACCAAGATGGGAGTGGGGGGGGGGGGGGGGGGGTCAGGATTTTCACGGTGTTCGTGAAAGCATAATAGGGTTCCTTCCACATAATTAGAAAATTAATATTTTACGATGAAATTATTTGAGAAAGAATTATGCCTCAAGAACTGATAATACTAGAAATTATTTAAAGGATATTCCAAATGTAGCCACTGTTTTGTGACTTTGATATTTGGTCTATTATAATGGATATTTTTAGGGAAATCCCCTAATTTGTGACGTAGCAAGGACTGTAATTGGGATTCCCCAGCTTTCAAAAAAGGGAATCCCCAACTCTTAATAGTGTATAGACAGGAATTTTAGCTGTAGCACTTAATATTCATATTAGGCTAAATACAGGCTACAAACACATGTATCTTTTGCTCACCTAAATTCACTCAATTACCTGAGATTCCCAAGCTATTTTGAAAGGGATTCCCCTTCATTATGCCACAGCAAGGACAGAACTGTAACCCCAGAAATTAGGGAATTCTTGAATTTTATTTTATTTCCTTTATAATTCCATAATAGTTCGACATTTTCCCATTTTTTCTATTGAAATATTTTAAGAATATCAAAGATAAGTTATTGAAATGAAAAATAGGCGTTGGGAAATTTATGTGCAAGGATCCCTTTAAGCTGCTGAAACAACAGTTGAGAATACACCTTCATCAAGTAGAGTGTAAAAAGTCAACACTGGTTTTTTGGCCCTGAGTGACGAACAAAGAACCAGGTAAATGTACTTCTAAGGCCTTAAGTGTTGTTTTGTGTTGAATTGTTCACAAACTGCTCTATCTAAGTATACCTAACAATGGTTGATAGCAGCTGTTTGTACCCTTTTTTTTATGAGACTTGAAACATAGATACAAAAAATATGTAAATATACTGAGAAGTTGAACAGCATTTGTGGATGAAGAAAGCTGCTGAAACAACAGTTGAGAATACACCTTCATCAAAAGTTTGTACAAAGTCAACACCGACTTTTGGCTTTAAGTGACGAACAAAGAATACGATCTGGCTGGAGATGAGGGAAGACAGGAGCAATCCTACGCATCCCAGGGTAAATAAAACTGTTTTAAAAAAAAGTCCCTTAAGTGCTGTCTTGTGTTGCATTGTTCACAAATTGCAACAGTGGTTGCAAATACCCGCATATAGGGGCAGTGCTTATCTATAAGATCTAGATCTTAACAGACGTGAGCTGGTGCCACAATTCATCTTTAGATAATTTAAAAATCATAATGCATAATAGCTATTGAGTACAATTTAGGAATTTCATGTTTGAAGAAGAACTCCTTGGTCCTGATCAGCAAAACGCCATCACATCCCAGGCAAGCGGTAACGTAACACGAACGTTCTGCGACTGTACTTTTTTAATTGGTCTGAGACCTGACCAATTTTCACGCAACAATAACGTTATTTTAGGTAAGATTTAGACTTACTAAAAAAGAACGTTATGATAACATTCTATTTTGGTAAAGTTGAGACCAAACTTATAAAGAATGTTATAATAACGTTATTGTAATGTGAAAAAACATTACAAGAACGTCACAACAACGTTATAGTGTGACGTCGTAATGTTAGGTTCTAAAGATGTTTTTGGGTGCCCTCAAAAAAACGTAACAAGAACCAAACCAGGTCTAAACAGAACGTTGCTGCAACATTATTATAACGTCATATTCTTGCTTGGGATGAACACGTCTGCACATGATGTTTTGCACATGACGTCACACCCCACCAAATGAAACTGGGCACCATGCATTTTGGTGATCATTAGAAATATTATTATCAACATTTCACAAACAGCAGCTAAAGAGTTATTTTTGGATAACATCTAAATTCATTGTATGATATCATACCGAATGACTTATATTAGGCCTTTAGCCTTTACTCATACTATTGTTTCCATACTTATTATTACCTCATCTTGAGGGCTGAAAGAACATGAACTATTGTAAGTGAAGTAGCTTTAGATAAAAAAAAATATATATGCAAGATTTCTAGATTCTTTAACAACAGCCATGTGGTCATGCATACAAAGGTTAGAACGAGCACACAAAAAGTGGTCACGCGACCACATTTACACAAGGTCTATAGATTAGGGTAGCTGAAGTAATTGGGCATCCATGGTTCTCTTATCATGTATCTATACGTAGTAGTAGGATTTATTTTATACAACAAGAGCATGAACTTTGTATGATACTACGCTGATATAGGATATATCTAAATTTCTAATAGTAATTCGGTGCTTCACACTAGCAGATATGGTTAGGTGTAACAGTTATCTGAAGCAAGCTGAATTCTTTAAAGTCTATATTAACTACTTGATTGATTCAAATTTTAACTTATTTTCCTATATGGCATGTCTTTTGGTCATCTACCAAAGTTAATATAAACGGCATGGATTGTTTTCCAAAGTTCTTGGAAATCATGAGAATACTGATTGAATTCTTTAAAGAGGTTGAAAAAAAGTTGTTCATCAGAATCAGATGCATAAAAACTCTATTGAGCAAGTCAACCAGAACTCTTTCTAAAAATGGTCAATTGTTACATAGATATCTAACATTGGCGGATATTGGTCCCTGGTGATCTCTAACTTGACCAGAATTCCATTCATGTTTGCTGCTTGAGAGAGTACAGACCCAGGCAAGCATGTGACGTTATTATAATGTTGCAGCAACGTTCTGTTTGGTTCTGTACTGGTTCTTATTATGTTATTTTGATGGCTTCCAATAACGTTGCTGCAACGTACTGTTGTGACGTGTCACTGTGACATTATTATAACGTTCTGGTTACGTTCTTCAACCTAATCAGGAAGTTCTTATAACGTTCTGTTTTGGTTTCATCCTAACCTCAACAAAAAATAACGTTGTAATAACATTCTGATTTGGTGAGCTTTCAATCTCACCATCAATAACGTAATTGTTACGTGCCATCTTAGTAAGTAACAGACTGACTAAAAAGGTATGGTTGCAGAACGTTTCTGTTATGTCGCAGCTTGGCTGGGGACGCATTTCGTTCCTAGTTTTGGTAGCTGAGGTCTGGTTAAAAACGACCATATCTGGCAAAATCACTCAATGGGGAACACTATTTCTGGTCGTTTTCAACTATTTCTGATCATTTTTGACCAGAATTAAGCGACCAAAACTGGTCCAGACCCAGCCAACCAGTGACGGCAATAGAAACGATCTGCAACCATACTTCTTTTAGTCAGTTTGCTACTAGATGGCAAGTAACAGTTAGGTACTTGATGGTGAGGTTGAAGGTTGAAACCTCATTAAATCAAAACATTATTACAACTTTTTTTTTTGTGAGGTTAGAATGGAACCAAAACAGAATGTTATAAGAACATTCTGTTTAGGTTGAAGAACATAACCCGAATGTTATAATAATGTTGCAGTGTAACATCAAAGCAGTATGTTTAGCAATGTTATTGGTAGCTATCAAAATGACGTAACAAGAACCTAACCAGAGCGTTGCTGTGTTGTTATTATAACGTAAGATCTCCACCTGGGGACAACCAGAATCTAGTTTAGGCACTCAATGGGTACCCCCCTTAAAGCCTGGTCCCCACAGGGCGATTAGTTTGAAAAAAATCAACAAAGATCAACGTCATTTTCGGGGGTTTGGTCGGCCGGCGACTTATCACACAAAGGCGCCTTGATGTCTGGTGACCAAGCCACTAGTCGCTCTGGTTTCTGGGCGAAATGTTTGACATGTTTAATATTTCTCTCTAGTCGCCGGCAAATAGTGCAGTTAATCAGTGGGCAGGGCGACTTATGGGTCCTCTAGTCGCTGTCAGTTTGGTAGCAAGAGCGACCCAATGTGGAGATTAATTTTTTGGTTCCCCGCCGATGAGTTAGTCGCCCAGCGACCAATATTTTTTCTTTGGTCGCCGGTTAAATACACTAATCGCCGGGGTCTAGTCACCACGTGGGGACACGGCTTTACTCTCTGCATGGCTCTGGGGTATTTTGGCTGCAACAAAGGTGACAATTGGGGCTGGATTCTCCTTGCGGATCAGCATACCGCTAGTAAACCTCGGGGTATACTACTGAATCTACATTATGTAGGACCTTAACATCAACCTTACAGGATAGAGGACCTGCTTCACAGCAGCAGAATCAGAAATGTGCTTTTCAGAATTTAAAGGGAGGGGCCAGTGAAATTCATTCTTCTTACAAATTGTCTTCTATATCCTAGAGTTAATGCTAACAAAGATATACATGACAATTATACTGTTATAGATAGCTTCTTTTGATAGTTAATGAAGTTTCTTTTCTAGAAAACGTCTTGATACCCTGTCATCTTGAAATTAGATGTCTGTGTGTGACGTCACACAAAAAAGCCGTTATTTTCAATTTTAAAAATTCTAAAATCCTTTAAAATTATTTTCTAAGATATATTTTTGTATAGATAATTAAATTTCACTGTTTTGAACACTTTTAGACTCATTGAAAGTGAAGGGCAAATTTATATCTACTTTTTTCAAGTTTTCTAGTTTTCACCTGATCTTTGTGTGACGTCACACACAGAGAAATGCACTGTGCATGTTGCACCACTTGCAGAGAGGGACATTCAGTTTGAATTAGGAAATTGTGTGTAAAATTCAAACTAATAAAGATAATCACATGAAATTTGGTATGGTGATTACTTGAATTATTAGGATCACGAAAGTATGATAATTTATATTCACTGGCTCATCTCTTTAAGATAAGATGACTTTCAAGTCTTACACTTAACTATGCATAAGACATTGCAAAGAAACATAGAATCTGAAATCTGAAACATGAAAGTCATGACATCTCATTTAGAAAAGTGGGATCTTTTTTGATCTGCATATATACATATATACATGTATACTTATATATGTATATTTATATGTATATATTATATATAATATATACATTTAATATGTAACGTGTGCTTACATCAGTATATTAATATCTTGTATATAGAGTTCTCATCCATGACAGCTCTATTCATACAATTCTAACGCATTCAGTTACGAGGTGGGCGGGGGGAGGAGGCCTGGGGGAGATTTAACAAATTCTTAAATCTGAGCACTACTGAAAATAGCCGCTGGACGTGCTGTAGCTGAGGGCCACCCTGCGCCCATACTGATCATACTGACCCGGGGATTATCGGTTATATTTACGTCTGTAGAATACCCTGGTCTTCATCAGCCTGCTTACAGGGTCAGCAACAATACTGACAGATCTGTACTTGACCTAGCTAGGAACCCCAAGCCAGGGGTAGGGTGTCAGATCTTGAAAAGGGGGATTCTGCATAGAGACTGACTACTAAAACGTCTAGCATTGGCATGCACATTGCTCAACGTTTTCCCCCTCCATATGAAATAATTATAAAGCCCCACACCCACTAGACGACTTTATCAGCAACGGGCAATGGGCAACTGAGAGAATCGGCCGATCCTTATGATCACCTGTCAGTACGGTATATTGAAATATGCATGTTTGATGTGAACCAGCGAGGCAGATTCTAACCTTGAAAAACTATGTGAGATCCGAAAATGTACGATACAAAAATTTATTGTGATTATTGTCAATACTGGAGAAATAATGTATGGAGAACTATGAAAGTGTACAAACATTATGCTTGAAATTGTTTGTTGAAATGAGGAGAGATTGTTAAAATTACCTTAGTTACTTATATTATGTACTACTTATTTACTTATAACTATGTACTACATCTGGAAGATCAGGGAAACCTGAAGATGCCTTTCAAATAAAAAAAAACAAAAAAACCCTCAAAATCGATCGATTTTATCGACGATTAGTCAGCTGACTGTGTAAAAATCGCCTAGTGAATATGCCAAGGTCCAAAGTGTCCTAGTGGGTTTTGGGCTTTAGGCGACTTTGCACCATGTGTGGTGACCACATGATTCACATTAAAACCAGGGCAATATATATCTTTTTAAAGAGGGTAGTGCTGCCAGCTTGTGACTTAACAGAAATGTTCCGCAGCCATACTTATTTAGTCAGTTTGTTACTTACTAAGATGGTATATAACAATAATGTTATTGATGGTGAGGCTGAAAAGTCACCAAATCAGATTGTTGTATTATAACAATATTAAACTTTTTCGGTGAAGTTGAGATGAAACCAAAATAGAACGTTATATGGACATTCTGATTGTATTGAAGGACATACCCTGAACAGTGTAATAATGTCACAGTGCAACATCATGGCAGTATGTTGCAGTGACATAATTGGGATTCATCAAAAGAATATAACAAGAACCAACTACAGAACCAACCAGAATGTTGCTGCATCCTTGGCTAGGGTGTATCACATTGAAAACAGTCTTTTTGTAGTTTTTCTACAGTTTAACCTGTACACATTATTCATGAACATGTGCATTGGACCTCCAAGTCTGATTCACCCTGCGTCCAGAGGAACTCTTATCCCAATTGTTTCCCAGGCAAGAATGTAACATTATTATAACGTAATTATAACGTTATATTTGGTCCTGGTTTGGTTCTAGTTACGTTATTTTGATGGCAACCAATGTCGTCTTTAGAACCTAACATTGTGACGTTGCATTGTGACGTTATTATAACGTTCTGGTTATGTTATTTCACGTAAAAATGATGTTATTATAACATTCTGTTCTGGTAATATCTCGACACCACCAGAATATAACATTATTAAAATGCTCTATTTTAGTAAGTCGCAACTTAACCTAAAGTAACCTATCTATTATGTGAAATCCAGGCAGGTTATTGACTGACGTATGGTCACAGAACGTACTCGTTACGTCACTGCTTGCCTGGGTTGGGTCTGGTTTATTCGTTAGCACGGTGCAACATTATTAAAAAAGGTCTCAACGTGAAGTGACCTGGTTACCAAAATCCCAAAAGTTATGCGCAGTGGGACGATGTGATATCCATAACCATGTGGTAATTACAAAGCAGAAAGACAATTTCTGTTTATAGAGCTAATCGTGTGTTGATCACCAACAGTCCCTTTACGGTCACCATGGCAACATATCTATGATCAAAGAAAGAAGCTTATCATAGTAATTGGTTTGAATAGGTCTTCCCTAATTCGGGATTATAGTAATAGTTTGTCACTTTTAACACTATTTTGCAACTATAGGAATTAGACCAACAAATCCAATATAAGTTTGTCGTAAAATATTAACTATTTGGTGTCAAGCCTTCCGTGAATTCCTCAAGCAAAGGGGCTTTGGGGTCTGGGAACGTTTAACCATGTGTTTCTTTTCTCATGAACCGTGCCAAATTCAGTGAAATGGGGGTCTACAGGGTGATTTTGTTTTTCAAATCCTTTTAAGCTTGTCATATACCCTAAAGGGTGTATCAGAGACTCTGCTTATGAAGGTGGGAACACTAATATTCTTTTTTTAACGAAAGTTTATGGCTTCTTTAATATCATCGATTCAGGCCTTGCCCCCATGGATGATGACAGCGCTCTCACAGACAATGACAGGCACAAGGAAAACACATTTTCAAGTTAGGGCCATTTAGATTATTTTAAAAACTTTTGAAGGGGGATTTAAGATCCATGAACTGTCTCATTAATAATGGTTTAAAGTGCCCCTACGAACAATGACAAAAGAAATGTACCTGTGATTTTTAGGCACAATTGATGAAATATTTCACTTAGACATAAAACAGTAGGGTTCATATTAGGTATTGACCCTAAGAAAAACAAAAGAAAACATAAATTAAATCAATTAACTTTGTAATAAAACAATTCAGTTGAAATATCCAAATTGGGCACGTTTCATGAGAATTGATCATATGGAATTGCATACGTTAATAATTAAGGGAAGGTCCACATGTTTTTCTCATCACAAGTTGCGGTAGTGTTGTGCTATATAGCCGGGAGACAAGTTCATTGTACTCATTTGTCAAACTAACGATTCTCGACGAAAACAGGAAACACATCATAGACGTAATATAAAAAAAAGCAGGCCAAAACACCCATCTGTTTCAATGGGAACCACAGAAAAACCATCCCAAGCAAGAATATGACGTTATTATTACACTATTATAATGTTCTGTTTAGTTCTGCTTTAGGCCTGTTTCCAGCTTCTGCTGGAGGGGGGGGGGGGGGGTGGCGAGGGTCCTTGAGTGGAACTTTTCCTTAAGATTTCCATAATTCTAACCTTAAAAGGGGGGTGGCGAAGTTCACCAAATGGAACTTTTTAGCCCTTTTCTTTTCTAAAAAGTACCGTGGCCTGCTACCCTATCTGAGATGTTACCGTACTGCTTGCTTGGTGCACTCTAGCCCGCTGCCTGCTATGGGCCCTGCTTTAACCCAATTCTATGACATTGCCTTTACTCTTCAAACAGAACCTATGAAGAGTCTCACTGATAGCCCTGAGTTTGCTTCTATGCAAAGTGGCTAAGAAAACTATGGACTGACACAGTCAGTACAAAATAATATCAAATATATATAATATTTTCTGGGCTGCTACACCAGTCTTATGTTATCAGTGGACCCTGCCAAGAATTAGCTCTGCCTCTGGTACCTAGCGTTTATACCAATAAACTATAACTTCTACCGATCTTCCCAAATTGTCATTCCTTTCTCATTAATTAAGTAATGCATACTTTGATACTGCTTCATTATATCCTTTTCTCATATGCACAACTATCTCCTTACCTAAATTGAATTTTACTTTCGGTGCATATGCTCATTCCTGGAATCAGACAAGGAAATAAATGGGAGATAATAAACACATAAATATGGGAATGATGGATGGTAGTTAGAACAGCTTATCTCTTAGACGGAATCTATATCTGGGTTTGTATTGGAGTGGGGCCCGGGATATGATGTAAGTTCACAGTTGATTCTTATTACATTAAGTTTTAACGTTGCATCGATTTGTGAGGCTAATATTGCGACCCCACCCAATAAGAATTTCATGGTAATGTTCTGTCTTGGTGTGGTTGATACCTTATTTAAAGAAGATTACACTATACTTAGGTTAGGTTGAGATAGACTAATTAATATTCTAATCAGCATCTCACAATAAGTTCTGTTTAGGTGAGGTTAGGACCTCCTTTGGTGAGAAGGTCACAACAATGTCCTGTTCATGTGAGGTCTGGACCTCGTCTAATCAAAATGTCACAATAACTTTGTTTTGATTCGGTCTCATCAGGTTTGATTAGGTTTCAACCTCCCAGAAAAAAATAATGTACCAGTTAAGGCTGTATTCCACGATGCGTTCTGGTCACTTGCTTCGTCAGCTTGCGTTGCAACGCAAGTGAAACGTTCCATAACGCAAGTGATAACGCATATGGGGTGGAACGCAAGGTATATTCCACGATGCGTTTTACTTGCGTTTATGAAACACAAGTATGAACGCAAGTAAAAACGCAAGTTTACTTGCGTTTTTACTTGCGTTCAGATACCAACATGTTGGTATTTTACTTGCATCTCTTAGTTAGAGGCAACGCAAGTGCTAATTAACGCATTGTGGAATATAGCCTTTAGGTAGGGGTCAGCAGGCCCGTAACTAGGGGGGTGGCGGGGGTGGCGGGCCACCCCCCCACAAAGGAAATTTTTCGAAAAGTTCCACCTCCCCTTCCAAAACTTAATGTAGAACCCCATAACATTAGTAGGAAAATATTGAAAAGTTCCACATTTTACTGCTCGCCACCCCCCTTTTCAAGTTCAAATTATTGAAGATATAGGCACCACCCCCCACAAAGGAAATTTTTCCTAAATTTCGACCTCCCCTTTCAAAATTTCAAGCAGAGAAACCCCTACACTTTACTACTCGCCACCCCCCCTCCCCCCTTTCCTTTTCAAGTTCAAATTATTGAAAATATAGGCAAAAGTTCCACCTGTAGAACTTCGCCACCCCCCACAGCAGACCCTGGGTACGGGCCTGGTCAGGACTTACCTGAGGGTTGGCTTGTGGGTGATATGGGTTGCTAAGGATCTCCGCGCAATAGTTCACCATAAAGTTGGGCATGTCGCGAGCCCACCGGCCGCGTGACGAGAGTTCAGAGGTGTCCATCCTCTACCAGTGGTTTACACAGAGTGAGCCCCGCTAAGAGCAGGCTCATGTGGTTATAGAGGGATGGGACTACTGAGGCCTGCGTCTAAACCAACGATCTGTCAAGGCTGCCCCCTTAAGGATAGACAACCCTGGTTGGCTGTTTAAGTTGGTGAAACATCAGTATCTTTGTTATTAGTGCCATGAATCGAGTTAATTGTGGGATGGGGGGCGGGGGCAGCGTATGGGACTTCCATCGCATCCTTAACTCCTTATTTTGGTCAAATATAAATTTCTGAATGGTACTAAAGGTGCCCCCCCCCCCTTGCTAGAATTCCTGGATCCACCCCTGAATGCTTTGTTTAAATGTGCGATATTCTGAATGAAGGGTCATTTCCTGTTCCTTCTTAATTGTGATTTCCATAAAATTCTGATTGGTCATAACTCACAAACCAATGTATAAACAAAGATATTATTTTTCTTTAGGCATATCTGACATGATATTGTGTTTTGCACTTGAAAACTTGAAATCCAGCTAAATAACATTCCTGGATTTAATAAAGAGAGTATCAGGACATATATCAATTTTCTGAGACACTGCAATGTTTTGAGCAGGTATATGTAAAGTTTAAAACATATTGGTGCCAGAGATATGTTGTTTATTCAGCGTTAGGTTTTAAATGATATGGTAGTTTGCCTTATACAACAAATATCTAATAATCTGTGATGCCTGCCCACCTCTCTTGAACCAGTGGTGTCTATCCTTAAGATGGATATGCGGTCCACCAATATAAAGAAGGTATCCCAAGCAAGCATGCTATTATATTATAATGCTCATGTAACATTTTGCTGAATTCTGTCTGGTTTTTGTTAGGCTAAAGGTCATAATTATACAGTTGATATGTTGCGTGTGCTTCGAAATTGTATATTTGGAGGGAACGGCATTCCAGGATAATTAATTAGGTTATAAAGATTTTATTAAATGTATAGATTTTTAATGATATGTAAAAAAAGGGAAAAGATATGTTATTACTGCTACTGTTAAAATGTATATGACAATAACACTTACAATTAACAAAAAGACTCAACTAGTAAAAAGCATGTTTCACGTAAAAATAATCCTACATGTCACTTTTTCACCTTGACTAGACAAGTTATATATGTTTTACTTAGTACAGCTCTTCAAAGTTTTTTTTCTTCAGCTCAGTGAAGTTCAGTGTTCATCAAATTTTCAATGTTCTATTTCCCTATAACATTGATTTGATCTTTTTGAACTATTGCCAGTATATATATATATATATATATATATATATATATATATATTTATGTAGTGAGGAAAGAACTAGGTTTGAATATATATATATACATATATATATATTCAAACCTAGTTCTTTCCTCACTACGTAAATTGTCCCTGCACTCAGTAATGTTAGCGTACTTTGGATATGTTCAATACCTATATGTCACACTTATTAATTGTTTGTGCCTACAGGATTCTAAGCTCAGAATTCCATATTCATACATTAATTCTGCATCATCCCTAGATAATCTATAATTCTCCCTACCACGGATAGCTGATTTACAGTATTTTATATACCTTCAGGCTAATTTTGATGAAATTTGTCGACAAAAACCCTGGAAAACCTATAGAAAATATGCAAATAATTTTTATAAAGTCATCTAGAGTGAACACATTTTCAAATAACTCAGGAAATATTGATGGATATGGATACTCATTTAAAAAATAATGACAGCTACTTTTTAACAATGTTTATCTAAAAATAATGATACAATTAATTGAAATTTCTATGCCAAAGCCTTGGGTTAACCTGCAGGTAAAACTCATGAAAATGCCTATCCATGGCTGGGAGAATTGTACGTAAATTCAATCAATTCTATCCTATCTTTATGAATATCATTGATTTTGGTTAACCCAGATCTTCTCACACTATCACAAACAATGCTGCAGTATTCTTGTGGCCTGATTGTCTGTTTATAGAGGAGAGTATTAGAACTGATAAGCTATTTTGTCTCTCTGAGGATATACAGTTATGTACTCTTCTGAATACACTATCTGAAGGTGATCCGCGGTGCCACAAAAGATGAACCATGCAGTTAGCACAGCTCCCTCTAGGGGGAGGCACTGCTTCCAGGTGGTGAGTTTATTTTCTGATATACATCTTTTTAATTAAGGGGGCGCCCCCTAGTGTAACAAATTTGAAACAATATTTATATGGAATTCCCTATAGTTAACTTGTATGAAGTAAAGGAAAATGTATGCAAGGTGGGACAGCGCAGGTTCATGGTAAACACCTTTACCATGAACTGTGCACTCTCTGTAATGAATCCAGAACTGTAGGAAGATATACCCTACTAAAGATGTCAAAGGACATTACTAAAACAACAAATCGACTGTGCATCAACTTGTCTTCTTGTCTAAAGTCATGTAAGAAAACTAAATGTTGCAGTTTCCATACTTTAATGTTTTATTCAGCCTAACATGGCTTGAAGTCTGAATAGAGGTCAAATGTCAAAATGAGTTAATTGGTGAGTGAGTGATAGTTAATAGGACAAGCGGCATCCGAAACGTTAGATTAACGCCTCAATTACCTCCTTTTGTTATCTTTTCAACTCTTGCCATTCACATAAATCTACTTTATAGATTACTCTTGCTAATTTTCCCAACCACGTATAGCCATTTAAATGAGTTTCACCTGCATGTTAGCCTTAAACAGGGTGCATGCTGGGTAATATGTCGACAAAAATCTATGCTTTAGTATAGAATTTTTTTACAAATATTATCATCATTTGTAGATTAACATTGTAAAAAAACAGACCATCAATAAGTATCCATATCCATTAATATTTCCTGAGTCAAATGAAAATTCATTTATTGTAGGTGGATTTATAACAATTATTAGCTAATTTTCTATTAAAATTTTGCAAATAGCCTGCAGGTCCTTACAATGCTAGAAATCAGCTGTCTGTGGTAGGGAGAATTCTCTGACGAGATATTAAAATAATTAGTGTCGAATTCTATCAGCCTCATCAAACACAATATGAAGTTAGAGGTGTATTGAGTTACATTCTCAAGACAACAAAACGGTTCTCCACCTAAACATCTCCCTTACATTTGATATAATTATTAGAATCATTTGTAACTGGAAAATATGATAATTGTTTCGAATTATCTAAAACCTGTGAAAAAGTATTTTTCCTCCTTCAATATGTTCTTCAGTGTACATATTATGTTACTGATAATACCTACTACTTTATGGTATCATGACTCATGATTGTTGTAAATCTTATATTAGTTCATCACTTAATTGCTATTTGCTGCAAACAGTTATTATAGAATGGCATGTTTGGAGAGCGCGTACTTGACAGTCAATAAAACAGATAATTATATTGTTATTATCCTAAATGACCCTGCAGATAAGTCACTCGTAGAAGATAAACATGTCTAATTCACCCTACACTGATATCGAATTTATTATATTGTCTGGACCTGCAGACTAATTACCATGCATTGTGTCGACAAACACACTGATAGAACTATAGGAAATTGTGACTTTTCAACATATCTTATAACGCTATTGCTTCCAATCTTCACCCAACCCCACCTGTTCAATGCTAGCTACCATTGGATACAGATTAGTCATAGCCAGAGGCAGAGTGTCAATTGAGATAAATGCTTGTATCCTACTCATACATATCACTAGGAAATAAAGAGAATAACACCAGCACCCAGCAAAATGACCTTCCCTACCCATACCGAGGGCCTCTACTGAGGGTCATACCAGTGGTAGGGTAGGGGTAGAATCCCAAGCAAGAATATGACGTTATAATAACGTTGCAGCAATGTTCTGTTTACACCTGATTTGGTTCTCGTTACGTTCTTTTGAGGGCACCAAAAAACGTCTTTAGAACCTAACGTTGCGACGTCACACTAGAATGTTGTTGTGATGTTCTTGTAACGTTATTTCACGTTACAATAACATTATTATAACATTCTTTATTAGTTTGGTCTCAACTTTACCAAAATAGAATGTTATTATAATGTTCTTTTTCAGTAAGTCTAAACCTTACCTAAAATAACGTAATTGTTACGTAAAAATTGGCCAGGTCTCAGACCAATTAAAAAAGTACAGTCGCAGAACGTTCTTGTTATGTTGCTGCTTGCCTGGGAATGCCTTCCTGGAGTGTGAGGGACTTTGGTTCGCCAACCAGTCCTGGCAGGGAGCAGACCTAGGCTATCTATTATAAACCCTTCTTACATCTATATATTTATCACCCACATGGCGGAGCAGCGGTCAATACAAGGGGTAGTGCATAGTGATTGGCTGTACGTACCGCTCCTCATTTACAGTATTTTATACATATTTGGACAAATGTTTTGGTGATAACATAGAAGACCCTTACGCCGTATGCTAGCCGGTGGGTCGTCCTACGGCCCTCTGACGACCCCCGCGGGTCTTCTTATATTAGTATATATCAGATGGTATATATATCTCAACCATTTCCATTTAAAGGTACTTACTACTATACAGGTGCCACCTGGGTGGCGTTTTGAGAACTAAAAAAAAATTCTGTTTTTAAAGCAATCTAAATTCTATTTTAGATATTCGCACTCTCAAGAGAGCACAATGCACACCATTTTTCTCTGAATGGAGTAATATTACCTCAAATAATCCAAGCAAAATTTAATAGTGCTTAAATGGACGCAAATTTGTTGATTTTCTCCTAATATGTGTCTAATTGTTATGTTCAGTTTTTTCGGGTTGTATATTTGAAACAGGATATCTTTGTAACTTAAACGACAAATCAATTACATTCATACTGAGAGAACCTTCTTTCAGTTGTGACTTTTACGTTTTATGTTCAAACATTTTATTAAAAAAGAGTTTGAGCTTTTTATGAACTTTTCTTTTCACAAAACAGAAAATCCATCTGTATATGAAGCGAACATTGTCTCAACGTTTTAATAGCTCAGACAATCATAGACAATGTAGTTATTCTGTTGTCTTTCAAGGGAGATAATCAGCTATATATATATATATATATATATATATATATATCACCTGCACTGCCGGCGAGCAGTGCGTATCGAGGGTATGGCGTATTGACATGCCATACACACTGCCCCCAATTCTCAGTATTTTTTTTAAAATAATTTGAGGATTGCTTGTGTGATAGAATAAAGAAGCACCGTTGGGGTTGTCTTGGGTAACCATACAACCCATGGGGATTGAACAAACCTCAGGCTTTGCCCTCGGTATATGACAATCCCCTATGGGTCACATGGCCATCCTCGTACGACCCCCATGGTGCTTCTTATTACAATATTATATATATTTATACAAATATAAACCGAAAGAAAAAAGTGTATTCTTGATAAATGCAATCTTTGAGTTAGGACATATGTAAAGGCCCAACTTAGGGCTGGTTTCACACTGATATATAATCATAAGCATGTAATAACTATCGAATTAGTCTAGATTCACTGCACATTAGACTATCCACTCTCCACCTATATCACCTTCAACCCCACTTCCATTTTTAAATGTATTCCCCCAAAGCAGTCAGCACAAGTTGACAACCATCCCAAACACATTCCCAGATTAAAAACACTGGGAAACCAACAGTTTCAGAAATATACCACTCTACACCATTTCCATCATACCTCCAAACTACCACAATCAACCAACCCTAATGAAACTAATTGCATCATTTCATCTAGTATCTTATTAAATGTAATCTAACTCTATCTGTACTTTAGTGCAACGCTTTTAGGATTCAACCCCAGTTGGAGGAGTGACGTTATAATAACGTTGCAGCAACGTTCTGGGTTGGTTCTTGTTATGTTCTTTTGATGACTCCCAATTACGTTGCTACGACCTACTGCTGTGACGTTTCACCGTGACATTATTACATCATTCTGTTCATGTTCTTCAACCTAAAGAGGAAGTTTATATAACATTTTGCTTTCGTTTCTTCCTAACCTCACCAAAAATAATGTTATGACAACGTTCTTATTTGATGAGGTTTCAACCTCACCGTCAATAACATAATTGTTACATGCCATTTTAGTAAGTAACAAACTGACTAAAAAGTATGGTTGCAGAACGTTTATGTTACGTCGCAAGCTGGCTGGGCGTATAGTGTGAAAGGTGCCCTTAGGCCTTACCTTTGGGTTGTTGTCCGGGTGGTAGGGGTCGGAGATGACCAGCCCCCCGTACTGCCCCATGAAGTTGGGGAAGTCCCTGAGCCAGGTGCCCCTCTCCGACAGGTGTGTGGTCTCTATGGTGTCTGACAGGGGTGTAGTCTCCATGGTGACCAGGTAACGACTGGCCCCAGTCAGCAGGCTGCAGGCTAGATAGGAGACCTAAACTCCAGGGTGACTTGGCGGTCGTCAACCCTTTTACAGCCACCACCATATTGCCTAATACAACTAGTGGGTCTAGACCACTAAGTTCGACATAGCGATACAGCTGTTTCTTAAAATTGACACGCGACATGGAGCCTAAACGACATGACAGGGAGCTTTAGATCAATAGTGACTTGGGACATCAACAATTCTTAAATTCGACACGCGCCATTGAGAAAAATAAGCGACAGAGACATGCGACATTGCCGTTCTTTAAATTTAACATGGAACTTTTGGACCTCCACCCATCTAGACAACCTACCCTCCCACCCCAATTAGACAGACGACGATTCAACTCTAGATTAGTAAAGGATCTATGTATAATAAATGATTCCTTTATCTCATGAAATGTAAAGATGATCTCAAAAAAATAGTACAAGGGTTTAGTCTCTTTGAGGAAAAAATGGCTGGAGCCAGTAAACAATTAATGCTAATCTAATATTGAATATTTATCAAACCAAAGATATATTATATTTAAATATACATTCAATACTGACATCTGCTGGTGATTTAATTTTGAGTTTTCAATAGTGAAGGTTTCAATGTCAATTCATTGCTTATCTGCTAACATTCTGGGTATAAGATATTTAACTGAAGATGAATACTGTTTTGTTACATTGATTCACAACTGAAACATGGATAATGAAGCAATAAAATCAGCTTTTCAGTAACTTATCAATCAACCAACAGGGGTGGGGGACACTACTAGAAGACTTTGTCAATGTATTCAGAATTTTGATAAAGATTGCATCATTGCATCATTGCCATTGTCATTTAATCATTTAGAATAAGATTGTTTCTGAAGACTGAGTTAACCATTGCAATATGAAACCCTTCAGAAGTAATTTGCGGTAATTTTCTTGGTATTTGAAGCATGAATTGTCTGAACCCCTTTCCTTGTGAGACGCAATAACATACAGGTTAGACCTTCCCCAGTCAAATTGCGTTGTAACAGAGCAGTTCTGCAACCATACTCTTTTGGTCAGTCCGTTATTTAATAAGATGGCACGTAATGGTTGCTTTATTGATGGTGAGGTTGAATCCTCACCAAATCAGAACGTTATTATAATGTTACTTTTTGGTGAGGTTAGGACTAAACCATGAAAGAATGTTACAAGAACATTCTGTTTGGGTTAAAGAACATGACCAGAATGTTGTAATAAGCTTACAGTGCAATGTCACAGCAGTACGTTGCAGCAATGTGATTGGGAGTCATCAAATTCAAAAGAACGTATCAAGAACCAATACAGAACCAACCCGAATGTTGATGCAACGTTATAATAACGTCTCATCCTTGGCTGGGTTCGCAGTACCCCTGGATCTCAACCCATGTATCAGAGAGGTCACCTTGTAATTATAGTTGCCTGTCTATTCTAACCTAGATTGGGTTGAGAGAACCCCAATTAAAGCCTTTAATTTGGCGTGAAGTTTGAAAGGGTTTATTCCTTGAAACTGGAATTGATATATTGCTCTTTATTCTGTGCCATGTTGTCTTGTTTCGTAATTCTGATAGTTTGCATTAGACATCATTGTCAAATGAATGTGTTTCAATAAAAAAAAGACATGATTCAATATGAAGTGAAATCCATGCATGAGGAATGTTGCGATGTTAACACAAGATGTGAATTTAAAATCTTATGCATTTGGCGACTTTTAGTATGAAGACAATGGCTTTTAATATGAAGACAATTAGTTTTAATATTATAAAAAATGAAGCATAACCATATTACCTATAGTTACCACAAAATAATATTATAAACTGTTTATACTTTGAAGAATAAAATGTATTGATATAGAACAAAATGAAATCATTGAAACTTTTTAATTTAATATATATATATATAGTTCAGTTGGGTGGGGCTGGAGAAGGGGTCATGGTGCCTAATTTACTGTGAATACCCATTTTAATGTTCCTTAGTACCTAATAGCTTGTAAGTAGATTTTCTTATATAAGCACGTGTGAAGCAGATAAAATAAACGGAGTTTGGTAAGATCAGGAACCTTAGTAATCACTGGTTGTTATATTGAACATACATTTCTCATTCAATTTTAGAGATAAGACTTTGTAATTTCAAATAGTTATTTCCAAAATAAATTGGAAAGGGATATTTGTAAATGAATTCTATTTCTGTTTTACAAAAGGAAATATAGAAAGATTGTTTATTGAATCTATATACAATTACCCGTGTGTGTCTTGAACCTAAACTATAATAGGACATCGCATATCTCATACACCTTTCCCATGAAGTTGCCTACCTTTTGGGGCTTTTGGTAACTGGGTCACTTCACTTCATATAGCTTAATTATAGGAAACTCCCAAACAGTTGTTTTTTGTTCAATCCACTAGGGCGGCGCCACTTTAATGAGAAAGATGTATATAATTAGACATACCTATCAAGTTGATAAGCACACTAAATATGAAGTTTCCGAGATAGTCATGTATCATTATAGAAAAATATCCGAAAAATATAATTTCCAATACATAATTTCTGTGAACCTTCAGGGATTTTATCTACATGGGACATTTTATTTAATTCAATAGAATTGACGATCTAATTATATGATTTTCAATACATTATTTCTACGAACCTTCAGGGAATATATCTACGATGTTCATTTCATACAATCCGATAAACTGCTTCTGAATGAACAATTAAACAACAGAAGCATTAAGGTGAGTAATAAGGATCTCTATAAAGCATGGGGGTTCGTATTATGTGTCATTTGCCTGCACGCTACAAAACTAGCAACAACGCGCCGTTAGATAGCAGATGTGGTTTGAAAATGACATGACAGAGATGTCACAATATATCCATTTACAAGATATTAACATTTGAAAAAATGACTGTTTACCATTGGCTTCAATGGGAAAAATAACGCTTTTCCCCATCTTAAATGGATATCCATAATTTTGACATCAAAAGCTGTAAATGTCTTTTTAAGATTGAGAAAACATTCATATGGGGTCACCGTCAAAAATCAAAACTTATTCCTGAAAATACCCAAACTTCACCATAAAAACCCATAGAAAAAAGCTATTCATGTTTCAGAAATGTACAGTAATGTACTTTTGGAATACCTGTTAGAGATATTTTAAATATATTATGATGGAGAGATGTTAAAATGTTGTTGATATTCCAAAGAATTTAAGCAATGATCATGAAAATGTATTAACACCAGATGGCGCTGCAGCGAATACCTGTATATCACCTTTAAATGTTCCAGTTAAGTTTTGCCTACTCATCTGATGTTATTGCCCTATACATTACAGATGCATATAGCTATCTCTGGGACCATAGTTTTTGGTACAAAAACAGTGAGCTAGGTGGTTATATTTTAATGTTCGTTTATTTATAGGGGAGTATCACTATTAAAGTTCGTACTTGTTCATATCCTGTATCGGTTTGTTTATTCATTATTCGACCGCGTGATATTATATCGCTTATCGATGATCTTTCGTTTGCTTGAAGATGTTAGTAAAAGCGTTGTACTAAGATAATGGGGAGTTCTTAGTGATTATTTGTTGAAGTTGCTCGCTTTCTCCAGATAGATGTTATCCTGGATCATAATTCAGTTCTTAGTGGTAGAGATTCTAAGTAAAGGGGCTCAATCCTATACAAAGAACACGCGCTTGGCAAGAGGTCAGTTTATTACATTCATGATAATATTCCGAAGGTACAAGTATACAGTTCTCCATCCATACAGGTCTTTCCTTTCATTTCACAATTCAAACACATCAGTAACAATCCAACCAGGTATAGCTATGGTTAAGCTTCCCCTTTCACAAGGTATATACGCTCTAACACTGTTGAGAGAGTCATCTCTCGTCTACCGGTAACGGAGACCATTGGTAGGATCTCCGTCACATCCAATACGCAGTCCGTAAGGCTAAGCCTAAGCTGTCCCAATCCTTACTATCACCTGTTCATTGTGGTTACTACCATCTTAACACTACCCGTGTGATCCGTATGTCAGACTATTGCTCCATGTGTTCTGTTCGAACTCTATCTTGGTCTGCTCATCTGTCTCAAGTCTCATACCGCTTATATAGCGACAGCCAAAAGGCTTGTCGCTATGCTCATTTACACTATTACTTAATGAAGTCTTACTTATCTCTCATACTGCCCATTCTTACTCAGATAAGCTAATTCTACTTCTAGCTATCATATAAACTAATGTTGACGGCAAAGCCTGCTGTCCTCATGGATGTATCTTTTAGCCAGATGCTTCGATCGATAACGTACCCTTACAGGTCTCCATCGTCATTCGTCGTACCTGTGCGTACCTGCAGGACGTGCGTCAGCCCGGCTGCAGTCCCTACGCCTGGGGACTTTGCCACTCTCCATATACTCTAACTATGCCACTAAACGATGTCGCCGCCTGGCGTTTAGCACACGTATCAGCGTTACAAGTTCCACTATAATATTCTTGCCAATACAAACGAGTTTACAATATTTTATTATATACTATTCTAGTTTTTCTTGCACTGTACCTCAGTGCAACAGTGCTATCAGTATTTCTCTCAAACCACTCGGTCTCTAGTGGAGAGATGATTACTAGGAAAGTTCACTTAGTCATTTTTAAGTGTCCACAAAGGGTTATCATTGTGCATGCCTCAAAGCCATTTTAACATTTGATGCGGGTCATGCAAGGTATAATGAACACTCTTTCTCAAGACAACCCAGCAAAGTTGAGCTGTACCGGTAACTTTCTGTACCTATACTCCTGTGTTTGGTCTGTTCATTACTTAAATAAAGCCCGTATTCCATATACCGAAGTGCGTTGCCGATTTGACGCCAATACAATATCGGCAAGAATGGGCAGCACTGCAGATAAAATTTACGAAGATGTTGGTAATTTTTTCCTGCCAATTTTGGACTGGCCGCCGATAACGCACTTTGGGCCACCGATAACGAAAGTACGGGCTGCCAGAATAGAATGTTTCCATGGAGATGCTCAGTATCAGTGGCGCCTATTTTTGGTATGTGGAATACGGCCTTAACATGTAACAGTTATAATTATTACTTGATGGTGGGGTGAGATCTCACCAAGAACAAACAGGATGTTACTATGACCTCATTTCTTGGTGATGATGAGACATCAACAAAACAGAACATCATTATGATGTTACCTTTTGCTGAGTATCTCAGGGAATACCATCAGAATAACTTTGCAGTTAAATGTCACAGTGGCAGCTTGCATCACTGTTATCAGCAGCCATCAAAATAATGTAACAAGAATCACAACAAAATGAAACAGTATACAGTCAAGACAAGGTTATGGCGTCGGTAGGGTAGGTGCGTCGGTGCAGAGCTCCTGAGTTGTATTGATTATTGAGTGGATATATCTAAGGTAACTGTGTTTGTCTATTACTAAGGTGTACATCTTGTATTTGTCAAACCATATGACTGAATTATTGTGTGTTTAAGGGAGTCTAAGGGTATATACATCGAACTTGACCTGAACACGCCGGCGGGATTTTTATGCATGTGTATGTATACAGGTAATGGCTGAGTCTGTTTACATTGATTCCCCAGGCACCAAGCGTAAACGCAGCGCAAGTTCTCCAACAACCGCGAATATAAAGCAAGCAACTGATAATTTTTTCGTTATGGAGCAGGAAAATGCTGAAAAGGGTACTCTGGAAATGTTGTTAGACAAATTAACTGTTATTGAAAAACAATTGTCCAACACTGTCACGAAAGAAGACTTAGCTGCGTTGTCAAGTAAACTAGTTGGTAAGGAGGAGTTCACCATTCTAAGCACAAGGGTTGACGCCATTGAAAAAGAGCAAAAATCTGAACATAGAAAATTGCTAGCTGCTAGGTCAGGTGATTATAACCGATTTGTTTCTCCTCCCAGGCTGAATGTCATTATTGAGGGTCTCCCTTCTACCGGTGATCCCTATAAACTAGTTATCGCTATGGCGTCAAAACTGAATATTCAGTTAGATCAACGTGACTTCTCTATTGTCATTCGTATGAAGAGGAAAACTCAAGATGGGGGTCAGACGAACACAATTCTGGTTGGGTTCTTGAATATGCACACCCGTGATCTGTTTTACAGAAAAAGGACAGAATTGCGTAACTTTGACACGTACAAAAGGGTCTGGGTGAATGCGGATGAACCAGAAGAGGTACGGAGACAAAGAAAGAAAATGAGGCAGGTTGCCTATAATGCCAGAAAAATGGGCAAAGACGTGTATTATACTTATAATACTATCAAAAGTGTTGTGTTTCAACTAGCTGAGGTTGATCACATAGTTCTCACTGATGGTGTTCGTAATAACCCTTTCACACCCGCTAGGACCTCCCTAACTGGCAATGATCCTAAACTAGTAGTTGATAAATCAGGTGCAACCGCTGCTAACACCGAGAATAACCCTGTTGATACTCACCCTCTCGCTAGGTCTAGTACCCCGAAGGATCAACAACCACTCAGACCCCCCCGATCTAAAAAGAAGTATATGGCCCCTTCACCTATCAAAACCGACCCGGGTATGTTCGGTCACTACGGTAGCAGAAATATCAAAATCAAACATACGAAAGCTGGCATCACTTTCAGTGGTCCCACTGCTTTTCTGAGTAATTTTTATGATAGTAAATTTACTTATGATGATGTTGAATATTCCTGTGTAGAACAAGGTTATCAGAATTTGCGGGCAGTGTTCCACGGTGCAAATGAACTGAGCACCAGGATAATGGCAGAGAATGACCCTTATGTAATTAAGCTGATCTCAAAGGAACTCAAAGACTCTCCTGAATGGCAGTCGGTTTGTGAAGTGTGTCTATATAAACTGGCATTTGCAAAATTCGACCAAAATCCTGACCTTATGGAACAACTCCTCAGTACATATCCACTGTTATTGGTGGAAGCAAATAATGATACCAAATGGGCTGGGGGTGCCCCTTTCGGATCCCCATCTTATGATGAGGGCATCGTTAAAGGTGAAAATAAATTTGGTAAAATAGCAACCAAAATCCGTGACTCTGAGTTTGCAAAACGAGTAAAGAAGTCAACTACGACAAATGCAGGGTTTACGAATGAACCGAATGTATCAATGGTAGTGGACGACTCGGACACTGCCACTACAGCCTTGTAAGTGCGGTCTGCCACAAGGTAAAGGTAACACTGTAACTTTATTGTTGTTTCTTTGGTCTGACTATACCATAGTAAATAACAATGGATACAGGTTCTTATATATCGGTCTTTACAGACTCACGTGGTCGAGGTTTAGAGCCATTGTTAAATCAGCGCATTGATAGTCCTGTCTATGTGGATGTAGTACCTGGTGCTAATATCTCACGTATAACTGACAAAATTGTGCATCGATTAGACACGTGTAGTGTTGAAGCAGTTTATATTTCAGTAGGGATAAATGATCTCACTTACTTAGACCCAGTAAGTCGTACATGCACCCTGAATTATACAACTCCGATTGAACTTGCCGTGAGTGTACTGGACAGGTACGAGTCAATGTTAGACTACCTGATTCACTTGTTCCCAGACACGCCCTTTGTATTAATGTCATTGTATGGAATGGATTTGGCTGAATATAAGGGTCGAGGAGTGTACTGCAAAGTTGAACAGGAGTGCCTTAATGATGCTATATCATACATTAACCGCGGCATTATTGCCTTGAACAAACGTCACTGTGTGTTAACACCACATATATCTAATATTGTTCATCGCTGGAACAAGGTAGGCAGGTTTAACGAAAACCTATACCATCGGTTAAGGGATGGGTTACATCCGTCTGAACAAATGCTGCATCATACAGCTGATATACTTGCCAAAACCATGTGCAGTAACATAATGTTCAATTATCGAACTGATTTGTCTTTGTATTGATTAGTGTCAGACACGTTTAATATGAATTCTCTCAGCCTGAACTTAGGCAGGTTCACCTAACCTTGCAAATGTTATACACCGCTTGTTGTTTATGTACATTTGATAATTAGAAATGACCGGTGTGCTGGATCTGAACTTAGACCCATGCCATTAGTAAATCAATATGGACTGACTACAAATGCAGTTTAATATATATATATGTATGTTTTTGATCTCAGGAATTATATCTAAGTTAATGTTGTCTTGGAGCTATTGCATTCATATGGTACTTGAACTGCCCTACCGACGCTATGAAGTTTTCCTTCTGTCTTGTTTTGTTTTTGTTTTCTTTATCTATTGTTTTCCTAAACTTTGGCTTAACGCCCTATGGGGTGCCTTTTAAGCCGAGGTTGTTCAACCCTGATTGTACTTTTACTTTATTGGGGTTTACTGTATCATCATCATTATTTTTATCACATGAGGATCGTCGATTTAGATACCGTAGATATGTTTGTATTGACCCAATTACTAAATGAATTTGACTGACGCATTAAGTATAGCCTCAAAAAAAGGTTTTAAACTTACTCATCTGAATTGTCGAAGTTTGTTTCCCAAAAAAGATCAGATCCTTAAATTATTTGAAGACTTTGATGTATTAGCTCTAACTGAAACTTGGCTCAACTCTAGATATTCCAATGTCTTATTGAACGTTCCACATAAGACCTTGTACAGACAAGATCGAATAATATATAATGATCAAGGTATCCTGAAACGAGGTGGTGGAATTGGTGTATACCTGAATTCTAGTTGGGCTGAGTATGCTATGGTAAATAATAATCAGAATTTATGTTCTACAGATATTGAGTTATTTGTGCTTAATATTCAGCGACCGTATCATAAATATATAGACCTGATTGTTGTTTATCGACCACCTGATGGTAATTTTGACATGTTTTTTGAAAAATTGAAACATTGTTTGGACCAGATAAATATCATGAATCGTGAGGTTTGGCTTGTAGGTGACTTTAATGTGAATTGGTTGGATCGGAATCATGTTAATACCAAGCGATGTCGTCGGCTCGCCAATGATATGAATTTACAACAATTAATAAAAAGTGCTACTAGGTTGAATCATAGAGGGAGTACTTGTATTGATTTGTTATTCACAAATTGTGATTATATTATAGAATCCGGGGTATTGACTGATATGATTTCCGATCATTTGCCGGTTTATGCATTGAAAAAGAAATCACGTAATAATATTAAATACACCACCGTTACAGGCAGGAGTTATCGTAATTATAATTTTGACACTTTTAGGAATTTATTGACTGCTATAGACAAAGAGAGTCTCATGGACGAGAACCTTGATGTGGACACAATATATGACAATTTGATGATTGAAATTAATCAAATATTAAGTATTATGTGCCCAATTAAAAATATTAAACTCCCAATGAATACACCCGGTTGGATTAATCGAGAGATAGTACAATTGATTGGTGAACGAAAAAGACTGGTGAATATCTTTTCGATAACGAAATCCGCCACTACTTTAAATAGAATTAAATTTCTCCGAAATCAAATAAATAAAAAGACTGTTACTGCGAAACGTGATTATATCATTAAGACTTTAGGGGATAACAAAACAAATCCAAAGAAATTCTGGCGTGAGTTAAATAAGTTGTTAAAGGAAAATATTAATGTTGAACAGATTTATAAATTAACTGATCATAATTCTGTTGATATCCCATTTGAACTTATACCAGACTATATTAATGACTACTTTATTAATATTGGCAGACAAATTGCCGTTGATATGGGTGATGATGATGATATCATGGATCCAACTATGGCTTTCGATAATACTGGTCATAATTTTGAAAGTATTGACCTGGATGAGGTGATTGAGCTTGCTAACGAAATTGACATTACTAAATCTAGTGGATTAGAAAACTTGAATAGTCTAGTTTTTCGTGACATTTATAAAACGATGCCAGAGGTTTTTAAATATTTATTTAACAAGTCCATTATTGATGGTAAATTCCCTCGCAAATGGTCAAATGGGTTGGTTGTCCCTATACCAAAAACAGGGAGTTTGACTAATGTGAATAATTGGCGCCCAATAAGTCTAATTCCAGTACCTGGGAAGTTACTTGAAAAGTTAGTACATAAGAGACTATTACTTTATATATTAGACAATGAGTTAATAGATAAAAACCAGTTTGGGTTTATGCCTGGCAGGTCTACGCAGCAAGCTGTTTTTAAAATGGTTAAATTTATATATGATTTCATTAATAAGGGTCAGATTACTTGTTGTGTATTCCTCGATATACGTAAAGCTTTTGATTCGGTCCCCCATAAATTACTATTAGAGAAATTATGTTCATTAGGGTTGGATGCAGTTTGGTTAAATTGGTTTAAAGATTATTTAAATAGAACACAGCAAGTATTGTTTAATGGGATTAAATCAACAGTTAAAAAGGTCACCTGCGGAGTTCCGCAGGGATCTATTTTGGGTCCCATATTGTTCATTATATATGTAAATGATTTGTTTGGTGTTCTTGGATCTTCTAATATTATTATGTATGCTGATGACTGTGTAATCTATTCTGCTGCTTTGAAAGAAAATGTGTTAACTCCAATTATACAGAGGAAATTGGACTTGCTCTATGCCTGTTATTGTAAAAACCGGTTACAAGTCAATTGTTTGAAGACTAAAGTGTTGTATATTGGTGGTAAATATAAGATTAGGAAATATCAATCAAAACCCTTATTTTTGGGCGATGTTGAGTTGTCTCAAGTAAGTAATTATAATTACTTAGGAGTGATTCTTGATGATGAAATGGACTTGAATAAACACTTGTGTAATGTTTACAAGAAGGCCAATTATAAAATATTTAATTTAGGGAAATTGCGGCGGTATATTGATAAACCAACTGCCAGTTTGATTTATAAACAGACTATATTACCCATATTCGATTACTGTGGATTTCTGTCTAAATCAGGGAGAAATCGTGATGTTGAAGATTTACAAATATTACAGAACAATGCCATACGCACAATATTAAAGATCCGTAGGAATGTGGACATGTCACGCTGTGACATGCACCTGGAGGTGAATTTGTTAAGTCTTAGGCAGAGATGGGATCGTCAATTGTTGTGTATTATGTACTGGTGGGCCAATTACGATATAAATAATGTTAAATTACAGAATAGGTTGACCAGACAACAATTAAAAATAAACTTTAAACTGTTATCCCTTAAAACTACAAAATACATTTGTTCTCCCATGAATAGAGGCAGTATTTTATGGAATGAATTAAGTCAATTTGAGCAGACATGTGTCACTAGTTTTGAATTTAAAAATATGGTAAAAAAGAAGGTTAAATGCTACACTGAGTAGTTTATGAAATTATAGGGTCTGGAAGTGCCTGAACTTAGGCTTCCTTTCTGAATGAGGTTATTACGGTTATTACAATCATATTTAAACTGATGTCATAATTAGGTCCTCATTGTATTTCATTTATTCATGTGTGTCATTCTTTATTAAATATTACGTTTAATTTTCCTTAATTTACTTTCTAATGGAGAAACTTGGTGAACCTGAAATTAGGATAAAACAGTAAATACTTGGAAGATCAAGCTTGCTTGAAAGTCTTTTGGAAATAAAGAAGTTAAAAAAAAAAAAAAAAAAAATGTCGGATGCTTGGCTGAGAATACTTAAAAAACAAATAGATTTAGGGTAAACCATTACTATTCAGATATCATTATTCTGAAATATCCATTCTTTCATCCTTCATGATAATTATCAACAGGTTACCAATCAATCCATGGTAAAAAAAATCGAATTTAACTTGAAAAGTTAACATTTCAGATATTGTTCTGATGTTTCTGTTGTTGACCATATATTATGTAGATTTAAGATTGTTGTTTATAAAGAAATCTTATCGTAATATTAACGATGTGACAAACTGATTCAATAGATAGTGTGAAACGTGTCCCTTAGCTCTTACCCAATTTTTGACTGGTACAACGTTTTGTTACAATTACTAGCTATAGGGAGTTCAGTCCATTCTGACCCTGATTAGGCCTTACATAATTGCACGGGTCTATTCATCAACAAGTGTCCAAGGCTCTGACTGGGCAAATCAAATCTGTCTGGAAAATATTTTATTGGGACTCTATAACTATATAGCTTAGGTAACCCCTTTAATGGTTGTCTGTGAGCTGGTTGCTTTATGACTGTCAATAATACATCGCATAATCATGTTACATATAACACGGACTTTGCTGTACAGAGACATCGCTTTTGCAATAGGTCCTGCTGTTTAATTGCGGCTGTTCTACTGAGTCAATTTTAATTCTGCAAACGGTTATAGAAAAAAGACATTTTGACCTAAGATTCCTGAGATTCTCAGCCCAAAAACATTAGAATTTGGGGAAAATTGATGCTGGATTTTTGCATGACAGGGAGAGTTTGACCACATGTTCCTTGCACTGTTGCAAGACAATTAACAGTGATTATGCGACGGACCACTGTCAGTGGGCAATTTATAAAATTCTCCATGTATTACGCATACAAAGCACAGGTTTTATGATAGTCCAACCAGAGAAACCCCAGTGCCACGTCACATAACGCAACGCTCGCAACAGCGAGGGATTAAGGATGGTTTAGTTTTTCTCTCGCTGTTGTGCACTCATTTTGAATACATTTGACATATAAACAAATTTCCGGCACTCACCTTCTATATATCTCATAAGCTGAAGGACACAGCTATCATTTGCTGAAAAAATAATATTAAAATTCATACCCCAAAATGTCCCCCCGGTACATCAAAGTCACTCTATTTTGAACAGGGAGAGGTCTTTTGAAATGTGCCGATCCTCGCAACAGCGAGACCCGTTATGCGACGCGGCACAGCTGCAGATTCATAAAAAAAAAGATCAACAAAGATTCTTTACACTTAGATAAAAATGATTAAGAAATTTACAAGATATGGTATTATGTGTGTGAAAGATTGGAAGCACTTTCTAACAGTTAAGGATATACAGTCACAAATTTGGTAATCATTTTTTATTTGGGTGAATATGAAGCATTTATGATCAAACTTGTTTTTTTTTCTTTATATATTTTCGCTGGCTGGAGCTTTTAATAAGACATATCCTTGCGAAAAGTCATCGGTTCAGCCACTAGAATGTTCGACAACTCATTTGGAATAATACTTTATAGATGATCTTTAAGCCACTGCATACTGTCGTTATAATAAATTTTTTCTGTATGACTTCACAAACTTCCGATGAACATTGGGAATCCACGTGAATTCAAAGTCACTGATGAATAATGTTTAACAAAAATAGGTAGATTCTTTTGCGTTAGATGCTTTACTTTTGGAAACACGCTGGGGGACTTTGAGCCAGTCGTGAACATACAATAATTTCCACACTGGGTACATCGTTTAGTTTTAAAGAAAATAAGTAGTTTAGCCTCACGTCTTCCATACAGCAATGGCAACTTGAATTAGAGTAATGTTTGTCTGTTTCAACGAGAATGGTCAATCGGTTGGCGCTTAGCCTTAAGCCGCGTCCCCATGTGACAACTAAATCTCCGCGCTCACATTGGTCTCCCGCCGATTAAGAAGTTAGGCCGTGTTTCACAGTAGGGGAATTGGAAATGTGTTTCCCACATCTCACAAAATTTAAGATAAGATGTTCTTAATAATCAATGATCTTAACTCTAATAATATATAGAAAACAATAGAAACATACGATCATAAAGTCTGAAACTCAACCATGAAAAAGTCAAAATATCTTAACTAAAATTACGATCTTAAAATTATGACCAGTGTGAAACTCCCCCTAAAGCCTGGTCCCCACAGGGCGACTAGTTTGACAAAAGTTGACGGCGACCAATGTGAATTTTGGGGGTTTGGTCGCCCGACGACTAAACATACAAGGGCGTTGTGATGTCTGGCGACTAAACCACTAATCGCCGTGGTTTCAGGGCGAAATATTCGACATGTTTAATATTTTCCTCTAGTCGCAGCCGATTAGTGTAGTTAATCGCCGGGTAGGGCGACTTATGTGTCCTCTAGTCGCTGTGAGTTTGAGTTAATATTTTGGTCTCCGGCGATTAAATAGTCGCCCAGCGACCAATATTCGTTCTTTGGTCGCTGGTGAAATGCCCTAATCGCCGGGGTTTAGTCGCCACATGGGGATCCGCCTTTAGTATGTCGTCGGACGACTAACTTATCGCTGATAGAAAAAAAAAGTTAATCACCACGTTGGGACACTCTTCCCGTCAAATTGCCAGCAATTAGAGGTCATATTGGTCGTCCTGCTCATCGACTAACTGCACTAATTGCCACCAACTGGAGAACAATATTAAACATGTGAAATATTTCGCTCAGAAACCACAGCAATTAATTAGTTGTTTAGTCGCCAGACATCATGGCACCCTTGTATGGTAAGTCGATGGGCGACCGAACTGCCGAAAATGACGTTGGTCGACGTCAATTTTTTTCAAACTAGTCACCCTGTGGGGACAAGGCTTTATACTGGATCGATTAGTTTGTTTCTATTTGCCAATAACTAAGGTGATCACATTGCACTCATCGTTGATGAATTAGCTGAAAAAATCGGATATGTCCAATATTTTGCTGGCAACTAGCTGTAATTCGTCAGCGACTATCTGTAATTTGTCAACGACGAAGATGCATTAACGCATTGCATCTAGTCGTTGAGGAATTATAGCTATTCATCGGCAACTAATCACCCTGTGGGAATGCAACTTTAGCTTGTCAGCCAATCAAAAGGCTGTATCGTGGGGAGATCAAGAGAAGGATTCAATGTTTCAGAATGTAACTGTAATTGTGTATCAAGTGAAATAAACTACTTATTTTATTCTTAATGGCGTAGTTTCTTCAGTGTTATCGAAACTAATTTCCAAACAATATCATCTATTTGATTTCTTTAGTCCAGAATTAAACCTCGGAACAGCTATAATAATATTTTGTGGCCAATTTCAATTCGTGATTAGATTGAATAATATGTGCTTGATCAAGTTAACGTTGAATCATCCATCATTAACACATATTTTGGTGAAGAAGTTCTAGATGTGGGATTGACTCGATCCACTTCAATAAGATCCAAAGATAACTAAACTGTGGTCGGACGGAAATTCTGCCGAGTAATGAAAGACACTAGATACGCAGGAACTATAGAGAAGCTATAAGAAAATGATGATATAAAAGATTAAATAAATATGTTACAAAATCAACAAAGGGATGGTTTGCATAATTTTCAGGGAATTTTTGACCAAAGAAAACACGAGGACAACACTACATCTGAACTGAACAGAAGACAATATTAATGTTTCACATCTCAAGGTCAACCGAGTCACACTCTTATCATTTCTCGAACCTAAAGCTGGCTTCTAGCACAAACCGCTAGGTGGCAGAACAGTCAGTTCAGTTGATACAGGTGAGCACCCTTGTGTCTAAATTACAGAAATTCTACTTTGTATACTGCCGATTTTGTGTTTGCTTGATTTTCTCAAAGACAATGACACGACACCCTGCATACTATAAACCATGTGAAAGAGAATTTCAAACACTTTCAAGTGATATATAACATGTTGGTATTAGACCTTTAATCTTACTACCGATTTTCAAAATCGGGAGCAAAATCGGTATGTGGAATACAGGCTTTACAGATAGTAACTATGATTCAGTTCGAATCATCCTCTTAGAAAACAATCGCCAATCTGAAGTGGACTTGCTGTATTTAATTGTTCAAAATATACATTTAAAAGAAATAGACAGTTGGTTTACAGAATTTTAATGAGCTGAAGGTTAACTTGGACTTAGTTTGGTGAAATAAATAGAAAAATTACTTATTAAGATAAACAAATATATCATACATATCTATCTAGATCTGTAATAAATTAATCAAGAAAATCAACATGAAAGATACTGAATAGATACAGTTGAAAACTGAAGGAATAATGGTTGCTAGGTTCCTATCATGTTTAATCAAGAAATGAGGCCATTAAAATGTATTTGCTCAAAACCTGTAACCTTTCAACATTATCTAACATGCATTTTGCTCTAGGCTAGTCTGCAGGTAAACTACAAGACAATGCCAGTCGTGGGAAGAATTCATCATGCACAGGCCTGTTTCCGTTATTTCTGTCCTGCTGGTGGGGAGAATTCAGTATGGACAGGCCTGTTTCCTTTAATGCTGGTGAGGAGAATTCAGTATGAACGGACCTAGAATTAGACTGTTTCCTTTATTCCTGTTGAAAGGAAGGAATCACATGCAACATGCACGTTGTATGATTCCATGCACTCAATATAATGATTATCAAAGGAGTCATACCCTTCTGTGTGACAACCTTTTATATTTGCTAACCAAAAAAGAAAAAAAAAGAAAGAAAAGTGAACATGTGGCATGCTATTTTAATGTAAGGAATAACATGATTCACTAGTAGCAGACCAGGGATTTGAAAATGAGTATAGAAAGGTGATGGAAAGGCTTCTGTTAATAACTATAAGGCCAAAATAGACGTTGACACATGCAAATAGTCTGAAAAAAGGGAGGGAAAGTATGTATTACGCTTTTTCATAATTCCTAAATAGGCATACAGTGAAAGCTCTAGGCATACAGGAAAATAGTCCGACCTAGTTTTTGGACCAATCAGATGCATCCGATTATGACGTCATGAGCCCCGAAGCCACCTTAATAAGATGGTGAGTCATGATTTAAATACCTAAACAACCGAAAGGGGCCCACCAGAGTGTCCATCAGCCCCTTCAACCTTGTGTATTCAAACGTCTTTACTGAGTGACCCCTGTGGACCACCAGAGTGTCCATCAGTCCTTTTGGTCTTGTGAATTCTAACGGCTTGAAGCCCAATACCCACCAGGTGATATTCCCGTTGCCCGGCAATGACACAGGCATCAAATTACCGGCACAATCACCAGGCTATCGCAATCGCCAGACAATTTCCAATGGGTATGGTGTCCTTTCTAGGCAATGGCCGACGTGGAGTAGGATTAATTATCAAACTTGCTTAATATTACAGTCAACCGGCAACAACAACAATCATTCTCCCCATCGCCTATCGCCTGTTGCCGCTACAGTCGCTTAATGGGTATGACCCTTTACTGACCCCTGGGGACCAGTAGAGTGTCCGTCAAGCGTTTACATCTTGTGTATTCTAACGTCTTTACTGACCCCTGGGGATGTACAGAGTGTCCATCAGCCCCTTCCACCTCGTGTATTCAAACATCTTTACTGACCCCTGGGAACGTACAGAGTGTCCATCAGCCCCTTCCACCTCATGTATTCTAACGTCTTTACTGACCCCTGGGAACATACAGAATGTCTGTCAGTCCCTTCCACCTCATGTATTTTAACTTCTTTACTGACCCCTTGGGACCAGGACAGTGTCTGTCAGTCCCTTTCACCTCATGTATTCTAACCTCTTTACTAACTCCTTGGAACTAAGAGAGTGTCTGTCAGTCCCTTCCACCTTGTGTATTCTAACGTCTTTACTGACCCCTGGAGACCAGCAGAGTGTCCATCAGCCCCTTCTACCTCGTATTCTAACGTCTTTAATGATTCCAGGTGACCAGCAGAGTGTCCATAAGTCCCTTCCACCTCGTATATTCTAGCGTCTTTAATGATCCCTGGGGACCAGCAGAGTGTCCATCAGCCCCTTCCACCTTGTGTATTCTTACGTCTTTACTGACCCCTAGGGATGTACAGAGTGTCCATCAGCCCCTTCCACCTCGTGTCCCGGAACACGTCCTGCTCAGCCTCACTGCGCCACCTGGTGAGAAGCTCACTCTTCCTCTCCGTGATGCCCTCGGCATCCTCCGCTTCCACCCGTTTCCGCTCGGCCATCTGGGCCTCCCCGGGGCCCAGGGCCCGACAGATGTCTGTCACCACGTCACTGTACGTTTTAACCTGGGGGTGCCTAGGACCAGGGCAGTCATAATACGTTTTAACCTGGGGGTGCCTTGGGTTGGGGTAGTTGGGGCGCCATGCCGGACTACGTGCTGAGTCGACGTGCGGGATTTTTGGTAGGGTTACCCTTGGGTGTTGTAATTGTGACCTTGACGTGTGTGTCCCTGATGGAGGTGTCCTTAACGGGGGTAAACTTGGGGTAGGTGACCTTTCTCTGGACGTCCCTTCTGAGGAGGTTGTGACAGTGGATGACCCCTCTGATGACGGGTTTGGAGGTTCTGGCCCCGTTAATACAGTCATTGGAGGAACAGGGCTGCTCGCTTCTGATTGGTCCAAAGGCACGTCAAGGGTAGAGTGGCGCACCCCGGTGGCTTCGTTCAGAAAGGTCACGGTTTTCGACCTTTTTAAATTCATTGTTTTCGACCTTTTTATAGGCGTCTCCTGCGGCTCTACACTCTGAGTGACCTTGACGACGGGACTCAGATGACCTTGGGACGTCTTGACGTAGGTCAGGCTCTTCGGGTAGGTGGGGGTCCTCAGTAGGGTGGTGGGCGTTCTCAGTACTGACTTAGTCCGGTCTAAGCTCAGCTCTGGAAGTCGTTCTAAGCCCTGTGAGGTGTGGCGGACGTGGCCTGCCTTACGGCCGGGTCTGGGGAGGTCGGTGGGTAGGTCGGGGAGGCGGAGAACATCAGGGAGCCTTTCCTCCCACTCGGAGAGGCCCCCCTCCGCGCACACCTCGCACCTCTTCTGTCTGACCACCCCCTCCACCACCCCACACACTCTCCCCGCCTCTCCCCCCACATACCGGCTCCTGAAGACCACCAGGAACGGGTTGAGGTCCTTCCTGAACATCTGCTCGGAGAGGAACTGTCGCTCCTGGAGGTTGAACCTGTCGCGCGCGGCCCGTCGCTCCTTCTCGATGTGTCGCGTCACCCTGTCGCGGGTGTATCCCTGCCGCTTGATCTGACCTGACACCCGGCCGGAGGTCAGCGCCAGGCGACCTTCACCTTTGTGAAAAGAACAAATGATTGTTTACATCATGCAAGCCCAAGAACCTCAACTTGCCACCTATGTTAACGGATCCAGGGTTTTGGAAAAAAAAAAGAAAAAAAAAAAGGGGGGGGGGGGCGGGGGCATGCTATTGAAAAAAAATTCCCTTAATTACTTTTTGGCCGAATTTAACATTAAAAAAAACGCAAAATCTTTGGAAAAGAGAGTGCCCCCCGCCCCCCCCCCTCTGGATCCGCCACTGGTTGAATCCTTCATACTAAAGACAATATTGCATAGGAAAAATGGTGAGCTCTAGCCCTAGTCATCAGATGTCGTTAGACTTGCCAACTGTTATCCAGATCTATTCCTTATCTTATATACCATTAACTGTTAATTCATATATGTTTATTGATATTGATAACATGTTTATGTATGTAGGACTGTAGATATGTGCTTTGTAAAAATTACTTTGTGAAGAAGTGTATTATAATAAAGCTCATTGAACTTGAACTTGACCTTCACCTTTGAGGGCCCGCTCGGCCAGCCGCAGGTCGAGCATGCGCGTTGAGTTCCCCGGCATGGTGGACACTCACCACTGGAAAAACGGGAAAACAGGAGTTTTGTTAATTTGGTCAGTTGTTACCGTTACGCAACAGAATAAACCGAGGTAGCATAGTTAATTCACGTTGAAGTATGATTGTTGATAGAAAATATAGAATATAAGATAAGATTTAGATATAAAAGATTTACAAGGCGAGCAGAGAGTTAGCATGAGGTGCTACTGGTTTCTTTAGGATTCTCCTGAGCTCGAAAGTCTGTTTTTAGACATGATTGGATCCCTTCGTTTTACGTCAAGGTACATGATCGATATCAATCCTGATGAGGTTAAAAAACCGAAACATGTTGATTGTATAAACTTTTAATTCATCCAAAATAAAACTACTAGTCCACCACGTTGAGCATTGAGTTTGATACCGTTTTAAAACTTTTACTATCTATATAGGTAAAGATCCCTAAACAAGAAATGCGGTTGTGACCACTGAGAAAACGGTTTTCCCCTGGGTGGGAGAGTGGAGTGAGTCACAAGATCGGCGTCATTGACGCAAAGTTGGAGCCAATCGGGTGAAGGTGCGCCGAGCGAAAGTGGCTCTGTTCGGAGAGTGGCGACTGTAAGCAAAGATCTGATCGGAGATTGTAGCGCAACATTATTACATCACAATTCAAGATGGCAGCGCCCACTGACAAAGTGGAAACTAGGTAGGTTTCCGCTATCGTCGCTACGCGCCTCCAGCCGCCTCCGGCGGGGGAAAACCTAAAAAACATGGCTTTTCCTTGAATTCGACATGCGACATAAGGCTTAGTGACATGAAGAACAAAATTAACGACATGACATTGATCGATTCTTAAATTCGACATATGCCATGGGGGGTTCCTCAAAATCGACATGGAAAATGAAAATAAAGGGACGTGCGACATGATCATTTCTTAAATTTGACACACGACATAGGGATTGAGATTGCTAAATGTATACAGCATGTTATTCATATCAAACCGGATACTATGATTATCAAACTACGCTTTAGACCTACAGCAAGAAAAAGCTTTATTCTACAAATTTACAGATGCTAAACAGAATAACAACTACATGTATAGGAACTTTCCCAAGCAAGAATATCATATTATGATAACATCGCAGCAACTAGCGTTTAGTTCTGCTTTGGTTCTTGTTATGTTAACGTTATTTTGATGGCACCCAAAAACATCTTTGGAACCTACCATTGTGACATCACACTGAAACATTATCGTGACATTCTTGTTATAACATTCATTTTTAGTAAGTCTCACGTACTCACTGACACGTGAAAATTGGGCAGGTTACAGACTGGCCAAAAAAGTACAGTTGCACATCTAGAATGTGCTTGTTATGTCACTGCTTGCATGGGTTCCTATTTTACTCACTCCCCAGGCAAGCAGTGACGTAACAAGAACGTTCTGCGACTGTACTTTTTAAGTTAATCTGAAACCTATCCCATTGTCACGTAACAATAACGTTATTTTAGGTAAGGTTACAACTTGGTAAAAAGAACGTTATAATAATGTTATATCTTGGTCGAGTTGTTACCAAACTTAAAAAGAAAGTTATTATAATGTTATTATAACATGAAAGAATGTCACAAGGACGTCACAAGAATGTTATTTTGTGACGTCGCAATGTTAGGTTGTAAAGACGTCTTTGAGTGCCATCAAAATAACGTAACAAGAACCAAAACATGACTCACCAGAACGTTATAATAACGTTATTATAACGTCATATTCTTGCCTGGGTCAGAAGGCCTATCAGAAGTTAACCTTGGCCCATGGCCCTGACGGTCACTGTCACATTATCCTCTCCACACGGAGTCCCTGATAACGGGTGATAATTGGCATTGTTTCTGTAACCCTGATACTTTCAGACTAAGTCTCTAGGGGTCACATAGCTGGGGGGGGGGGGTTAGTTGGCTTGGGTTTGCCTTTGGGTACCCACTGGGAGCTATGGCTGTAATCACGGCAAAGACAGGAAGAATGGGGCTGTCAGGCCTGTAAACTACTTTACTTGGATTGCACAGAGCTGTCATACTGCACAATCAGAGAGCTGCACATGTTTATAAATACATACAAATAATTGGAAACAGGAGCCCCCTGTATCCGATATCTGCCGTTAACGGCTGTGTGTGTGTGTGAGTGTGTGTGTGTGGGTAGGGGGTAGAACTAATTATCTATACATATATGTGTATTGTGTGTGTTTGATGTGTGTGTGGTGTATGTGTTAAGCGTGTTAAGTGTAGTGTGTATGATGTGTATGATGTGTGTGTGATGTGTGATGTGTGATGTGTGTGTAGTGTGTATGTGAGTGTGTATGTGTAAGGTTAATTGTGATTGCAGTTGATTGTGTTTGTCTAAATATGGGACAAAATAAGAGAAGCCTTTCTGTGGTTTCTCTACGTCGTTAATAAGCAGTGTCTTTAGTCAGAATATCATTCCATAATTCCAGTTAAGCACAAGTTAATATAACTCTAATAATCTCTGAACTAATATAGTAGAACAGCATATCATTATTAAGGAAGGTCGTATATGAGCTAAGAGAACTACTAGGAAGGTTACAAATAAGTGAAATAGTCTAAAAACAACAATGATAATAAAATGACCCCCATTTGGTGAGGCTAGGGTTAAGTTATGTACTTTAGGCTCATGGGACTTATAAACCCAGCTCTGATTGCCGCACATAAATGTAGACAATTTTAGAAAAACAATCCCTATTTACCTTTTGGATCTAAGGAGCCTGGTATCCGGCCTGTGACGTGCCCACACCGTCCCCCCGTCGGTCCGACCAGTGTACCCAACCAGTCTTAGCACCTGACGGTGTCTGTGGTAGTTCTCAGAAAGCCCGCCGTGGCGCTGCCAGCCATGAGGCCCAGGAGGTGGGACCAGAGGGTCAGGTGTCAACCATGGTATGACCATGCTCCACTCTTGAACAAAAACGTGAACTACAAATTCTTCAAAATAATGCTCTCCGATCATGTTTGAATATTAAGTTGACAGATAGATATACCCGAAATGAAATTCACCGCATGTGTAAAATGAACCCGCTTGAACAAAGATGTATTGTATACATTTTGAGACAAATGTATAAATACAGTTTGAAGAATCATGTTATTAAAACTCCTGTTTGAGTGACTAGGCAATTTGAGTGAGTGAGTGAGTGAGTGTTGGGTGTTTTAAGCCGTACCGAAAGCCAGGGTCATTTTCACAGCGAAAACCAGTTGGGACAAATTCTGTCTTAGGTGATTGAATCTATGAGATGAAGGTGACAGAGTGGGCAAACAGCAAGGGATCAAAACCTGGAAATCATTCGAAATTTCCACAGTGAAACCAGTTGGAACAAATTCTGTCTTAGGTGATCGAATCTATGAGATGAAGGTGACAGGGTGGGCAAACAGCAAGGGATCAAAACCTGGAAATCATTTTTGCTGTACCTCATCCCTTAGTGAACCAAGTACTAACCGGGAAATGAACCCAAAGAACCACTTGGTCACTGCTGGGTCCCCCCTATCGTTGCCTTCTATCATAAGCAGGGGCTACTGGGGGCCTATTCTTACCTGGAACCCCCACGGGGCACTAGGCAATTTGAAAAGAAAGTATTTGTAATTCCATCTAAAATACATTGGTCATTCAGGAGAAATCCATTTTTCTGTGAACTTAAATATTGGAATGATTTGAGTGCTGATCTTCAAAACTCAGAAAGTCTGAATGAGTTTATGAAATGTATAAAATTGATTAATAAGGACTATGTTGATCTGTTGAACACATGATTGTAATTGTGACAATATGTCATGTAAATTTTATTGGCTAGTGGTTTTACCTACTATGCTTTATATAAGTCAACTTTTTCTCCTTTCAAATGAATTGAAAAACAGAGGCAACTCTGATGTTTGTTATTGAATAAAATATAGGCACAAAAAATATGACACAGTGACTGACAGCCCCTGGTTTATTATGGCAAGGGCTACTTAGTGATACAGACACGCATAATCTGTGCTCACTAAAAACGTAGACATATATAAAATAACTTAGAAAGGGAAAAAATGCCGGAGGAGTAAGTGTTGAAAATCAGTTGACTTGTGCTTACACAAAAAAAGACATGCATTCTTTGATAGCCACTTTAGCCAAGAATGAACTTCAATGTATCATTCAAAATGCACAAACTAACTTCGGACTCTTGTCTGTATCCAATAATCCGTTTTTTTTTGTTTTTTTTTAAATTTTAACCCCCACCCTCGGAAACAAAATCGAATTAAAAAAAATCTTTCTTTAAAAAAGAAAAAATCAATCTCGCAATATTTTTCATTTTAAGCAAACCAATAAAAGAATGTAATCAAATACAATCCACCAATCCCCGGTTGTCTAAGCATGCCATGAACATGTGCGACAGGAGAGTGACGTTAGAGGTCCGACCACTCCAGGGTCGGCCGATTAGTGGGGGGACGCCCGGGAGACGCAGGTATGTGGGCTCCCCCCCCCCCCACCCCCATCCCACACACCGCCTTCAAGATAAATACAGGGTCGAGGGAAAGACAGTAGTTGTTCAAGGTAACTCGTCCTATCCTAATTCTATGCCCCGACCATAGAGTTTTTTTTTTTTAATTTGAGCTAAATTCATAAAAAAAAAAAAGAATCGCATAATTAGGGACATTTTTTTTCTAACTGGAAACTAAAAAATCACGATCTATCTAACCCCTACACCGGGATCTATCTATTCTTGAGTACGTATGATCCTTCCTCCTCTGACGGATCTATCTATTCTATTTCTTTTGACTGATAGTAGAGGAACGCAAATGCTTTTCCCCCAGCCAAGACCTGGGTGTTTGGTGTAATTTCTATAAAAATTGTGACAGAATACCCAAATTCACACGGCATTATTTGGGAAAAAATCTGATAATTTTACCTGTAATATATATATATATATATATATATATATATATGTTTCATGTGATGTAGATATCTATGTTTGAAAGGCAAATAAAATGTAGACATCTTTTGACATAATTTGAAAAAGTTACGAAGCTGAATTTGAAATACAGTTCAATATCTCGAAAAAAAAAGTGATCCAAGGGTGACCGGCAGGGGTGTGTGTGGGTGGTGGTGGGTGGGGATGGGTGGGGTTGTCCCCGTGAAGCACGCTTCTCCGGTACTGTTGACCTCTCTATAAGTATGTTGACCATTAGTGACTTCAGACGCCTGTTTCTGATTAATGCTCTCTGTGGTCTGAGGACCGCGTCTGAAGGGGGCACTACAGCGTTGCTCGGTACGGGGGGAGGGTAAGAAAATGATGCTTTGGTGTACGTGGAATCCGGACCTATCCCTCTGATATATTATGGCTTCCTTGAATCTCTTATCTGAATGACATTTATCAATACGATATGAATTATTTATATAGTAAGATAAACTTTGAATAACATATGGGTATAAAATATATAGATTAAATAGTATGAATAAAGTGGTCTGAGTGTTGATTTTATATTTCCAAGATAACTTTGGGAGTCAATCATAAAAACAAATGTAAGTACATGCCACTCATGGAGAATGACATACACTATCGTGGGTTATAGGGTAATGGGAGGTTAATCGCCTGTTGACTAGACACAGGGTTGCCGGCTAACCTGTTACTTTGGGCTCTACTTGGGGAGTCCCCACGTCGCATATCGAATCTAAAAACAAAGCAATGTTGCATATCTCTGTCACTGTGGCGGATCCAGCTTTTCAAAAAGGTGGGGTCGCACGAATAGAAAGTCGGGGTGCACCCCTAATTTTTCAGAATTTAACATTAAAACAAACAAAAAAGAATTGGCCAAAAAAGGAGGGAGCGCCCCCCCCCCCCCCCGCTAAATCCACCACTGCTGTCTCTTATTTTTTCTTGAAGTCACATGTCAAATTCAAGAAATGTCGATGTCGCATGTCATTAAGGTTTCAATTAAGCTGTCTGTCGTGTCATTAGGGCCCATGCCACATGTCGAATGTGAGAAAAGGCTGCATGTGTTGCACTGTCGATTTTATTTGTAAAGACCCAGTATCATGATAAACAAGGAATTCAACGACCGAAAACCATACATAACCAAACATACTGTGCTTGGTAAACCACTTATCTGGACACACACACGAAGACCATGCACCATGTGATCACAGCGTGCTTAGTACACCACTTAGTTAGATACCTTACCACTGATCTGATCGTATTGTGAAGACTCAACAGATTACCAACAGATATGACCAGACCCATGTTGGCGACAGCGGGAGCTTCTATGGCATGTCAGTAATGTTTCTGAATTAACGGTGGATACACAGACAGGTCCAATCCTTTTGATTGGCTGGTTGGTTGTTTATGCCATGATTAACTGCCAGGGTCATATCAAGGGCAGTGATGGTGATCAAATCTCGCACACACCACACACACACGGACACACACAGAAACACACCACACACACACACAGAAACACACCACACACACACACACACACACACACACACACACACACACACACACACACACACACACACACACACACACACACACACACACACACACACACAGAGGCACACATAAACTCTCTATCTCACGCACACACACACAGATATAAACATATGTACCTACTCATACTATAATATTAAGAACTGTGGGGTTCGTCCGAGGGCTGCATACGACCCATACGAGGTGAAAATCGCGAATTGAGGACGAATAGGGGATTCTCACGAACTGAGGGCTAACCCACAAACCATGGGTCGTACGGCCACCAGAGGATGACCCCAAAGGTTCTCCTCTATTTTACCACCCAAGCAATTATCCAAATATGTTTAAAATAGTGAAAACGACGAGCGGTACGTATGGCCTGTCAATATGCACCACCCCTGTATTTTCTACTCATCAACAGCGGCGTGGTAAATGTACACGCCCATACGAAAATATTTTATCACCCATTAATATCAGAGGCGGATCCAGAGTCGGTCTTCGGGGGGGGGGGGGGGGGCAAACCAATCCTTCCCTGTAAGAAAGTGAATGATGATATACTGATGATATACCCTATATATTTGCTTTTCATAATTGGCTTTCTATTACATCGCCTCATACAGTTGACTGATCATGAAACAAACCATTTCCCATTGTCATACTGTAGTCCCTAATACTAATGTAGTTTGACCATGGGCAGTAAGACTATGTGTGTAGACCCTTAGAATTGACAGGGCTACATGGCCATTTATTCGACGTGCAATATCATAGACATAAATATTAAATATGTATCCCTATGGCGATGTTAATTGAGCTCAGTGACATGAATAAACAAAATATATTACATGACATTGGGTATTCCTTAAATTCAACATGCGACATGAAGGGTTATTAGAACTGACAGGGACTTTTAAGGCATAGGGACATTCGACATAGCCTTTTCTTAAATTCGACATGTGACATCATCTATACGGAGTAAACGGGTCAGCGGTACACTCGACGTTTCCGACATCGCGCGGTGAAATTATGGGATCTATTTGTTGGCCACTTAGCATTGGGGCCTATGGAGAAAACGCAAATTTTCGCGATTATGCAAAAAGTTTACAAATTGCGATAATTTGAGGGCTTGTATCGCATTCCTGGGATTAATTCTAAACTTTTTCTCATTTACTGTATGAAGATTGGAGTGTAATTTAAAAAGTTACAGCGAAATGACATGTTTTCCCCCATAGGACCCCATTTCCGCGAAAATTCGCCGCGCGATGCTTTATTTTTAGACCCGCATACGGCGTATAGGCTCCCCCATATACACACCTAAGAATGTCCTTTAAAATGATAACCACGTTCACGAGCACTGGCCGAGCTGCACCAGACACTCAATATGATATTAGTGCTTTAGATTAAAGTCTTGTGTTGCAAGAGACACAGGTAGATATTTAGGTTTTTGATCTTAAAGGCAATTTCAAGCAATATGAACTGTACATGAAGTGTCAATGGTGGATAAAGACATTTTCAAGAGGAATGGGCACAGTGGCTCCACCTGGGTACAAGGTGTGACACTAGAGTACCATCTGGTGGCAACGGTACTCACTACAGTTCAGGGCGCCACCTGGGAGGTGTATTAAGAACTAGATAATCATTCTTTTTTTTTTTAACTATTTAAATGCTGTTTCAAGTATTTGAACACTGAAGAGAGTAAAATGCACACATTGAGTAATATTACGTAAAACAATCTAAGCAAAAAGTGGTCATATGCTCACATTTTCAAGTTTATCCACCATAACTTATCTCACAAACAGTATTTACATTGTAGATTTTCTCCTAACATTTGGGTGATTATCTAGAGTTGTAAATTGAGTGTGGTGGGAAAAGCTGGTGCATACAAGATGCGGCCACTTGCTGCCAGGCCGCATGTATACCCGAGCCATGGTAAAGGTCAATTTTCTTTTTCAGGTTGTACCTTTTTTTTGTAGATGGAAAAAGTTTGAAATTTCAGTCGCTATTCATTTCAATAGATAAAAAGAGAATCTCATGGATATTGCTTGTCAATAAAGAAATCTGGCTGAACACACTCAAGTAATTCAAACTATAGATAATTTGCCAATTAGCCAAAATGTGTATAGATCCTGAAGGAACTAAAATATTTCAGAATCTTCCACAATAATTCTGATTAGACTCCTCCATACGGTCGTGACCTGGTTTGTACCAAAATTTCCTGATTACAAATCTCTAACTCTCATAAATAATCATAATATGATCTCTATTTCATGAAAAAGAAAAAAAGAAAAGATAAATTTATCTGCTAAACTGTCTGGACCACCCATGTGTTGGTGATAAGCCCTACTCAAAAAGGATAGATAATACAAAACATAGCATACTGGTATACAACCATAGGGTAATGGTGATTATACAATTACAAAGAGCACATCATTATCTATAGATGTCATCAAAAATAATATAGCTTCACTAAGATACGTAACTCCCATCCCTCACCTACGTAATTTACATGATTTTGATGATAGTGGCGCCATCTATGAGAGTCCGTGCAACCTGTCACGACACGGCCGTCATTGTTGCTGTTTTTCGTGACGTCATTCATAAACAAAGAGTCCATGATGTCATGAAAACAGCAAAAATGACGGCCGCGTAATAACGGTGTGCACATATTCTCCTAGACTGCGCCACTATCGAGGACGTCACGCTGAAATGTATCTAGTCATTAATCTTTCCTTTGTACGATCGTTGATGTGATTTACAATTACTCCAATTTACTGTACGGGACCGTTACAGACTGAGTATACCTTGTGTAGACAGGGTCACGTGATCACTGTTTGGTGATCACTACGACCTGATACGACGTGGTGATCAAGATCATGTGGCTAAGGAATAAATGGTTAGAAATGAATTCTAAAATATGATAATTGTTAAGTATCAATACCGTGAGAACTATAGCATAAAGCGATTTTTTATACAGTTCAGATTGTCAAATAACATTGATTTTGAATTGAACATTCAATTCTTGGTTTTTGTGATGTCTACATCCTGCCGGAAGAGATTAATCTTAAGCACATGTAGAAACAAGTGTGCCTCTAGCCATATCAGATTATGTTATCCACGATAGGCTCCATATCTCCCGATTTCCTGTGAGTTCATTTTTCCTCTCTGGTCGGGATTAAAACAAAAAGCTCCTCGCTTTTGAAGAATTGATATGCTTTCCTTAATGTTACATACACACATGTATGAAATGATTTCACGTATATATAATTTATGCAGATTACTAAAGTCTATAAAGCATAGCTGAAAAATATTGTTTTTCCCCTGCTGTTCCCTGCCAAACTACATAACCTTAACAAAATAATTTAGACGGTTTTTCATTAAATTTTTGCATAACTTTGTGAAAATGAAACAACATAAATATTTGTTGTCTGACTGCTCATGATATTCAATTTCAAAGAAGGGGATCTCCGGGTGTTTAACTGAACTAAATTGGAGCCTCAGGAACACCGTCACTTTGATTCCAAAACAACGTAGGGGGTGTAGACGGGGGGGGGGGGGGGGGGGGTCCCATGTCACTTGTTGAATTTAAAAAATGGCCCTGTCGCATGTCATTAAACTTCAATTTTTCCCAATGTCCCATGTCGAATTTAAGAAATGGCCCTGTCGCATGTCCATATAGTTTTTAAGCCCCTGTCCCCTGTCAAATTTAAGAATAGAGCAGTGTCATTTGTCATTAAATTGCCATGTCGCCTGTCGAATTTAAAAAACGGCCGTGTCACTGTGTCGAATTTAAGAAATGGCCTTGTCGCAATGTCGATTTTAAGGGTCTACACACCCAACGTACATGCACCCTCCCAGTCACAAGCCCAGATTCTGGGTCATGAAGTAAAAGTTTAGAAGCAGATCTATATCCGTGATAAAAAAAACGCGCTGTAGCGGTTCTACTATCGTCGCTACCATATCCGTAACTAGAAAAACGGTACCACCTCCGATGTAGTTTATGAGATAGCGTGGCCCCCTTCTCTACAGGTCACCTCGAGGACGTGAAGGCCGGGCTAGACCGAATCCAAATTTGGTTCTGGAGTCATAATAATCTCCGTAGCAACGGAGGCTTTATGTGTTACACAAACTGAACTCCCACACGCGGCCGTTTCAGAAAGTTACGATCATCTTTTTGGTCGTCGTAGCCACTGATGGTAAAAAAATGCATCTCTTTTTCCTATTCAATTTTGGGATCCTACGGAATCGAGGGATAATTGTTCTTTTTTTCCTGATATTACATAATTTTTTTCTTTTTATATGTTACCATACATCATTTGTTTTACATTCTGAAAAGGTAGCGTTAAGGATTTTTGATAGTCATTATGTGCAAGCTTGTTTGACACGAAAAGTAAGAAATTTAGCAAAACAGTGGTCCATGGATATATCATAACCTAATTTTAGGCAAACTCTCTGAAAAATATGTTTTAAACGGGGGGATTCCCTTTTATGAATACAATCATAGAAATACATAACGTATGTCTATAATACAATGGATTCCCCAAGGACTCGTGTGCCGTCATGAATATGGGGATTTCTTTCTGAAAAATTGAAAAATTATATAGAATTAAATGCCCAAAAGTCATATATAAACTTAGATTTTCCTACTGACTTTTCAGAACATATTAGTATGTGATGTAAATGATAATTATACAAAATGTAACTCATTGAAAAACGATATTGCAAAACAATGATATGCTAAGTTTCCTTTAATATCCAAATGTACATGATAACGGAAACTGGGAAACATGGAATCTAACCGGAATAGTTTCACTTTACTAGTCAGCAAGTATTCAACTTTAACGGTTACGGGTATTAGGAATAAGAAGGACGAGAATTTTTTTTTCAACAATGTTAAATATAGGACGTCGTCTGTTTCACTGTCATTGAGGTTTATCTTGAAAGGAATCACAGTAGTTGTGGGACCTATGATTGTTGACTTCAGGTTTGGGAAAACTTGATAATTCCACTTCTTATACCTTTACACTTTATTAATTTGATCACGAATTAGCATTTTCAAATGATATTCATTTTGCACTTAAAATATGGGTCTTGACCAACATCGACAGCGCGACATGGCCATTCCTTAAATTTGACATGCGACGTCATGGGGGCTTAACGACATGACAGACAGGTTAAAAACCTTAGTGACAAGGAACATAAACATTTTTTAAATTTGACATGACACTAAAAAAGCAATAAGCAGCAAATACATGCGACATTGCCATTTTTTTAAATTGAATGCGACATCGGGTCTCCAAGTCCAGAGACCCTAAAGGCTATGTGTATTTACTTTACAGAAGTGGAAAGAAACATATCGAAACAGCATGCGCAGCTTCAGTGACGGCCACATGTAGGACGTATCCGGCTCCCATGGTCAGCATTCTCAGCCTGACCCAGCTTCTAGTAGCAGAACTATCTCAAGTCCAGTGTTTCACAGTTAAGGAGCGACCTAACAGCATACAACGTTCTAGTAACATTCTGTGAAGGTTTGTAACATTATTAGAATATTCGTCGACCTGACATTTTCGGCTGGGTGGTCCCTGTACCACCAAAGGTGACTGTTTTAACATGTGAAGATCTATCCCCGCCTCAACACACAACAGCAACTACAGAGCGGACTCGTATATTATAGAAGTCACCGGGGCATCCTGGTTTATATAAACCTCAGAGGTAAGCAGATATATTCACTGGTATTTCCTGACTAAATAGTATCCCCACATCCAACAAACTACAGAGCAGACTGACTAAGAGAAAAGTAGCAGAAATTAATTAGAAAAACTAACAGAAAACTAGTAGGATTTACTTTTGCACCGCAATGGATCTTCCATACAAATTCTGCATAGGGGCCTTCTATTAAGCACGTATACATCAACGGGGGGGTTGAAAATTTTGAAAATGTGCATTATGTTCTTGTACAAATGTGAAAATGTGCGTACGTACTTAATGGAAGGCCCCATAGTTCATTGGTAGAAAATTGGGGCCCTTAATGGGAGGCCCCCCATGTCCCATGTTTTTTATTCATCATGTCAGTAATTTCCATGTCGCATGTCGATTTTAAGATATGACCATTCTTACATTATCAAATAATAAAACAGGATATAAAATCTCATGTCAAAAGCATGTGGCAGACATCATTCTGAGTAGGATTCGATCCTCACACATAAGTTCCCTGCCAAGATACTGTCTTCCAGATGCCCAAAACATGTGTTCTTGTTACCTTGCATTTCGATACATACTAATAGTATGTTGAGATACTTAACTCATTTCAAGTTCTTAAAGGGCCGCTTGCACATAAATTTACCTATTTGTATCTATTTGACGTCACTTATGTATTCTAAAATGTTTCAAATGAAAGGAAATGGCACAATATAAAGATATTAGTCAATTCTTCAGGAAACAAAATTAAGTTGAGGTATTCCTATAATTCTTGGCTCTGCATTACTTCTCTTCATACGTCATAATATAGGTAATCCTTCCATAATGACTTGGGAATCCCAGGTTATTGAATGAATTTATGTGAGCAATAACTACATCTGAAAATAGCCTGTATGGGACATAAATTAATACATATATTTTATGCATAAGGTGAAATTCCTTTCTATATATTTTTCAGAGTTGGGATTCCTTTTTATTAGTGTCCTTGTGACGTCACAAATTTTGGGTCTTTTCCTTAAAAATGCAAAAATTAGACCAAATATTCAAGTCTCAGAACTGTGTCCATTTTTGGAATTAAAAAAAAACAATTCTAGTATTATTAGTCCTTGGTGTATATATATTATGCTTAAAGAATTTCATTGGAAATTATTCGTCTGGTACTTATGTACAAGGTTTCCTTTAAGGAAGATCTGAAACATTTAGTCAGACGAATCAAAAAATTACCATGGTCTCCTTATTCCATCTGTTAATGTTGACTTTAATGAAACATGTAAATATTTACGAATTTGTAGTGTAAAATGGATCTGACCTGTTAGAACCAATAATCTGACCTGAAAGTCCAAGAGATGCGGCACTTTTATTTATGTGACTGAGGCTGAAAGGCTTGTCAGTGGTCTCCTAACCCAAATTTTCCATATAATTCAAAGATCCATTTCTTAATTGCCAACGCCTCAGGGTTTTGGGTGAAAAAATGATGTTTTCTGATTAAAAGAATAGCATTTTCTGAGCAAAAAAATGATACCAGTATTTGCTCCTGAGCTACCGTTAAAACAATGTTGGAAACTTGTATATGCAATCAAATTGAAGTGTAGGACCTAGTGAACATGGAGAATAAGCAAAACTAAAAGAATTGGTTGGTTACCATGGTAACATGTGGCAGTTTTGGTGGAAAATAGTCAAAAAATGATTAAATATTTTCTTCCATTACCTATTGTGATCACCAAATGCAAGTTTTCAGTCTTAATCTTCATTGGTACATTCAATAGCATCCACATCTAAATGAGCATGGCAAAAATGATGAACTATATTGAATAAATTGGGTCTAAATTGACATAATCTGCTGATCAGTGCCAATTTCATGAAAATTACAGCATTGGTATAAAAATTGACAAAATGATAGTTTAAGACCATTTAAAAGCACCACAGTTGCTTAGTATTAATTCTGTAATGGGAATTACATAAACAAATCAATAGAAGTCAGGCAGGTGTTTCATTCCAATTAAGAGAGCTTGCAGGCTCCCAAGAAGTAAAATCAAGGAGCCTAGGAGGCTAGAGAGGGTGCTCTGGACTCCCTGGGTACTGGGTGTGACAAGGCTTGTTGAAAAACTGAGGTTGGCTCTGGTTGCTTTCAGATTTGCCTATGTTAAGCGTCAGCAGGAAAATGAACCTCATTGTAGTTTCACTGTTAAAAATACCAATGTCACTGCTCCACAAGACATCTCCTTATTACACACTGATGTGAAAGAAACGTCTGTTCAAGACGCATCCTTCTCACACACTGATGTGAAAGACACTTCAGTCCAAGACGCCTCCTTCTCACACACTGATGTGAAAGAAACGTCTGTTCAAGACACCTCTGTCCAAGATACTGCTGCCCTAGACACATCTGTCCAAGGCACCTCTGTCCAAGATACTGCTGCCCTAGACACATCTGTCCAAGATACTGCTGCTCTAGACACATCTGTCCAAGACACGTCTGTCCAAGATACTGCTGCCATAGACACATCTGTCCAAGACTCCTCTATCCAAGATACAGCTGCCCTAGACACATCTGTCCAAGACTCCTCTATCCAAGATACTGCTGCCATAGACACATCTGTCCAAGACTCCTCTATCCAAGATACAGCTGCCCTAGACACATCTGTTCAAGACACCTCTATCCAAGATACTGCTGCCATAGACACATCTGTCCAAGACTCCTCTATCCAAGATACTGCTGCCATAGACACATCTGTTCAAGACACCTCTGTCCAAGATACTGCTGCCCTAGACACATCTATCCAAGACACCTCTATCCAAGATACTGCTGCCCTAGACACGTCTGTTCAAGACACCTCTGTCCAAGATACTGTTGCCCTAGACACATCGGTCCAAGACACCTCTGTCCAAGATACTGCTGCCTTAGACACATCTGTCGAAGACACCTCTATCCAAGATACAGCTGCCCTAGACACATCTGTTCAAGACACCTCTATCCAAGATACTGCTGCCATAGACACATCTGTCCAAGACTCCTCTATCCAAGATACTGCTGCCATAGACACATCTGTTCAAGACACCTCTGTCCAAGATACTGCTGCCCTAGACACATCTATCCAAGACACCTCTATCCAAGATACTGCTGCCCTAGACACGTCTGTTCAAGACACCTCTGTCCAAGATACTGTTGCCCTAGACACATCGGTCCAAGACACCTCTGTCCAAGATACTGCTGCCTTAGACACATCTGTCGAAGACACCTCTATCCAAAATACTGCTGCCCTAGACACATCTGTCCAAGACACCTCTGTCCAAGATACTGCTGCCCTACACCCATCTGTCCAAGACACCTCTGTCCAAGATACAGCTGCCCTAGACACATCTGTCCAAGACACCTCTGTCCAAGATACTGCTGCCCTACACCCATCTGTCCAAGACACCTCTGTCCAAGATACTGCTGCCCTAGACACATCTTTCCAAGACACCTCTGTCCAAGATACTGCTACCCTAGACACATCTATCCAAGACACTACCTTCTCAGAAACTGATGTAAAAGACACCTCTGTCCAAGACACCTCCTTCTTAGGCACTGATGTGAAAGACATGTCTGTTAAAGATGCCTCTGTCCAAGATACTGCTGCCCTACACCCATCTGTCCAAGACACCTCTGTCCAAGATACTGCTGCCCTAGACACATCTTTCCAAGACACCTCTGTCCAAGATACTGCTACCCTAGACACATCTATCCAAGACACTACCTTCTCAGAAACTGATGTAAAAGACACCTCTGTCCAAGACACCTCCTTCTTAGGCACTGATGTGAAAGACATGTCTGTTAAAGATGCCTCTGTCCAAGATACTGCTGTCAAAGACATTGCTGTCCCACATGATGCTGTCCATGAGACTTCTGCCCCATACACCGCTGCCCGAGAAACAGCTACCCCAGATGCCACTGCTCCAAAGATGGTTACCCCATGTTCCACCACTCAAGACTCTGCTCCGGACGTGGATGCCCAAGACCCTGCTATTCAAGAAACCGTTACCCTTGAAACTGCTGTTCCGGAGACTGTTGTCTCAGAGTCTATAGACCAGAAGACCATCCAACCACAGAGTAGTCTGCTGCTGTCTGGCAATAAAACAATAAATCCCCACCAAGAACATCAGCAATCACAACTTGACCAGAAGAACAGTGAGTGTAAGTATCCAACTCATTACAGATTATCAATCTTCAAGAGGGTGCCCAATTGTCCACCAACCCTCATTTTGCATTAACCAAATCAATGAATAGTGTAGCAAACGGTCCCGCAGTTCCCTACTATTTCTGCCCACCCAGCCAAATGTGTGGCGTTATTGTAAAATTGCAGCAATGTTCTGTGTTGGTTCTTGTTATGTTATTTTAAAGGCTCCTCATAACATTGCTGCATTGCACTGCTCTGACATTGCACTGTTCTTCAACTGAAATAGAATGTTCTTATAACATCCTGTTTTGGTTTTACAGTAACCTCATTAAACAATAATGTTAAAATAACATTATAATTTGGTAAGGGTTTAACCTCGCAATCAATGACGTAATTTTCATGTGCCATCTCAGTAAGTCACAAATTGACTAAAAAGTATAGTTGCAAAACGTTTCTGTTATGTTGTAAGTTGGCTGGGTATGGTTTCATTATAGAAAATGTTTGTCTGTGTCTTAGACTACACGAGGATGCAAATTTTCCAATTTTTGTTTGATTTCTGATTTTTTCTCTCCAAAACCCCCAAAAAATCAGAATGTGATGTGTAGTACATATTTACAGGATACAATCAGATTTCCTTCCTGCTATTCCCAACTTTGTCATTGTCCACAACTTACATCCCTGATTATACGACCCCAGAAGTCTTAAAAAGTCTTGAATTTATCAAAACTAATGACATTTAAACGTAATCAACTACAGTGACGCACACAGTTATGAACACAGTTATCAAACTGATCTCCCATTTGTAACCTTAGTTTACCAGAGTGAATCTTTTCTGGTACCATACATTGTTTCTCTTATTTACATGATATCTTCCTTCTTCATGTTTCAGATTCTGCTACTCGTTGCACAAAAGAAACTGCTGAGACATCTGTTCTATTCCCTCCTTGGCATGAAAAAAATCCAAATGGGAAAGAATTACTTCAATCATCAAAGAGATGGTCTATACTCATAACAGAAAATCTCGTGGATCTGACTAACTCTATTCAGCCCTCAGACCTTTGGCCACACCTCTTACAGCTCAATGTACTTGACCGACGTAACAGGGATCGTATTCGGATGGGCACTCAGGTAATAATACTAATATATTGATAATTTTGAATGTTCATTAAAAAAATATATATATAACTCAAAATTTCAGTGTGCTTAGTAAAAAAGCAATGAATAAATATAATAGAAAAATAGATATGATTATAAAAAAGAAGGAAATGATAATCAATACCTTGATGTCTACAGTTAAACTTTTTTGAACTACCGATGACTAAGAAGGTAGAATGAAATGAAAACTGCTTTTTATTTTCAAAAATAACACTACTTACTCCTGATGAAGGCCAATTAAGGCCGAAACGTTGAGTTGAATAAACGCCACACTTTGTACCTAAGTCGGACTCCTGGTTGTATATACTTACAAGAAGAATAATATTACTTACCTATTGTCAAGTATCATAACTAGATCCAAATACTTTCAGGGCGAAAAGATAGATAAGGACCAAGTTGACGCTTTGTTTGATTACCTCGAGAGGAACCCATGTTGGAAGCTGCATGGACTTTTCAAGGCCCTCTGTGATACTGGTCAGTCCCATGTTGTCAGCAGGATTTTGGGCCTCGATCCTAACCACTACACTGACGATCAGGAACCCACACAGAGGGGCCAGAAAGACTCAGAAGAAGAACACACTTCAAAATCCTTGACTGGCACAGGGCTGCTCTCACCCAAAGTGCAGCAAGGTAATTGTTTTACCCAGTCTCAGGTACCAAAGTAGGACATGATGGGAACATTTGGAAGGAGTATAACAATGAGAATCTATGTTTTCTTGTCATGGGGACCTGGAGGAGGTTGTATAACTCCCCCAGATTAGTAAAATCATTTGAAAATAATGTGCCCCATTTTTGGAGGGAAAACATTGAACGCTAGTTGTTGTTATGGGTATTTACTTAGACTGATTCACAAAATGGGTGCTCATATCCATGACGCAGACAACGCTTGGTTGAGAGTCAAGTTTAATAGTGGATATATCAATTGCGTTACAATTGCCAGTATTGTCACAGTCTGTCTTAATCCTAGGTTCAAAAATAACCCTGCTTGTAGGCAAGCTTCTTCCATAGAGTCCGCCTGACTTCGTGCAGTCATGCAACAGTGCAGTTTCGTTCCTAGTCACCAGATGTCCGTATAGGTGGCCATCCAAACCCCCGAATCCTCAAGACTTGTTTTGTTCCAAACATGTATTGAATAGTTCTCTCCCTCTTAACTGCAGATTCCCACCTATATATATTAGTCTGATTATTGATTTTCATCCAAGCAGTGCTGCTCACTAGGAGATGTAGCCTGTCTGCCATAGCTGAGCAGGTATATCACACCTACCAGAAGCCACTGCTATGTTTACATTTCATAATGCAGTAATTTATATAATTTCGAATACCTTTTATGATATGTCTTCTACAATCTGGTGACTGTTCCTTTATTTATTTATATACTACTGATTATATGCACGAGGTGTTTTTGCTAACTACCTTTGTGCAACATGCTGAAAACAGAAGAAACATCCAAGCACGTTTTTATCCACAGGATATTTTCTCAAGGTGTGCGGGTGGCCCCTTTGATGTGGGTTTTACAGTAGTCACAATCTTGTGCCATATTGTGTGGTCCAGATCCTAATCTCAATAAGGTGCAAGCCCCTTGACAAATTGTCCCTCATTATGAAGATCGATTGACCTTTTTTTGTAACCTGAGACGTGGGGTAGCAGGCTGCGACATTGGCATCGATATCATTTTTCAATGGCCCGGCAAACATGAGCCTTCAAAATATATTAAATTTTGCTAAATTTTATTAAATTTTCCACTAGCCAAGGTATCATTTTACTGGTCTCAGGCCTCAGGCCAGTGGCTAATGTTGCAGACTGGGGTAGATAGTGATCTTAAAAGTTATATAGAAGTCTGTCAAGTCAAAGAAAGTTACCTAAGAAGAAATAATGAGAAAGAAAGAAGTGTTACAACATGACTAGTGTATGAGTCAGCAATGTGTTTACATGCTTACAACCCCTACCTCACAAGAGTTGGAATACCAATTTGATCCTCTTGTCATAATAGTTTCAATATCAGATGGAAGATATCTTTCTGAGTTACCCTACTTCAGTAGATAAGGATACCAATGGATTGACAAGTGGCACCTTTCCTTACCCCAGTCCCCCTCTTGGCTGGGGTTTTTCACCCCTTTCTGGTGGTGAATCAATCAATAGTCTTAAATAGCACATAAAATAGTTTATTTTATGTTTATTAGAAGTATTTATATAGTAGGTTTACATAAAGAAAGAGAAAAATGTTGCCCCTCCTGGAAGCGTTATGCTCTCCTTCACTGTCAATAATTATTGTCAAAATCAACCGTATCTCTAGTTTTTTTTAAAAGTTGAATCAATATCAGATTCTGGCATAGCTTGTATGAAAATATAGCATCGGAGATCTGAAAGTCTTTAATCACTTTAGGGATCCAACGCCTGCAGGACCATTACTGGAAGAAACTGATGAAGGGCAACTTACAGGATATCCCATATCTAGGCCAGTTGTACAATATGAAAAGCTTCTACATTGACATCAAAACCTCGTCTGATGAGAAATCAACGTAAGTTACAAACAATAGCAATAGCATGCATGTTCACATGGTACAGGTTTTGGCCCTGCGTTACTTTTCATTGTGATGTCATTGATATTGGCGCCATCTATGAGAATGCATGGAAACCGCTACAATGTGTCATCTCTTTTGCTGTTTTCATGACTTTATTGGCCAGTTGTTTGCGTTTTTTTCAATCTGTTTCAAAATGTACTGTTGTTTTCTTTGTATCTGGTAGCATGGACTCTTATAGGGGCGTTACTGTAGCGCTCCCGCAGGCTACGTACAGAACTGGGAGGAGACCCAGGCGATCAGTGGGATAGGCGATATTGGATAAATAACCAGACAACCTCACTTTTAGGTTAAATAAAGTTTATTGAAATAACTCCTTCATAACAACAATATTTCAGGGTCAATTCCAAATAGACAAGCCAATTACAAGCCACAAACAAAATAATCTCAGGCTGTAAATACCTTTTCAGGTCAATACTTAGGCCAAATTAATCTCAAAACTGGAGTTACCTTCATGGTCAATCCTCCAATACCATAATAAAGTCATAAACTGGAGCTACCTTCATGCTCAATCCCCCAGTAGACTAAATAAATGACACTCTCAGGTACCCACTGGCTATAAAAACCTCAGCTGGAAAATCAACACACAGCTGGATAACACACTCAGAAGGCCTTAGAGCAGTCTGTCCACCTCCCACCAGGGCTAGAGGCCTAAGATGGCCAATATCTAGTCCCTGTATGGGCAGAGATTCAACTCTGTAAAAGGTTGCCAGGCCTCAGCACCTGCCAGCTAGTCCCTACTTTCCTTTAGATACAAAACAGATGTCTAAGCACTTCATCACACATTATCCACCTTACAAGTTATAGATACAATTCTTTTACCTAGTGAAAACCCTTATCAAACTACACATTTTGATTGCTTTGTGAACATTCACAACCTATTACTAATATCTAGCTAATGACATAAACCTATTAGTATACAAACTCAAAGGTCACAAAATATGGTGTCTCCACCTGATGTCGACTGGAAGAACTAAACACTCACTCAAAGTTGCAGACTGAACGGGCTGCTACATTACTACTGACGACATCATGAAAAAAAACAGCCAAGCTGCGACGTAACAGAAACGTTCTGAAACCATCCCAGCCAAGGAAATGACGTTCTAATAATGCTGCAGCAACGTTCTGGATTGATACTTGTTACGTCACACTGTTAGGTTACAGCGACGTTCTTTTGATGACTCCCGATTACGTCGCTGCAACCAACTGTTGCGACGTTACAGTGCGACATTCTGATAACATTCTTGTAACGTTATTTATTAGGTTGAAACTTGGTAAGAATGTCACAATAATGTTCTGTTTAGGTGTGGTTGAGACCTCATTGAATGAGGATGTCACAATAACATTCTATTTATGTTAGGGTGACATCTAACCTAATAAGATGGTCACAAGAACATTTTGTTTAGGTAAGGTTAAGATCTGACATAATCAGAACATCATAATAACGTTCTGTTTAGGTGAGGTTGGGACCTCCCCTGGTCAGGAGGTCACAACCATGTTCTGATAAAGTAAGGTCTGGACCTCACTTAATCAGAACATCACATTGACATTCTATTTTAATTTGATTTTGACCTTACTTCATCAGAGCGTTATGATAACATTCTGTTTTGGTTAGGTCTCAATCTCCCAGAAAAATAACATAACCGTTATGTCACATTTTAGTAAGTAACTGACAAACCAAAATTGTATGGTCACATAATGTGACCGTTACGTCACACCTTGGCTGGGATACTTTTTTAGTCAGTCTGTTACTTACTAAGATGGCACATAACAATTACGTTATTGATGGTGAGGTTGAAACCTCACCAAATCAGAATGTTATTACAATGTTATTTTTTGGTGAGGTTAGGATGAAACCAAAACAGAACATTATAAGAAGTCCTGATTAGGTTGAAGAACGTAACCAGAACGTTATAATAACGTTGTAGTGACACGTCACAACAGTACGTTGCAGCAACGTTATTGGAAGCCATCAGAATAACATAACAAGAACCAGTACAGAACCAAACAGAACGTTGCTGTAACGTTATAATAACGTCACATGCTTGCCTGGGAACAAAGCCAGTCATCTGAGTCATATATCTCTGTGTAGCTAGAATATATTTGCAGCAACTGAAACACAAATACAATCAAAACTCCTGGTTTATCATCATGGTGTATAACTATAACTATCAAACTCAATTAACTATTATGCAATATTTCTCTCTAATTTGATAGTACAAATGTAGTGCTTATATTGTCACGCTTGGAAGGCCAGGACTTGTCCTGAAAGTCTCTGCTTTGAAATAAACAAATTAAGTAAGAAATAAATATGCTGTTACATAATTGAAACATTCTCTAATTCCTTTGCAGAAAACCTAAGAAGGCGAGTCTGAGGCAGATTCTGTCAGAAGGCAAAAAAATCAGAACTACAAAAACCTTACTTCTGTCAGGAGCACTTGGCGCAGGAAAATCTACCTTGGTTCAAAAATTTGTCCATGATTGGTCCAATCCAGCATCCAGAGACTCAATGCCATGGGATTTGGTGGTGATCTTGGATGTTTTGACATTGAGGACTAAAAGACCAAAGATTGTGGATGTAGATGGAGTCATACATGAAGCAATCAAGCAAATACATTCTGTACCACAGGCTGAGAAAACATCTCTTGAGGAATCTTTGAAAGATCCAGCGAGCAAAATAAAGATGTTATTGATAATTGATGGGCTTGATGAGAGTGGGAGTGGGAAAATGACAGTAATGCTAGAGGAGCTGATCCGCAAGTCCCAACGTAAAGAACTTCCATTTACGGTACTCGCAACTTGTAGAACAGGACTCTGTGCAATTCCTCTACATTTATTTGACACTCTAATGAGCACAGATGGATTCACAGTTGATCAAGGGGTGAAGTATGTAGAAAGATATTACAAGAAGGTTGACAGCCGAGCTGATGAATCAGTCCTTCAACACATTGTTGATAGAAAATGTGAACTTGATCACATTCTTACCAATCCCCTGAGCACCCATATTCTGAGTGTGGTCACTGCAGATGGAACCCTAAAGCTAAAAGCAGGCCAAAACTTGAAATTGAAAGAACTGTATCAAGTGCTGGAACAGGCAATGATAAGACGTGAGCTAGACAAGGGCGGAGAGGATGAAGAAGGGGTAGAGCCAATCAACAAAGAAGAAGATCAAAAGACAAAGTTCTACAACCTCTGTTTGTATGCCTTGTTAAGAAATGAAAAGACATTTGATGACAGCTGCCTTCAAAGATTTGGCATTCATGAGAAGAACCCATACTTAAGCCTCATGAAACGCAGTCCAACCTACAAGGGGAATAAAAAGACCTGGGTTTGGATGTTTCCACATGAGGTGTTCTTGGAATATTTTGCTACCTGTTCATTCCAAGCTATGGACAGAGAGCATTACATGTACTTTCTTTTGCTGCTGTGCTCACAGAAGAAATACAGAAGTGCTCAGAAAATTCTTTTTAGCAGTCTTGGATATAAGCATGATACGGAGGATGATCTATGCGATCTAGTGAGAGCAACACTTTTCCTTCAAAGGAAAAAGCCCCTGCGCAAGTTGATTGAACAACGAGTTTTGGAAGTCAGACAAAAGGTGGAATTGCTGACAGCTAATGAACATCCAATTGCCCTTCTACTTCCAGACAGCAAGAACGGAGAAATGCCAGAAGACCTAGAAAAGGTCTGGAATGAGATAAGATCTTGCTTCACAGAGAATGCAAAGGACTCTAAAGAGAGTGGCCTACTCAGTAATATCCTCAACGAAGAAGACTTGGTGATTCACATCTATGATTGCCTCAGGGAGTTTTCTGGAGAGCTCCGAAGTCAAGTGTTCTGCTCAAGTATATCCTGCTTCTTACCCTGCACAATGTGAGTACATTTGGGATTCTGTATTATTATATATGTACCTTTTGGGGATACAAGTTTAGTAGTTAAGAGTTTAACATAGTGGGATACAAACCTGAGTTATAACCAGCCTTGTATCGCCCTGCAGGGCAATACAGAAACTTTTTATTTTTCTAAAATTCATAAAAAAAGAAATGAAATCAAACTTATGCATTACAATCTGATAATGTTCCTAGCTACATTTTACTTGCTTACTGTTTGTGGATTTGATGGAGTTATATGGAAAAACATAAAAAAATGTGCAGCATCACAGTCCCACCCTCACTGATTGCTGTGCATCCTTCCTTGGGAGCTTAGATCTAACAGAAAAGGTATAAAGAATCCATATCCACCCTCGAAGGGAATATTTGGACTGCTATCACCCCTCACCGGGACCCCAATATCAGCTGTCGGCCGGCCCTTCGGGCCCTAGCCTCAGGCTGATATGGGGGTCCCAGCTCGGGGTGATAACCGCCCTCATACTCCCTTCTCGGTTGGTTTTATGTATATACTGAAATGCAATGTTATTACTTTAAAGGATAAAACAAACTACTTGATTACATAAAGTAAATATAGTTGCAATATTCCATGTATATTTAATAAGGGGCCTTCCATTAAGTCTGTACACATATTTTCAGAAATTTCAGACCCCACCTCACCCCGCTGGGCCATAATACGCATTGCATTTGTAGTAGAAAGTACGTACATTTTCAAAATTTTGGAACCCTCCCTCGCCCCCTTGATGCATATCTACTTAGTGGAAGGCCCCTAATAGGTTCAAATAAAAATGTATTGGTCAGGTTTCATATCTTAAAATCCATATATAATTATAATGACACTTTGGTTGTTCTAGGAAAGAAAATATCAGGAATTGATATCTTAAGATACAGAAGACATTTTTGAAGTTGATTGTAATTGCTCAATGCACTGAGTACATTCTTCATGGCAGAGTAGTAACCTCAACATGTCTGAAAACAATTTTTTCAATTTTGTTTTTTAATAGGAACAGCAAATTGGGAACCAGCACTATCTTGACTACTGGTGAACTCCGGTGGTCAGTAGTAACAGAAAGCAGAAACTCTCTGACCCTTCAGTCGTGGTCGGTTGGTGACATGATGGAGGCTGTGGACCGCTTCAGACTTACAAAACATAAAGCGACTCCTTCAAAAGCAGTCAAAGGGAAAAAAATGAACATTGGGAACAAAAGCAAAAAAGCCAAGTCAGAGAGCATGGTGTCTGAGTGTGCAGTGCCACAGCACCTAAAAGAAATAAACCTCTGTCTGTCATTTCATCCTGGTCTTTCACTGAAGGCTGCTGACCCTTGTAAACTATGGGGTGAACCTCCAGAAGATGAAATACTATCCAAGGAAGAATGGCTGCAGCTTCTCTGCAAAATAAGTTGTCAGTTACTGATTGTTGCTGATCACCTTGAGGTGTATTGGGTTAGCCAAGTTAGCATGGTAGGCCTTCTGGATGCCCTCCTTCTTGAAGAAACTCATGATTATCTTCGTAAGCTCCTGGTGCAAAAGGAACAGCGCTGGATAGATGTCACCATTTCTTTTGGTAACATTTCACGTAGTCAGCTCACCAAATGGACAAAGGACTATGTTAAGCAAGAAGAAGTGAGGATTCAGCTTGTCAACACTATGTTTACTGCAGACCCAAGTGATGCTACCATCAGTTCCATAGAAGATACATCTTGTGACCCTTTGAGCATAGTTCAAGGGGCATATAAATTGCTGATTGAAGAACAAACGTAAGTACTTCTGATAAAGTTTATGAAAATATATTAAAAAAATTACTTGATTACAAGGTAGCATGTCAGCCAAACAAACAGTGACAGTGGGCCTGACTGGTACCAACTTCATGACTACAGATGATATGCCTTGACACAGTGACCTCCACAATGCAAAAGCATTGCCTATCAATGAGAAATGTCATCACATTCTCCTTCAGCTCAGAAAAAATGTTTTAAGTCAAGGAAGGTCTCAAGTCCTCAGACATAAATCATGATTTCATCATTATACTCAAACATATTTTGGAATTCAGTTATATACATCTTTTGAATTCTTTGGGTGTATTGTTGCTGTGGGTGCCTAGATTGCAATATCTTGACAAATATATTTTTCAAAAAGCAATCTAATCTTGGCAATCAGTGACCTAAAGGGGGACAGTATGAATTTGTATTCACAGTTCTACCTTTCAAATAAAACCTTATTAAATTTGAGTCATATATATATATATATATATATATATATATATATATATATACTATAACTACTTCAGATCAAAATAATTTCAATGAAATATTACAAAAATTTATATTTCTATACATCAAATGAAAGGCAATATTTTCCTTGTCTTGTAATTCCAATATCTATCACTTTTGCTTAACTAAGGGTTTAATTTTACAGCCGAGATCAGCTGGAAGGAGTACGGGACGATGACATGCAGGCGGAATCTGATGTACCGCCAGGCAGGTATGTCAATCTTCCTCTACTCTCATTCTAACCAGAAAGCAACTCTTCAGTTCACCTGGCATGAGGGGGCCAGATAGCTATTCTGGGATGCTGGCCAGCAACACCTGCATAAAGAATACAGCACCAGGCACAGGCAGGGAACTAAAACCTAGAGTTTGTGGTAAGAAGAGCCTGCTGGTTGGCATGCTGGTTCCCTGGCCACCACTCCTGGTTCACTCTGTTCCTCTAGCTAGTCATCAGGTACAGCTACAGAGACAACCCAATTTTTCTAGGTATCTGATTGGTCAAGAACCTTCATGTTGGGTCAAGTTACCCAAAACCTGACCAACACGGTGGTGGCCTGCGGTCTGTCAGAGCTGAGATCCCTTAGCGGAGAGTCGCATAACCCAGTGTATCTGGTTGGCAGCCCAAATGAGCCCCCTGCCTCCCTCATTCATGTAGGGTAGTATTGTGCTGCCATCTGTTCAAGGGATGAGAGACTACATGTTCCAAGATGTCCCCTTGATTAGTTATGGACTCCTAAAAGAGTAAGAGGAAGCAGTCACACAGTCATCCATTTCAGGTTGACAGGCTCCCCTCCTGATGAGAAAACTTCACTATTTATCAGAAAGAGCTATCTTTATCAATACAAATGTCATAAATACACATATCTTTGTTAACATTAGGTCTAAGATATAAGAATCAGATTGAGAGATCATTGGATTTTACTGGCCCCTCCCTTTGAAAAATAACTAAATATATGTAAAATACTTGGCACAAAAGTTTGTAATGTAGGGATTGCAGTTTCCAATATTTGTCAGATTTCTGAATTCATCTCTCCAGCCTACCGAAAGATCAGTTTCAAATTTGATATTTAGAACATATTTGTAACATAATTCTAAGCATACAGTTAGATTTACTCACTGCTATTTCTGACTTTCTCACTGTCACCAACTTTCATCCCTGCTGATCTTTTAGTATAGTATGGCCTTTTGATTCCCCATTCATGTTTACTATCAGAAATGATATTCTTCCTTCAAAATGACTTAATTGTTTTCAGGCTGCTTGGTGAGGATCCAGAGCCAGGTCAGTCTGCTGCACATGCTGTTAAAGAAGATCAAACTGGTAACACACCAAAAGGAAAAGGGGAAGGACAGGGAAAAACAACAGACAAGGCCAATCAGGCCAAGCTGGTGCTTGACAGACATGGATCATTGAAGCAAAGCGCAAGAGAGAGATGGAAGTGGAAAAACTTTGGGGATGCCACTCAATCACTGAAAAAGGTTGACTCACAGACTTCTTCTACTAAACCAAATGGGACATCATCAAATCGAAAAAGGAAAAAGAAAAGTACAAAAGATGATGAATCAGAAATCAGTGAGGAAGATAATTCGAAAACCAGTAAGAAGAGGAAGGGAAATTTTACAACATTCAGCCAAGCAAAGAGGCAAGCTATTGATGCCACATCTGGTGATTGTCCGACCAAGGATATACCCATGACTGGAGCAGAAACACCATATAAGCAACTGAAAATTGATCAGTTTCTGTTTCATATCCCATCAGAAGCAGTTGAGAAGAAACCAGGCAACATCAATACAGACCCAAGGTCAAACAATATCACCACACCAAATCTGTCTGACTCAAGGGACTCTCATCAGCTGGACCAACCAAGTGGGTCAGCTGGTGGAGGTGGGGACAGAGGTGGGGCCTGTAGGGGGACAGACTTTGAATCAGGAGACACCTGTCAGGAAGCAACCACTGGAAGGTCTGCTGCACCCCACAGCTTGGATAGGGTTGAAGAGAAACAGAGAAAACTAACAGCTGGGTTGATGGAGTCGGTCAAAACATCAACTGATCAACTCAGGTCTGAGGTTAGTAAGCTCACGAATGAGGTTGATAGTCTACACACCAAGCTGTCAGAATCTGAAGAGGCCAAACAGGAACTACAGACCCAAGTGAATGCCATGAGATTAGCAGAAGAAGATTATAGCAGCAAGTTTGAAATGGCATTTGGGATGGACTATAGGTCCTGGTCTGGGGATGTGGCTGAACTGCCTGGGTGCTCATCTAAAGTATCACACCAAGTGAAATCTAAATATTTCCCAAAGTAAGGACTAAAAAGCTGGAAACACATAATATGTTTTCCAAATATTTTCCCAGCTTAGACTCTTCATTATAAAACTGTTTGATGCCACATTCAATCTTTTTTGAAGTGATTAGGGCAATATTACCACATGGATCAAATGACTTTTGTTATGAAGTGAACTGAATGAAGCAGTGCTTGTATGATATCTAAGATAATGGTGATTAAATGTAACACATAAATTCCTCATCCTCAAAAATGTATTGTTCGGAGAACATCTTTTAATCCAAAAGATTTACACAAAGGCTAGTTAAGCCAATTCAAATTTTATTTTTACTCACCTAGACTATTTTTTTTACCTGGGAATTCCCAATCATTTAAAAGGGAATTCCCAGTGTTATGATGTAGCATGGGGACTGTTGAATAGCCCAGAATTTAGGGAACTCCCATAATTAAACTTATTTCGTGTACAACGCACTTTTGTGATATTTTTCCGTTCCTTCATATCAGATGATTTTGGAATAGCAATAGGAGACAAAATGATTATGAATGATTGTTTTAATTATTTTGCTGATATAATGAGTAATTGAAATAAAATGGATATGTGCGCTGACGATACGGTGCTTCTAGCTGGTGAAACAGATGAGATATATGTTAAGGATGTGTTGCAAAGAAGACACCTGGTGTAATGTGAACCAATTACATATCAATATAAAAAAAAACAGAACAGTATTGGCAAACTTCAGTCACTTAATTCTGCAAGAGAGCTTTCTTTCATGGCTGGGATTCCTTCAGTAGCTGATGCAACATACAATAACAGGCTATCGAGCAGACTCAGAAAAAGACTCATTCAGAAACCAATAGAGCCATCTTTAATGAATAAAATATACAACATTCAGGGAAGCTTAACCCTGAAAATCTTGAGCATAACGCCCCTAAATATTCAAGCACCTTCAAAATGTCATGGGGATAGACCCTTTTTATACAGTCAGTCAGTCAGTCACATTTAACACTTAATATCTTGCGTTCAGCTAGGGAAATCAATTCACAAGTAGTTGGAGAAACCCAAGAGGAGCATTTTCCATTCATTTTTCCCAAATTTCTCAAAAAGATTTTCAGCCAATGACAGCCAGTTGTCTCTTCACCTCTGTCAAGATGTGTGTAAGATACTACAGAGGGCGCCACATTTAGTTCTCTGAGACCTACACATTCTTAGACCATAGGGAAATGTTCAAGCTAAAAAACAGGGAGGTTTCAGAAAAGAGTTTTCAACACTAAGGGGGAGTTTCACACTGGTCATAATTTTGAGGTCTTATTTTTAGTCAAATATTTTGACTTTTTCATGGTTGAGTTTCACACTTTATGATTGTATGTTCCTATTGTTATTTATATGTTATTAAAGTTAAGATTATTGATTATTAAGAACATTATTCTTATCTTAATTTTTGTGGGATGTGAGAAACGCATTTTCAATTCTCCTAGTGTGAAACTCGCCCTAAATCCATACTATCCATGATAATATTAACGAAAATATTAGCTTTGCTAAAGCCTTTGACAGTGTAAACCATTGTATTCTTGTAAAAAAAGTCTTTAATAACTAGGTATACTAAACAGAACTATTGAGTTATTATTTAGATTGTTGACAAAAAAAACTTTTGTTCTTAGTATGACAGTATAACCTGTGACATTTCAAAATGTTCAGTATTAGGCCCACTGATACTGTTATTACTTGTATATGTTTATAATTGATATGACAAATGTTCGTTATACTTGTGACGGATCCTGATGATAATATTGTCATTATTATCTCTATGAATAAGAGTGTGCAAATGTTAATAGACTGTTACCAATGTCAACAGTTTTCTATTGGGTATAATGGAATAACATAATGCACAGCTGCTTGTACCTACTCGTAACCTATGTACCAAATTATATTTTATAGATGTGTATTGTATACAATTTTTATTTTACATGTATATTGTATCATTATATTCTGTTTATTAGTTCAGTAATTTTGATGTGAACTGTAGATCTTGAAAACCGGTTGTAAAAATAAAGAATATATATATTTATGATATGTTAATGCATATAATATGTATATAGATGTAAACAAATATACATAGGTAGGTACAACCGAATTACCCAAAATATTATATAGTCGTAAACACAGGCTCTGTGTAATACCTTTCTTTCTGAAAAGAAGATGATTGCTGTCAAGATGTCCAATGATAGACGAATATTGAAGGAAAACGTAATTGCAACAGCTTTATGATATAGATAAGTTGATTATTTCTCAGATTTTAGAGCATCAGCCACGAGCCTCCCCTGCTCCTTGACAGATGGAGCCACAGGTCAGGGAGGACTCTCAGAGGGGCGCCACCTGTGAGCGGAATGTGGCGTCCCTTGGAACTAACGTGATGCCACCGAGCAGTTTCATACCATTAAAGGATTGTTTTAAACCCAAACATTCTAGGAAACTCAGTGACAAACCTTGCCTGATATAATCATATATAGTATTGACATCCTTCCTATGCATGGGTACTATACAAATTATCTTGTTTGGATATGTATTATTTTATAATGTTTGAATATGTATTCATGTTCTGTAGTACGTAATATATACCTACACACATGTAAGTCTAAATAGGTGCTAGAAACGCTTCTTGATGTGCTAGAAAGGTGCTGAGAGCGAAAATCAAAATTGTAATTTTTTTTCGAACAACAAACAGCAAAAACTACACCGTCAGCTCTGACACTGTATTGCCATATGATGCTCATGAATGATATAATTATGTCTCCGCACATCATGTCTGGTCTTTAGGGCTGTAGGCTGCCGAAGTGTTAAGAGCCATATCAAAGGTCTGGTATAGATTTTCTACTTAAGCTACATCTTTGTAGTATAGATGGATATTCATGTGACACATGGATCTTGTAGATCGTTCAGTTGTCAATAAAAGTTCATCATCATAATAACTTTCTATCCCAAGGTGAAAGGAATGCCTTCGTGTCGAACTAGAAATAGCGATAAGAACATTGAAAAATCCTATGCTAATGCATACATATTATTCATCATACATCCTGATCATCGATAATCTGTAGGTAAAAATTAAGAAATTAGCTATTCGAGGTTGGATGAATTGGTTTTAGAGGCTACAGATGCATTCACAATTCCGAGAGATTAGATCTCATGCAAATGATAAATAGTTGCTTTACAGTCATTTTGAACGGTTTTAGGGCATCCAAAAACTGTATTTTATGAATTCTTTCTGAACTCTTATATGGTTGACCACTAGGCAATACTTATTGCCTAATTGTCTCTTATCTCTCATCTACAGCCATCCTATAAAATCCTCTTGTTGGAATTATGCAGGACTGATTCTAAATACCTAATACCCAGAGCAAACCAATTTATGTGCCTCTTGTGCAACTCTTAGTAAAACAAAGCTTGAGATTCATGTTTCCTAGCTATAAGCTTTCAGAACATTGGCAATTAGGTGAAATTCGCAAAGCCTTAAGAGTTATCCTTTTTGTATGACGATGATGATGTGTTGGAGTTTGACGTCCACTCAGAAATGTTTTCAGCTATAACAGGACCACTCACGTTTGTGTATATACCAGTTGGTTGACCGAATCTATGGGGATGGAAACAACGGCAAGGCAAGGTGGTGTAACAGGCAGCACCCGGAAGTGAACCCGGGCCAGCCGCGTCCAAGTCCAAGGCCCTAACCACTAGACCACCCTGCCCCACCTTTTTGTATGATGTTTATGCTATGTAAAGTCACATTACTCTCATAAGTCGCCTCTGCAGCTGTTTCCCATTGCTAAATGGAATATCGCATCGCATGTAAAACACATGCGGATGCGGATGCGCACCCGTTTCCCCGACCAGGTACATGGTCATGATCAGTAGATTTTATCATATTGGTAACATGTAGCGTACAATTTACCATGGTGTTGCTTCAAACAGTTTAATATTAAAGCCATATGAAAAACGTCAGATTGTGGTTATTGAATATAAACACTCATTATGAATGATCACGCGTTTGAAGATCAAACTTTTTTTCTAAACAACTATATAAACTGCTTTATTCATGTTGACCGAGACAAATCTTTACACGCACAACATCATTTTGATGGGATGGTATGAACACTACCATATCATATTATCAAAGGGTCAAGCCAGGGGTCACCACTAACTTGCTTCCTCTCCACTGCCATCTACAGGGTTGGGACTGCATACAGCCAGAGGGAGCTACTGGTCGGACTGCCACGGTCGGTCAGTTCGCATTAGACTTCTGCCCTGGCTGGACCTACTGAAATTTTTTTCTTTTTGTTTGCCTGCTTCTGTACTTCCGGATATCAGTATGACTACATTAAAAGTAAAACTTGCCGGAAGTTCTGGCCGCCCAACCTTGTCTAGTGTCTTACTACTTGATGATCACGATATGACTTATAATTGTTGCTACTGCTAGTCTTCCACAGCTAGGACGAGTTTGATAAGGAAAGAAGGGGCGTTTACCATCAGGTTCACGGTAGAGATACAAACAACGAATGTACATCCACAAACACAGTAACACATTATCAATAGAACTGGAATACTTTTCCTCCACTTCACTGCCTTGATTTCCCCCAGTAAACACCCCCATTAGGGGTGTGAGTGTATTTACTGGGAGCTGATCACTCCTGGCATCCCCAGTCCCACTCGTCCTCAGAGGTGTCATGTCGTCCTCCCATCGTGGCCATGTGTAATGGCTGCTGACATCCAATCAGCTCGATTTGAGAGAAGAAAATCCTCTAATTTACACCTTCACATAGGTTTCCCGACAACCATTCTTCCCGTCCAATGGTGCGTTTCACACTATCAGAATCCTAAATGAGTTTCTCACATCTCATATATTATGGTAAGATGTTTTTAAAAGTCAATAATCTTAACTCTACATAATATATAACTAACGGCAGGAACCAATGGTGCGTTTCACACTATCCGAATCCTAAATGAGTTTCTCACATATCATATATTGAGATAAGATGTTTTTAAAAGCCAATAATCTTAACTCTACATAATATATAAGTAACACAGGAACCAATGGTGTGTTTCACACTATAGCTATAGTAGAATCCTAAATGAGTTTCTCACTCCTAAAATATTGAGATAAGATGTTTTTAAAAGTCAGTAATCTTGACTCTACATAATTTATGACTTACAGCAGGAACATAAGATCATAAGTATGAAACACACATATGAAAAAATATCTTAACTAAACATACGAGTTACGTGAAACACCCCCTAAGTTCTGAACGGTTAAAGGCCATATTACACTATGCGTCGGCTGGCTCACGTTGGGGCTGTTTCATTTGCATTTTTGCCAACGCAAATAGCAAACGTGGATCTTGGTGCCCAATCCAAAGTATAATATATACAAATAAAAACTAATTGGCAAGCTCAACCCAACGCGACCTAACATGACCCCCAACGCGACCCCAACGCAAAGTATAATATACTTTGTATTTGGTCCACTGCGCAGTGTAATATCAGGGGCGGATCCAGGAATTTGAAAAAGGGGGGGCATGCTATAGCAAAATTATCACCCGCACCCTCTGGGGGCAGGAATTGTACATTAAAAAAATCTAAATTTTACCCAAAAAAGGGGGGAGGGGTGCATGCCTGGCACCCCCCCCCCCCCTAAATCCGCGCCTGAATATGACCTGAAAGCGAATCAGACCCGTTGGGCACCAGGACCAAACGCCAACAATTACCTGACGTGTAGTGTAATTAGGGCTTTAGTTCTGAACCGTTCAGCCATTTGTCAACACAGATCAGTATAAATGAACATGTGGCCCCTGTTTTTTGCTATCCCATCACTGGCTCATGATCAGCTGCAGTGTAAAATTTGTCGCGGATGAAAAATGAAAAATGAACTATGAATATAAATTACTTGTATGTAACACCTGGAATGGTGGTTAGAAAATAAAAAGGTTTGTCTCTTCATGGTTTATTCTTTAAACAAAGTCATTGACAGTATGGAGCCAATTTTACAAGTGTTTGAATCTAATATTTGTATTATTTTGTTGAGATTTGTGACAAACGCACAGCTTTAAAAAAAAGAGTAAAAATTCTCTCTTCTAATACATGAAAATGCCGATCACCAACATTAATGCTTACCATTAGATATTTTCAATATTGCATCCGTGCATATTCCCTAAAGAAAGTTGATAAAAGGAATAATCAAAGGAATTTGGTTAACACATTGTGCCTAAAAATTATAAAATGTAGCTTCTTATATTGGATGTTACGGCCTTCAAAGGTCACATAAAAGTACCCTCACCAAGGCGGTAGATAGACTTTACTAAAGCTACGTTGCTTTCCCAGACAAGCAGCCATGTAACAAGCATGTTCTGTGACAAAACTTTTTTAGTGAGTCTGTAGCCTGTGCAATTTTCACATAACAATTATCAGACTATGTTTTTTTAGGTAAAGTTGAGACTTACTGAAAAACAATGTTATAATTACATTATAGTTTAATGAAGTTGAGACCTTACTAATAAAGAATTGATGTAATAATAATGTTTTTATAACATCAAAGAACGTTACAAGAATGTTCCAATAACATTACCTTGCAACGCTGCAATGTTAGCTTCTAAAGATGCTTTTGAGTGCAATCAAAATAATGTAACAAGAGCCAAAGCAGTACTAAACAGAACAGTAGCCTTATAAAACATTTATAATAACGTCATTATGCTTGCTTGGGTAGTTTTTCTGGTCACCTGGCAGCCAGGAGATGTGTCAAACAATAGCCACGTAACAAAGACCAATAGCTCCATGTATAACTAATCCTATAGTAATATGTCTCCCTTGTCTGAGAGGTAAAATGCCTTTACATGGCTCAGACAGTGTAATAAACCATCCTGAATTATGGATTAGCGGTTACATCAAGGCGGGCCAAGGGTGGCTACCTGATGGACATGGCGTGTAGAGGCTGTATTCCGCTAGCCGATTTCATTCCCGATTTCAGAAATTAAAGGTAAAGCCAATGATCCACGATGCGACAAAAGGCCAACCGATTTTCTTCTCATGCATAGTTAAACACAAGTTTCACAGCGATAAATGAATCAAAGGCCAGGGAGGCATATAAGCCAAGTTCAGCCTGTCCGTCATAGGTCTCTCTGATCTGTGAATATTGGGAATGTTGGATAATCGTAGCCCTCAGTGACCTAGTACCTTGTGAATGGTTTATTACACTCCGAAGCAAGAATATGACGTTATAATAACGTTGCAGCAACGTTCTGTTAAGACCTGGTTTGGTTCTTGTTACATTCTTTTGAGGGCACCCAAAAACGTCTTTAGAACCTAACGTTGCGATGTCACACTAGAATGTTGTTGTGACGTTCTTGTAACATTATTTCACGTTAACGTTACAATAACATTATCATAACATTCTTTATTAGTTTGGTCTCAACTTTACCAAAATAGAATGTTATTATAACGTTCTTTTTCAGTAAGTCTAAACCTTACCTAAAATAATGTTATTGTTACGTGAAAATTGGCCAGGTCTCAGACCAATTAAAAAAGTACAGTCACAGAACGTTCTTGTTACGTTGCTTCTTGCCTGGGCTGTCTGAGCCAGGCATTTTACCTCTCAGACGAGGGAAACATATTACTTCTATAGGATTAGTTATAAATGGACCCATTGGTCTTTGCTATGTGGCTATTGTTTGACACACCTACTATCTGCCAGGTGATAAGAAAAACAGCGCAAAATAATTTTAGTTATGTCCATCTACTATTTTGGTGAGTGTACTTTTAGATAAAGTTTGAGGGCTTTAACCTTGGTTTAATGTGAGATTGCTTGCGATAATGATCACAAGGGAGCCTTTCCTCTCAGTGTGAATACTATGCATTCAATTTCGTTTGCCTTCGATCACTTTGTCACCCATGATATTATGTATGAAAACATGCGATAGATTTTATTTCAGTCTTCTGCGACGGGTACATCCTCCAGGGTCAATGGGGCTATAGGGAGTTGAGAAAGTATCTTACAAATTATATATGTTTAGTGAAATACGGTATATGTTGACAATGAAGGCAGCTTTATTGGTATATAAACAAAATGGTCCTACCTTTTTTTTAATTATATTGATGTTGTAATAGATACTGGTGGGAAATTATTGATAGAAAGATTGCAAATGTTGCAATTTCGTTGTCTGAAAATCGTATTGAATTATAAGTATGAAGGCAACCAAATCCATCAAAAGGATGAGGACCGTGTACATGTTTATCGTAATGTAGAAATGTTGTGTATAATAACGTTTATTATGTTTTTCTTTGAAATTATACGGGAAGAAAATATTGATATGCAAAGGGATGATCGTTACGTAGTGATCAGGGTACAAAAATCAAGAATGAATAAGCCAAATATAGAGGCTTTTAAGAGGTTTATAAAGTATCGGGCTTATTCTTACTGGAAACTACGACGTACAAAGTATAGAACAAAAGGAAGTATTCATCAAATGTTTAACTACAAAATGTCTGTGTGACTTGTATAATAGACACGAACAGGTGGTTGTTGTATAGCTTATGAACTTACTATGGAATTTAAAAACGCTGTATGTATGTTTGTGTATATCATCATGAAAAGCACATCAATGTATGTGATCAATGACCACCAGTACAATGGTGTGGTGTAATGAAGTGTAGTGTGGTGTATCGTGGTATAGTCTGGTGTGGTGTAGTATACTGTACTCTGATGTAGTACATTCTCATGTGGTGTTTTGTAGTGTGGTCTAGTGCAGTGTAGTGTAGTGTCGTGAAGAGTGTTGTGGTGTGGCGTGTTATAGTGGTGTTAAGTATGGTATGATATAATTTAGTGTAGTGCAGTGCAGTGTTGTACTGATGCGGGTGGCCAGTCCATGTTTGGGCAGCATAGCTTGAGCTTTAGAAGCGCACGCGTAAGCCAATGTTTCACTTTGACAGTAGTGAAATGAGGGAGGAGTCACGGTGTGACGTACCATCTTATAATAATGTGTTCCGCTCTTAGCTAGCCAGAGTAGCTGTAAACGCTGTGTGAGTAACATCCAGTGAAGGTTGGACCTTTAACCTGCAGTCTTGGTTTCTGGATTGAGGCATAGAAATTGTGTTAGAGCGCGGAGCGTTGACTGAATGTGTTTGAGGGGACTCTTACCTCTGGACTGATCATGGTCAATCGAGTTCTTGTCATGGAATGACTATACATTGGATAATAAACAAACAAAATCCTTTCACACGAGTGTTCACGTCTTACATGATGTGGGAACTATAATTATGTATTGGACGACTGCAGTCGACGAGGAGGAGACTGCGAATGGAGCTAGCTATTATCTATAAAATTAAATACGACTGAAACACCCTATCATTAATGGATAATTAACCTCCTTATAGTTCAGTGTCATTGAATGCAGTGTTGTCTAGACTGGTGTGCTGCAGGTGATCATAAGTTCCTAATTGTTCCCAATAATGGGCTGATACTTTTGCAGGGAGAGTTTTATTGTTAATTACATGTCAAACTATTCAGACAAATGATATGATATTAAGCGCTCTGGCTGACATCTATTGTAATAGATCTGACCGTAAGCTTTGCAATCTCCGAGCAACAACTTGCTATTAGATGGCAATAACAGAAACTGGATATAAAAGATGCAGTTTAATTAAACTCTAATGAGCAATAGGTCTAGGTGTAATGTTCATCAAGCATCTAATTTGCACGTGCAAAGAGCAATTACAAGTTATATAACAAATTTCAATGATAGTTAAACAAAGTAAAACTTCCGGAAATATGCTGCTGTCATAGTTTTCCTGGGTCGTATGAAGGTATAGGTGACAATCATCAAGCTTGTCTTTATTGCGGAAACTTTGAATGAGCAATCCTATCAAATATCTGCATTTGACAATATGTAAAACACCGGAAATGAATTGCTAGATGATATGATAGCAAATTCAACGGATACTGATACATGTATATTCTATTAGCATTCATTGCAATAGTACATTATTTTGACTCATCAACTAGATAACCCTTGAGCCACGTCCTCACTTGGGCTACTACGATTTTAGTTGCCGGGTGACTGAAGGGGGTATTCCACTACACGACATGAGCTACGACACGGCCACAATGTGCCTACGACATGACAATATCGTGGCCATGTCGTAGACCTCTACGATATCATTCATGTCGCACTAGTGTAATAGGGTAAGTCGCAGTTCCTACGACATTAAAGTCGTACAATATGGTTTTTATCGCAGTGAAAGTCGTGGGGACAAATGTTGTTGGCCATAGCCCAAGCCACGACTTTTATTCAACCTGTTTAATAATGTCGTAGAGGTAAGATGGAAATCATATGAATTGCAGGCCATGTCGCAGGCCATGTCGTAGGCCATGTCGTAGCAATATATACTCTACATTGGCCAAAGCCTGGAAATGCTGTTCTGTGTGTAATACCCAAAATAGTGCCATAATGCTACGATATTGCTGCGATATACACACACACGGTTAGACATACTGGCACCTCCTCCTGCGATACCAGCTAATAACATCGTGCGATATGGTTCTCATATCGTGGACAGTTCATATCGTGTAGTGGAATACCCCCTTGATATTAACTCTTTCCAACCAAGGCGGCCAAGACAAAAGAAAATTAGTTGCACGAGTGGGGACGCAGCTTAAAAGTACACCCTTAGCATTGCCACCATCTGACACCCTTAAATTGAAGAAAAGTATAGAAATGTCATACCCTTATAGCCTTGTCCCATCCGAACGGCCCCAGAGGGTTGCCTTATCTTACTGTATGCATGTCACAATCTGACAGCAGAGAGGTTTAGAAACACTACCTGATCTCATTCTCAGTTTCCAATACGGATCTCCTGGGATCCAATCGAATTGTCCCCATCTCATATTACAGTTCTAGAGGAAATGATGCCAAATGAAATTTTCCCTCATTAAAATGGTCAGAAATGTGTGCTTTCTTTTCAAAGATATTGTTAGTTGCGAGAAAAAGGAACCATCATACCTCAAGTTGATTCTGTTGTGTCATAATTTACTCAAAACCACATGACTTGGGTTAATGACTTTATTGTACTTTTCGTGTTAGTCCCCCACCTGCTCCAGTGTCTCGGGTCTCATTTTCAGATTTCCCATCTCTGGTTTCCTCGGCATGAGTCTCCTGGCATGTTAATATACGTTTATCGAGAGTTGGTGCATGATCAGGGACATCACAGTGACATCCATCCCTCATAGGGCCACCTTCGTTCCACTAGTATTTTGGGAGGCTCAGACGATATCACAAACAGTAAAGTGATTTTCAGAGTGACACTGCCAAAATAAGTCAACTAATCGATACTGTCACAGTCCAAGAACCTACAAATATAGGCCGTACTGGAGGACTCAGCCTAACACAACTCATCTCAACTCATCGACGGACAGTGTGGCCAAAAGGCTTAAAGCTTCCCTTTTAATTTCTTTTGTAATTTGATTACAGTGGTTGGTTATCATAGGTAATACACTGCCTTTAGTTGAAACAAGTTACCTCCTCTGTAGATAGATAAGTACTATACACTCATATCATTAAGGCACGTCCCCACGAGGCCCTAAGCCCCGTCCCCACGAGTGGGAAATCCACCAACGATAAATGCGTTATTGGCTGACTTTTGGAAAATCAGCCAGAAATTTTCATTGGCCGACAGGAAAATGTTTTTTATCGGCCGAAAATCCCATTGTTGACAATGAAAAACCCATCGTTGCTCGTTGGGACACAATCAATGCCATAATGCTGATGATGAACAGGTGTATATTGCCCAAAAAATGGTGCCATGCTGTCTGACAATAAACCCCCTTATCGTCGGGCCTTTTCCAAGGAAATATTAAGCCCCGTCCCCACGGGCAAGAGTACCTTGAGAATTCTGTCGGCCGACAAAGGGAGCTCTGAAGCCAGGGGACAGTAGACAGACTGGCACCGGGTAATTATAGAAGCCACATGGTTTTCCAACAAATATAAGGGACGACAAAGAATGTCCCCTCGTCGTTGACGATAGACATATTAAACATACCTAATATTTCGGTGGAAAAGATCACCGACAAAGGAGTATTTATCGTCTTCATCAGGACGATAAATGCCTCTTCATTGTCCAAAATTCATCGTTCATCACGTCCCAACGAGTTTATAAACTTCCTCGAAGTCGACGACGGGACTTTTGTTGTTGACAACGGGATTTTCGTCGTTGACGACGGGATTTTTTCAGCCGACAAACGTTTATTGTAGGAACATTTCACTCTCGTGGGGATGGGGCTTAAGGCATGTTTAATATGTTTATCATCGACAACAATGGAACTTTCTTTGTCAGTCCTGTTTATCGTTAGAAACAGTGTGGCTTCAATAATTACCCGGCACCAGCCTTTCTACTGGGTCCTGGCTTCAGGGGCCGACAGAATTCTCGAATTTCTGTTACCCGTGGGGACGGGGCTTTAGTCACCAGCGACTACCTGTAATTTGTCAACGACTAACTGTAATTCATCAACGCATCTTCATGGTTAATGACTTGCAGCTAGTCATTGACGATTTACATCTAATCATTGGCAAGATATATATCACTGTTATCATCAACAATTAGTGCCTCTAATTTGCCCAGCAGCACGGGGCCAATGTGCTTCACCATTGTAGTCGACGATTGGTTGCGAGTATTGGCCTCGTGGTGATCCAGTATTAGTCTGTGCAGTGAACCCTTCTATGGACGCCTTGTCCCCAACCGTTTACACCTGGACCCATACCCAGGCAAGCAGCAACGTAACAAGAGCGTTCTGTGACTGTACTTTTTTAATTGGTCTGAGACCTGACCAATTTACACGTAACAATAACGTTATTTTAGGTAAGGTTTAGACTTACTGAAAAAGAACGTTGTAATAACATTCTATTTTTGTAAAGTTGAGACCAAACTAATAAAGAATGTTATAATAACGTTATTGTAACGTGAAATAATGTTACAAGAACGTCACAACAACGTTCTAGTGTGACGTTGCAACGTTAGGTTCTAAAGACGTTTTTGGGTGCCCTCAAAAGAACATAACAAGAACCAAACCAGGTCTAAACAGAATGTTGCTGCAATGTTAATATAACGTCATATTCTTGCCTGGGTAGGACCCTATATCCCAATTGCTGTCTCTGTCCACTAGCAGGGCACTAAACTAAAGAGGCTTATAGCCTACTGGAGTGGCTCCCCAGTGACAGGCATAATGGGGGCTCTGAATGGGGGGGGTCCCCATGTCGCCTGTCGATCTTAAGAAATGGCTATGTCCCCATGTCGAATTTAAGAAAAGCCCACGTCGAATGTCACTTAGGGCTATGTCACCTGTCTATTTTAACAATTAGCTCTGTTGCTGTGTCGAATTTAAGAAAAGCCCCTGTCGCATGTCCCTAGGCAGAAAATTGGCTGTGTCGCCTTGTCGAATTTAGGGGACCCAAAATACCAACGCCAATGCAAACAAACATGGACAAATAGGGGCAATACACACTTACACAGTTCCGCCACTTGCGAGCACACAGAGGCCACTCTGGTGATTACACCAACTGGACTAATGTCTTGCAGGACGCTCTTGAGAGAATGAATTTACTCGCGAATATGACATCATATCTCCATATAAGGGAAACCGTGTAAGCGTGTATGCAATGCAACACAACTTTGCAGGCCATTTCACCAATAGTGTAGCAGCAAATGGTCTAATTAACCAGGTGGGATTCTATTCATTGGTCTGTATACACGTCTGAGAAAGATACTTTAGTGATTGGGCTGTGGGACTCCTCAACTGACGGCCTTATGGTGGTCGTAAAGAGATACAGGGAGTTAATTATGTAAACAGGCTGTCCTCCCTGGGTCACCGCGGAGATGGGACGCAGCCGGAAGTGGAGTCAAATTGGTCACGTGGGAGAATGGACCAACCAGAGGCGAGCAGTGTGAATGGGTCCCACGTGACGTCAGGTGACGCCAACAGGAGGCTACCTCGCCCATCACTGGTTCACGGGGGGCTCGTCAGGGGGCGACACTCAGGGCTGCACTGAGCATGCGCCTGGTGATGGACTTCCGGTTCCTGTGTAAACAAACCTATGCTTTGGGTAGAGACTTGATCGAGTAGAGGTGCTACACATACAGTCACACAAGAATTTAGCTTTTGGCTTTTTTCAGATTTTATGATTAATTGTGTCTCTGGGGTTAAGCCCGGAGTCTACCTGCAACATTCCTGGTGAAGGAGCAAGCTCAAACCGAGAAAAAAACATCTGTTAACATGTGAGCTTGATTCTAGTGTACTGACGCGGGTGTCAGTCCTGAAGCGCAGTAGTAATCTTAACTAGTTGTTTGTTAGTAACTAGACTAAGATTCTCTCTGACTTATGCACAGCTGCAGTGCGATTGGAGAGCGTATGTTGGTACCAGTACTCAGTAGAGTGATTCTAATAGTCTTTGAGGTAACTCTGAAAAGTGTGGGCTAAGTGAGAGCTGGGATAACACTTGGGCGTGTGAATAGAGAGACAGATAGGTGACTGGTTTGTGAGGAGTAGAGCAGACAATCTCTAAGACTGACATTGGTCAAAGGAAGCTCAGTGGCACATATCATTGCATTTGGATTTAATAAACATTGACCTTTCACACAAGTGTTCTCTGTCGTCCATGAATTAGGAACTAGGTTCTAGGATGACTACTGATTGTAAGAAGATGGAAGACTGCGATTGACAACAGCTTTATTGGAATATCTCACATGGAAAACTAAGTGGAACATAGACTAATGATTCATGCGAAAAGTAAACCCCATAGTTCACTAGGGAGGAAGACTTAACCCCTTCAACCCTCTATTCCTGAGGATAGTAGATAAAAATATGTGTGGGCTACAGAAGAAATGTTTTCTAAAGCTGCAAACCATTTGCAAATATTCAATTTAGAAGCTTAGATATGGTCGTTTGAACTTCCCTACTTCATGTACAATAGAAAGCCCCCAGTTCTGATAGTCATCTTTGTTTCCATGTTATGGTAACTTTAACTTGACCTTGTATATTTAGAATAAAAAGCATTTCTTATTCAGAAAAATGTTTAAAATACAATAACTTTTGATTGACTTGGTCTTTTATCTTACTGTTTGAAATATAAGGCAGAAAAAGATATTTCCTACATTACCAATGAAAATTGTTCCATTGACTCGGAACGTTATTTTTCCGTAACCATGGCAACATGACAACCTTATTATATGAAGGATTTCTATGAAAAAAACATTCCATTGCAAATTTCCCATAATGCATCATTTGCAAAAGATTCAATATTTTTATGAAAATCATTGAATTCTCAGGAAATTTCTATCTAAGTCAAACTTTTCCACAAAATTACATGGAAAAATGTTTTTTCACCAATAATTCCTTAATTAATGCTTTCAGGAGGCTGATTTCCCAGAATAGGCGGATTTGCCCTATATTGACCATAACAGCCTAAAGTTACTGGAACACATGTTCTAAAATATCAAAGCATCATAGAATAATAAGACAAAAAGTTTAAGGTTCCCTAGAACTTTGGGAATATTTTGATATTTACCTCATGAGTGTAGGTGAAATACCTATTTTATAATCAGAATAAAACCATAAAAGAGGTGCCATTTTATGGGTCACACTCATGTGGTGGCCAAATATGGCCTTATGGGGTGGAAGGGGTTAAGTGTGACGGGGACCTTCAGAAATCCTGAATGTCATGCCTTCTTGTTCAAAGGAACAGCAAGATATTACAATACTAATTATCTGTAACTTTGCATAAAAAAACTGCGTATGCAGCAGTAAAAATACTCAATGCATGACCTGTATAACCCTAAAATAGGGTGCCACATACAGCGCTGACATGAATGTAACTACATTAGTCAAATAAACCATTATTGTATATTGTATTGGAATTGCATTGTTTATGTTGATGTGTCACAATGGGAGCTAAGTGAAGTATATTTAAAGTGTTTACCCAAAGGTGGTATATCTATTTTAATAACTGGTTGGAGGGTGAAATATTGTCCTCAGGTTGAAAAGAGTACACATGGCATGCTGAAAAGGCAAATAGAGTTGATGATATGTAGGGCGCTGCCTATATTCGCTACGTCGGATATATAGGGTCCACTATTTACATGACATTCTCAATTGTATTGATTCTACTATACATACAACAAGTTAGTATAGTATATATGGAAATGGAATTTCCGGATGGTTTGTTTGTTGTGTCGCATGTACAAGATAAACTATATACGTGACGTCATATATAGGCTCCACTATTTACCTAACAGGTGGTACCTGGGCCCTCAATAGGTCCACTATATATATACGTGACACTGTCGCCTGTATTGAGTCCCTCATTAACGCAACATGTTAGGAATGTATGGAAATGGGAATTTGAACATGGTCAGGTACATCAGATGTTGTCGCGTGTATTGGTTCTGTTATTCACATGATAAATTGGTTCCACATGCAGCATTATGGCTGGCAGGTGGGCTCATTGCTGCCACCTGGGGGATCAAAACAGTTCACTCCCTCAGCATTTCCTAAACACACACAACTCATTTCCTTATACACCTTACCATACTTCCTCCTCTTCATTTTCCATTCCACCATCTTGCCTACCACAATCAACAAATTTCACCACCCACCCACCCATACATATCATTTTTTATTCTCATTCCTCCCCCTACATATCATTTTACCCATTTTTTAATATTATCTTATTATATCATATATTACTATAAATCTTTTTTATAAATAAACAAATTCTAAAATTTTCCCCCCGAACGTGCCTTGGGTTTTTGATTCCTCATAATTTCAGTAATGAGTAGTATATGGAAACGGGAATTTATATGACGTCATGTACACAACCTACCTGATATGTATCTCATTCGTATCTTACTCGACATCGTGTCTATAGCTGGTTCGGAGACGCAGACTATTCAATATGTGAACACAATGAATGCTTAAAGGGAGCCAAAACCAATATAATTGACAAAATTTTCAAAACTCAGAAAAGTATAGAAATATGTTGGATGAGCTCAGTTAAAGTCAGTGGTAAAGTATTAGCTGTGAAAACTAGTTCAAAATGAAGTAGAATGCCACAAGAGATGGTAATATTTTGTGTTTGTTTGTAAACAAACCCTATTTTTGCGGATCCACATTGATTAATTTGAGCAAGAAAAATATGTTTTTAATTATTTTTTTACCATATTTCATGGTTTAGATTTTAACATGGGCCAGGAATAGGCTCAAGGAATGGATTTCCATGATTATTTGAGTTTCGAAATTTTCATCAAATTTATTGGTTTTGGCTCCCTTTAAAAGTTGGTCCCTTACTGAGATAATGGTTTGATTTGGAATCCCTAGTTTTAAGTGCCCATACTGGTATGAAACTAAATCTGACCACGCACTTTGGATGACATAGTGTTGGACACATTCACTGTAAAAGCCATCCTTGTCTCCTAGAATTGGGGTTGCTGAAATAATGAAGAATTATTTCAAATGCTGATAAAACATTATGATTTGTAAAGTTTTACCAATTGACAGATTTGCAGGTTTGCCAGCCAACCAAAATGCTGCATTTCAGGGCAAAATAAGGTTGGACATTATAAGTTAGGCTGACTGGCTTTAACATTGATTACCATGGGAATAAGGCCAATATATAAAGCTGGGTTTTAAGAGCTATTTGTCAACCACACTCCTTTGGTTAATTTTGTATTATAGAACTATCTTCTTGGGATAAGTGTGGAGACAATTTTGAAAACATTTTCATTGTAAAATTTAATGTTGGTCTAAACTTGGATGAGGTTATACGGATTGTCTTTATTAACCTAACAATTGTACTCTGTAGAGTCTTCGCCACAGATTGCTTGAAAGAAAACATTTCCGTTCATATAAGAATATTCAGGGTTGAGCATTACAAACATGTGCACACCGTGTCGTTCAACCAATATTTTAGTCAATGTCATCTAATATCCAAGGACAAACGAATAATAATCAGAAACCTAACCACAAAACAAGCCTCATGCGGCCTGGCCGATGGTTCTGTCGGAGGGCGGTATGATAAACTTATTGCATGGAGAAGACGTTACTTCGAGGGGTGATAAAATTATTGTAAGAACGCAAAATTGATAAAATAGCATTCACACTAGCAAAAGGGTGCCCATACAATTCTCCCTACCACGGATAGCTAAATAACAGTATTTTATGCACCTGTAGGCTAATTTGGACCAATTTTGTTGACAAAAGCCCTGGAAAAAGCTATAGAAACTAAACAAATAATTGTTACACTTTCATCTATAACAAATGGATTTTCAACCAACTTTGAAAATATCAAATATTTATGTATACAAATTGAAAAATAATGATCACTAGTTTTTCACTATATTTAAGAGCAAATAACGATATAATTAGTGAAAATTTCTATGCCAAAGCCTTATGGTTTGTCGACACATTACCCATCATGCACCTGGTTCTAGGCTAACCTGCAGGTAAAATTAAAGAATTTGTTTATCTGTGGTAGGGTGAATTTGCAAACGATCATTTTCTCAAATCATCTGGAATTCAAACAATTGGATCCAACATGTTTGATCTGATCGCTTGAGCCCTCTCAACCACATTGTCGGTGGTGCCGGGAATAATAAATGATTGTCTTAACAGATCGTATGCACTGCGTTGGCCAGGGCGATTATTAATAGGGCTTCAGATATTCACAAAGGAAATTCTAACTGGCAATGACACAGCACATAGGCCACCCAGCCAAGTTACGACATAACAGAAATGTTTTGCACCTTCAGAGAATTCTTATATTAAATGGTTGTAGATGGATGTATATTTTGATTTATCATGACTTGCATTAGGTCAAATATATACTTTTGGTAAGAGAGCATAACTCTTTTTACAAATTCTATGGGGATTCCCTTCTAATGGCAGATGGGATTCCCCGAGAACTCCCCTTGCTACGTCACAAATTGGGGGATTTCCCTTAAAAATGTAATTAAATGCAATTTTTTTAATGTCCCATTACTGTGTTTACATGTTTTCTTCCATTTCACTCACATTGATAGTGCAAGTTGTAAATAACATACTGAATTGAATTCATTGAAAAATAACTATCCTGCAGTTATGTGCAAGCTTTCCTTTAAGGATCTACTTTATAACTATCCCTTCTCCCCTTCCACAAACATTCCACACACTGAAAGCAAGTAAAGACATAATCTTGACCACTTAAGGTTGTAGCCAAATTCTCACTGGTCCATGCTCCCAGGCTTCAAAGATTGCACACGGTACTGTATACTAAATATATGGCGCCTTAACCAGACGGTTGGCACCCGCCGTTTTCCCACTGTTGGGTTGCCATGTATTGACTTTGAATAGTGTCTGTAGTCACGTGATGAGCTGGTTTTGTTTGGGTGAAGAAGAGGCTTGTTTCTGAGACGACGCCAATCAGCCTGAACACTAGCCAACAACTGGTCAATGTGTGACATGTTGGGAGCTCTTCTTATTTTCCTAATGCATGTTTCCTACTATCACGAACCCTTTGCGCCTTTCTTCATGACACAATACGACTGATCCCACAAAAAGGATTTTGGAAAGGGGGTCCACAACCAATCTGTGTTCAAGATGATTTTCTCAAGATTTTTCTTTGTATTTACAATTAGAGGTGTAATGACATCCCCTCCAAAAGGACCCCTTGACCTCCCTTGACCTCCCTTGACCTCCATTGACCTCCCTTGACCTCCCTTGACCTCCCTTGACCTCCATTGATATCCCTTGACCTCCCTTGATATCCCTTGACCCCTTGACCCCCTTGACCCTCTTGACCCCTCTTGACCCCCATTGACCCCCTTGACCCCCTTGACCCCCTTGACCCCCTTGACCCCCTTGACCCCCTTGACCTCCTTGACCCCCTTGACCCCCTTGACCCCCTTGACCCCCTTGACTCCCTTGACTCCCTTGACCCCCTTGACTCCCTTGACCCCCTTGACCCCCCTTGCCCATCTTGTCCCCCCTTGCCCCCTTGCCCCCCTTGCCCCCCTTGCCCCCCTTTGCCCCCTTGCCCTCTTTGACCTGCCTTGACCCCCTTGACCCCATTGACCATTTTGACCCCCCCTTGCCCCCTTGCCCCCTTGACCCCCTTGACCTGCCTTGACCCCTTTGACCCCCCTAGACAATGTTGACCCCCTTGACCCCTCTTTGACCATTTTGACCACCATTGCCCCCCTTGCCCCCCCTTGCCCCCCTTGAACCCCTTGACCCCTTGACCCTCTTGAACCTTTTGACCCCCCTTGACCCCTCTTGATCCCCCTTGAGCCCCTTGGAACCCACTTGACCCCCCTGGATCCCCACTACCATTATCATTGAAAACAAATATTTTTAACCCAACCAACACACTGATAACCTTTGTAATGAATTTACTTGGAATGACAGCTATACACTCTATGTATTATAAAACAGTAAATCTCCCAGTATAAACTGTTTGGGGGCAATAATGCCAGTAAATGCTGCATAGAAGTGGTGAAGAAAAACCTAAAAAAATTGTTGTTAGGGGAGACTCAATCTAGAGCCACACTGAACCCAAACCTGTCAGATCCCCCCACCCCAAGGTCCCACCCTTCGGCTCAGTGGACGGATGGCTTGGGGCGCTGACCTCGGGTTTACCCAGAATCCATCACGGCAGACAGCGCCCTCATCAGGTGCCTTTACACCTCGCCTCCACCCAGGTTGCCACCGTCGGCTTATATGGTTAGGGTCCCATGGTTACTCTTACTGATTCCTAGAAAATGTTTAAGAAAAATCTCTGAGTCATGACTCAGGGCCAGGAGTGGACACAGGGGATGAACGGGGTCCAGAATGTCCCCTCCCCTTTTAATTCTTTGATAGGACTTCAAATTGACAGAGAAAAATTACATGAATGTGCGACATTACTTAAAGGTACTTGGGGGTGTTTGCCTTCAATTCTAATCACCAATGCAATCTGCTGCAAGTTTGGAGGTAAGTTAGGTTCCATATAGAGGAATATATAAAAGCAATAAAAAACTATTTTCACCATTTGTGACATGTGTTAGAGCTCAATAAAGAACATTAGTCTTCATGATTGATATTAATGAGAAATAACAATTTCTTTATCTGTCAGACCAACCCCAATGGAATCCTCATGAAACTGCTAGGACATTTAGATCAGAATGGAGTCACAGGGAATCACACTGAGGTTATGGTAACAACATGGTGGGAGCACACTAAAGCCATAGTGAATTCATACTGAAACCTAAAAGTGTAAGGTGAGGTCACATTGGTGCAATGTTGAAGCAACAGTGAGGTCATGGTAAGGTCATGATTAAGGACATGGTGATTTCAGATTGCGGTGAAGCAACCAGAAGGATATGGTGAGAATAGTGTGAGGTCACACTGCAGCCACAGCCAGGCCATGCTAAGCCAGTGTGAGTCCACAGTGAACCAGAGTGAGGTCACGGTGAACCAGAGTGAGGCCACAGTGAACCAGAGTGAGGCCACAGTGAACCAGAGTGAGTCCACAGTGAACCAGAGTGAGTCCACAGTGAACCAGAGTGAGGCCACAGTGAACCAGAGTGAGGCCACAGTGAACCAGAGTGAGGCCACAGTGAACCAGAGTGAGACTACAGTGAACCAGAGTGAGGCCACGGTGAACCAGAGTGAGGCCACAGTGAACCAGAGTGAGGCCACAGTAAACCAGAGTGAGACTACAGTGAACCAGAGTGAGGTCATGGTGAACCAGAGTGAGGCCACAGTGAACCAGAGTGAGGCCACAGTGAACCAGAGAGAGGCCACAGTGAACCAGAGAGAGGTCACAGTGAACCAGAGTGAGGTCACAGTGAACCAGAGAGAGGCCACAGTGAACCAGAGAGAGGCCACAGTGAACCAGAGAGAGGTCACAGTGAACCAGAGTGAGGTCACAGTGAACTAGAGTGAGGCCACAGTAAACCAGAGTGAGGCCACAGTAGACCAGAGTGAGGCCATGGTAAACCAGAGTGAGGATAATGTAAACCAGAGTGAGGCCACGGTAAACCAGAGTGAGGCCACAGTAAACCAGAGTGAGGCCACAGTGAACCAGAGTGAGGTCATGGTAAACCAGAGTGAGGTCGTGGTAAACCAGAGTGAGGCTAATGTAAACCAGAGTGAGGTCATGGTGAACCAGAGGCCACAGTGAACCAGAGTGAGGTCATGGCAAACCCGAGTGAGGTCATGGTAAATCACAAGGTCGTTTTTGGCATTAATGGGGTTAAGGGAGAAGCCATATTGAAATACACTAAGATCATCATATCAGCAAGGACAGTATGAGGCCACCGTAAGTGAAACCTTCCACTGTGAACACCAAATATGATATAACATGCATCTATCAAATATCTTTATGGTAACTGACCAAGAGCGGGCTTTAGATACCCATCCGTAATGCTGAGTCAGCTGTTCCCGTGCGGTGTGAGAGAGCGAGGGCCGCCTTATTAAAACACCCTGACCCTACAGCCATCTGTCATTTCACGTATACATAAACAGTATGCGCTGTATAAGCACACAATATTAAATTCAATATTCAAAATTCAAAAACCAACGATAAACGGGATACTTCACCAGCCAGAATGATGCCAGAACCCTGGGCGATAAACCTAGTTTATCACCAACCTCCTGGGCGCCTAGAGGGTCTTTACCTGGCGAAAAACTTTTCCGATACCTGGCTACAGATTTCTGATGCCCAGCGATGGATTACCAATGCCCGGCTACATTGCTCAAATGGAGACATGGCTTAATGTGCGTCAAGTTTCGGCCTTTGGCAATGTATACTTTTCAATGTTGCCCTTCAGGGACCGGGCGGTGCTTTTATGTCCAATATAGGGACGTGAGGGCAAGGTGAGGACGCCATCTTCAGTTCCTCTCAAGCCATAACCCCACTGGGCACTAATACCCTGACACTAGCAGTATGTCACTGGCAACAAGCCTAGCAAAATTCAAAAGTATGCATCGCTAATGGCCAAAATGCATATGCCTAACAGTGGTCCATCTGATAATGTTTTATGAGGTAATGTCAAGGGGCGGGGTGGCGAGCAGTAAAAAGTGAAAATGTAGTTTTGTACTATCATTAGGGGTTTTACAATGAAACTCCGAAAGAGAGGTGGAAATTATATTGAAATAAATGTTTTATTGGCGGCGGGGGGGGGGGGGGGGGGAGGAGGGGGATGGCCCTTTATTCTAAAACAAACAAAAAAACTAAATCTTTGACACTCCACTGCATTATGAGTGCAAAGGGCTTCCGAGGGTGGCCATACGACCTGTAGGGGATTGTCACAAACTAAGGGTGAAGCCCGAGTTTCTAGTGTGCAATGCCCATGGGTCATACTACCACCTTAGGACGATCCCAAAGGTTATTCTTTATTTTATCAACCAAGCAATCTTATGTTTGTTATGTTGAAAATACTGAGAATGAGGAGCGGAACGTAAGGTGTGTTAAAGGGAGCCAAAACCAATAAATCTAATGAAATTTTCCAATCTCAAATAATCATGGAAATCATTCCTTGAGCCTATTCCTGGCCTATGCTAAAATCTAAACCATGTAATATGGTAAAAAAATCATAAAAATCACGTTTTTCTTACTCCGATCAATTAATGTGCATCCGCAAAAATATGGTTTGTTTTTACAAACAAATGCAAATATTACCATCTCTTGAGGCATTCTACTTTAGTTCGAGCTAGTTTTCACATCTAATACTTTATCACTGACCTTAACTGGACTCATCCACAAATTTTCTATACTTATCTCAGTTTTGAAAATTTTCTCCATTATATTGGTTTTGGCTCCCTTTAATGTAGTAGTAGTAGTAGTGCTTTTATTGACAACAAAGAGTCATTACAAACTGATCTCATGTGTCATATACAAAGACAGTAACATATATACAACAAACAAAAGTATTCACTAAGATAACAATAAACACATGACAATCACAATACTGCTGATATAAATACTGTTATGACAACTGCAAGTCTATAGAGGCATAGGCCTTGTATGTCATTAGATCTAAATCTATATTTGCTATCAGGTTCCAACTATTTAGAGATTCAGTTAATGAATGGACGGGCTATCATGATATAAAATTGGCAAAAGAGCACCTTGACCTTGTTGACACAGAATGTGACACCTGTAACAACTGACTAGGTAACAGTAGACTAGTGATGTAACTGTACTAAGGACTAGTGATATTACACTGGTCGATATTGTCTTACATGGTTTTCTCTGGTTTTGAATGCAGAGTATACATAAGTACCTAGTGCTTTGATAACTTTAGCATCTTTACTACCCATAATAGAAATAAACAAGTCTTCCTGGGAAATTGTAGAGTTGTCCAGTGATAATGAGTTAAGAAAAGTTTGTCGCAATCCGTCATATAGTGAACAACTTAGGAGAAAGTGCTGTTCATCCTCAACCTCATTTAAGGAGCAGTTTGGACACTTTCTATTTTCCTTAGCAACCTTAGGTTTTACATGACGTCCTGTCTCTATAGCAAGCGAATGAGAACTCATTCGTAACCTGGCCAAAGCTGTCAAATGTTTAAGATTAGTCATGCAAAGTAAGTTTAATGCGCACCACCCCCAGTATGTACTGCTACTCATCAGTGCAGGTGATAAAATCAGCCCTTTAGTGTCCAAGATAATTTCCGACATTGCAAGTAAAATCTGATGAATACTATAGTAAGATGTACCGCAGGGGGCATCTGAGGGTGGCTGTACGGCCCAAAGGGGATCGCCACGAACTGAAGACGAAGCCCGAGGTTTGTACGATCCCCATGGGTCGTACAGCCACCCGAGGATGACCCCGAAGGTACTTCTTACGTTTATCAGCCAAGTATTATTCAAAATATGTGAAAATACCTCAAAACAAGGAGGCCACAGTGAGCAGTGCATACGGCCTGCCAATATGCACCGCTTGCCGGCCGTGCGGGTGATAAAGACATGTAGCTGTATGCTGTTTAAAGTTTATCATGGGGGCCCTGTAAGACAATGCATAATTCCATGAGCTCATGAACAGCGATTAAAGGGTTAATTATGCAGTTTGTTCTCTGGTCAATTCTGACAACCTAGAACCTTCTTGAACCTTACTTTTATTCCAACAGAGCCTAATTTTAAAACAGTGGTGTTTGTTAGGAAAGAAGACACTTTGTCCTAGTTTGCCAATGGTTTAGAAGTTCATTACAGGAGTGGATCCGGGGATTTGAGAACGAGGTAGGGTGGAAGGGAAGGAAGCAGTCGTATTGAAGAGGATCCCGGCAATAAGGATGGAAGGTTAATTATAACAAACCCATCCCAATTTACACCAATATTAAAGTTTACTATGGAATATTTTCAAAAATGTCTCTGTGGAATGAACAGAGTTGCATAATACAAAATTAACAAAAGCAATTTGGTTTATGAATTGCTCCTAAAATTTGAAAACTGGACCTTTATCTTGGCCTTTTTCCCACAGGAACCAATTTTAAAGCCTGTCAGCCCAGCCTATAATGTCCAACACTATTTTGCACTTAAATACAGCAATTCGATTGGCTGGCAAACCTGCAAATTGTTCAATTGATGAAATTGAAAAATCATAATGTTTTAGCAACACTTGGGGATATAGAAAAATATAATTGTTACTTATTTCAGTAACATCAATTCTAGGAGACAAGGATGGCTTATACTGTAATTTTGTCTGACCCTGGGATGTACCCAATGTTGGATGGGCTCTTTTTTTTTTAAAGAATAACTTCTGATTACTGTTTGTCCTCCTGACCCACAACATGTTTTCATTACCAAAATGGTGCCCCCTGCATACAGATTAAATAAAAAGAATGCAATGGTTCGTAATTATTGTTGTCTTAAATATACTTGTAACTAGTCCCAGTACTGCCACTTGCATTTGGTGTTTTTCAGTGACTGGCCCTATATGCTATTTACACACTGTTGTGCATAGGGACAGTTTGTCAACTCTTACCATAGAGATGGTATGGCATCATCATGTTTTAAAAGGTAAACAAAACCTATTTCTTTATCGTCCATATCAAGCCTTAAGATCTAAATCAATTTGGTGAAAAAAACACTGAATAATTTGTTTCCATAAATTTTGTGATGGGAAAAGTTTGGCATTTCCTATAGGAATCTATAGTAAATGTCTCTATTGTTTCCAATCCTCCAGGTGAAAAACTAAACGACAAATTGAAATTTCCTTTGGCTATGGATTATTGAGATATTGAAGAATATCTAGACCTGATAATTATAGAAAAAAGAATCACTGGAATTTTAATTCCAGTTAGAAAGGTATATGTACCTTTAAAGTATTCTTATCACCACATTTGCATTTCTTTTAGATTAATCCACCCTTGAATCTGTATTGTCATTATACATACATATCTAGCCCCACCGAACTGGGTATACATAACCAACTGAGAAGGGGGTACGAGGGGGTAAGGGCCCACAGGCTGATATTGGGGTCCAGCCTCAGGGTGCTGACTCCCCATGGACCCCTTTGAGGTTGGTTATGGATCTATTATAAGTTTGATCTATTATAAGCTCCCAAGGAAGGACGCACAGCAATCAGTAATGGTGGGGCTGTGATGCTGCACATGTTTTTATGTTTCTTCGTATAACTGTTTTTATATCTATAAAATCCACAGTATCAAAGCAAGTAAAATGTAGCTATGAACGTTGTGCAGATAATGCATGTGCTAGATTTTTCATTTCTTGATGATTTCATTTCTTTATGAGTTATTGAAAAATAGAAATTTATGTATCACCCTGGAGGATGATACAAGGCTGGTTGTCACCCAGGTTTGATACACGGGCATTAAACCCTTAAATACTAAATGTATATCACAATAAGGTATAGGCCTATTAAATGTCACTAACTGTCACTAGTGTCAGGCGGCTGCCTTTCCCAGACAAACATACTCTCCTACACCCGTGTTTTACTCAGACTGTTTGCTTTTCAAAGTTTCCATTTCATTAAAACTCAGGTGAAAAAAGGCAGGCTTTTGTGTCTATGGTCTGTTTCATCAGTGTCTAGATCTGTCACTGTATAGTGTCCGTTTACTTCATAGTACAGTCAGTTTCAAATCGCTGAGATGGCTGCAAAAACTACAAAAAACATCAGATGGAACAAACTCGCTGTATCACAGAAACGTGAGGCCCCAGGTATGTTGGGAGCCTTTATTTCTAACACATCGATCAAAAGGTTCTGTCAGAATCACTTCAGGTCAGCATATCCCGGAAGGCATCAGGTAAAATTACTTAATAAAAAAGGATTTTTTGGGTGCATTTTTTTCGATAAAAGTTGTGAGTGGTGATAAGCTCCTAGGGCAGTGGCGACATTGGAGTCCACAATGTCATTGACGTAGCCTATGACGTATTGACGTAGCCTGTGACGTACTGACGTACCCTCTGACGTCACCGGAGCCCCCTAAACCGCCGCCTGGTGGCACTTTGACACACCATCCATCCGGAGACAAACGTTGCCATGGAGACGCCCCAGGATCCAGTTGGGATCCGGGCAGTACCGGCAGAAGGTCCATTCCCGCCAACATATTTCCAGGTACTTTTTTTTCCATGTATAGACGTTGTGCACATGACGTCACACCTCCCAAATTGGGATTGCCGCCATGTTGGTGATCAGTTTAGATTTATCATTTTTTACAATTCTAAAGTATCTATGATGTAGATTTTGGTCTATTTCATCAAAAGAAATGTAATTGAATCATAATGAACAATTATCATTTATGAATTATGGATATTTATAATAGCCATGTGGGTGTGTTAACCACGTGGTGATCACCAAAATCTGGTCACGTGACCCTGTGTGCACAAGGTCTAGGCCTATATAAAGGATTTGGAAGTAAGGCCAATGATATTTGACAGACAACAAACGCCTCTCTGCTCTTAAATTTATGATGATGTAAAAATGCACCCAACCCGCTGACAGTGCAGAAATACCCTAAGAACTATTGCCCCCTCCCCCGAGACCCCTTTGGATCAGCCACCGCTGCAATCCGTGACTGCTAACTAGGACCTACATGCCGTACGTGCATTCTCAGGCCAATCTGAAACGGGCTATGTAGGCCTATATATTGTTTTTAAATTTGTTTTGTGCCCATAGTGTTTTATACCCTATCCACGCCCCTGTCTTTGGGTCTACATTCGACATAATAGCGTCCCACATGCCTGAAGGTACATCGCCAATGTGCACGCCTTCAAGTTGTAGACAAGGAGCTCATCAAAAAGTCTACGAGAAATGCGGCCCTATAATTGACAGAAACGGGGCCCTATCATTAAAGAAACGGGATGGATTTGGGGGGGGGGGGGGTAATAGTTAAAAGGGTCCAACCACCGATTTAATGCTCGGAGTTTCAAAAGTTGTAATGTTGTCAACAAAAAGGGTCCCAGACTAACTTTGTCCTGCATGGTCAACGTAGAACCAAACGTAGATGCTTAATAAGGTTATTAGTGTAAGCCCCATAACAAACAATGGCGGATTTAGAGGGGGCGGAGGGGGCGCCCCTCCCCCCTATTTTTAGCCAAATATTAACTTTTTTTAATGTAAAATTCTCGTATCCGGAGGGTCCAGCAGAAATCTTTACAATAGGGCGCCCCCTTTTTTTAAATCTCTGGATCCGCCCATATAAAATCACCTTTCGTGATACGACGACCGGGAGTCCTTCGTGTCTGTACCGTATGGAGGTCACGGGGTCACTGGGGCGGCTTCTCTCACCTGGACAGGTGTGTCTAAGGTGTACGTCTTACCACAGGGCGTCGGTGGTGTAACGGTTAGCATGGTTGCCTTCCAAGCAGTCGATCCGGGTTCTATTCCCGGCCGACGCATTTTTATCTATAGACCAGTGGTAACCGCAAAACAATAACTTGTAAGGACATGGCTTATAGTACAGAAAGAACTCCCACTTGCATTTTACTTTGAGACATATATAACAACCCCAGCGCATCTCAATACGTCAATACATCTTTCTACGAATAGGTATTCAAAGAAAAAATGTACAATTCTTTCCCAACAAAAGTAAATATCTTTTAATAAACCTGTCACTATAATTTTGAAATCAATCATAAAAGCCTGGATAAAAGATACGTTACATCTTCTTTACGTGATACATGTACATGCGTTTAAGATGCCAAAACTCCTAATTGCGTTACTGTAAATCTTTTATTACCTAATCAGGGGCGGATACAGGATTTTCGAAAGGGGGAGTCAGCATAATATAATTAAAGGTTAAGTACTAAAACGGTGTGCATTTGCGCAGACACGTGCAACATTTCCCCCTACTTTACAATTTAAGGGTCCAGCAAATGGGGGGGGGGGGGTCAGGACCCCCAGGACCCCCAGGACCCCCCCCCCCCCCCCAGTCCGCACCTGCTTATCCCTGCTGACTACGAACATACAATATCGACAAAGCTCCTTCCTAACCCTAATGATCCAGCATATACCTAGATCATCCTGGTAGGGGTCAAATTTTCTACAGATGTACAATTGGCATTTTCAGGCCAGTTTAGGTTCAAAATGGTACAGAGTGCCAACCAGTAGACATATTCTCTTGTTCTTGGTCTCATTTAAGAGGGAACACATGAGGCTTTTAGAAAATATATACTTTTGTATATGTTCAGCCTATATTGGTGGCACTATTCATCATTATACTCTAAAAATGTATGAAAATCACAAATTTTGCTATAGGGGGCCTATATGACATGTGTAAATATCCTTTCATGTTAAATTAGGCAGAAAAACATCACCAAAAGCTATTAGTTTGATTAAGATATAGTAAATGGAATTGTTGAAAGACCTTTTATCATCATATGGATCATATCTGAATCACCACAGTCCTCTGACATTATTTTTCACTCCGACGAACGTCCGTAACCAAAATGTAAGATCACTAAATAGCCTTGAAAAAAAATCCCCTCCATATTAATAATACTATGTTTAGTTAGGGTCCATATTGTTGTTCAATATGTGTGAAAACCTTGTTACCATCGCTACTTGTTTTTGCCTGGGAGAGAATTAAACAAGATTATACAAATAAAATTAAAGACGTTCGTTTCACATTAATTGCTATAGGCCAGGTTTAACCCAGCAGAATTGATTTATTTTTATTGTACACATAGTTTAGAAGCTTTTGAAAAGTTTTCAATATAACGTTGTCTGATTTTGCCTCCTGGTATTGAGAACTAGCCATCGAAAAAATAAACGAACGTCCATAATATTTATCGAACGTCCGTAAGCGATATCTTGGCGGGCCCGAATATTAACCGACAGAAGTAGTCAACATCCGGTGACTTTGACCTAGTTATACCGGCGGCTTTTCCCGAGATTTTCAACAAGTCACACAGGATCTTTCAGCCAAACTTCACCGAAAATCGTGCAAACAAGTAAGTGTCACCTGTTTCTGACCATGTAATCTTGTAGATTATGTCACCAGGATTACACAGATGTAAGTGATTCGACATTTGAAGCTGTAAAACATGATTACCGATGGTTTGAAACTGACAGAGTGTGTTCCTTTTTCAATACTACGCGTGTTGTAGTGTTTATACTGCGAACGAACGTCCGTAAGATTTATCCGAACATCCGTAATATTTTTATTTCGGAACAAATGTAACATTGTAAGTCAATATTCATATCAAATTAGTTTTATTTTTGCTGTAATCACTTGTTAACTATTCAGTAAGATTATACACATTGATACGTTGTAGGGTGAAGTTTGAATGCAATCTCCTTTGATTTAGATAGGTTTCCCTCACCTTGAAGTTTGTGTATACAAAATATTTCATCATTATTTCAATGTGGTGGGGTCTCAGCTCCTTCCTTAACCTCCAATAAGTAAAGGGAAAGTGTTATAGTTAACCTGGAGTTAGTATTTTGAAGGTGGCACCACTTAAGGTGTTTTGAAAAATAAATGTACACACACACACACACACACACACACACACACATATATATATATAAATATATATACATACACTATATTATGCTCTTTACTTTCTAATCTAGGCAATGTTTTCAGAGATCCTATACTGTATTTTTCCGTGCTTTGTCATATATAATTTGTTTATGTGCGGTTATAATCACATTTAACTATCAAACCACATACTCATACACAATCTTACGGTTTGATTTAAGTTTCAGACTTATTATATTCTACCGGGTATGTGCTCTTAAGGGGGGAAGAGCTTTCTCTCCGAGAAGGTTGCAGGTGAACATTTTACACACAGGTTTTACAGTGTTTTCCTAGAATGCCTCAACATGGGCCCTGCAAATCCCTCGATTCCCATGGCAGGTCAGTAGCTTGAATCCTATGGCCCATTGCACAATACCTATCATAACAATGCATGGTTACAAATTAAGGACACCATTCATAGCAAATGTTATGCGTAATAGCGCACCTTTTGAAACTCAAAAAATCTGTTTAGAATACTGTTAATGAGCTGTTATTTTTGCAGAATAATTATAGCCCTGCGGTGCCGCTTCATATATATCAATTTACACAATTCATTTGGATCCAGTAGAAACAAAGATGGTAGGGGTGTCGTTATAATGATAACCATCGTAATAACGACATCTCTTGTAAAGTTAGCTTGAAGTTATCGTTTTTACGATAGGTCATTGTGCAATGGGCCACTGGTGCCGTGGTCAGGATTGGCTTAGTTAGTTAACAAGACACTTTAAATGAATTGTTCAGGTTAATAACTATTGTTACACGAGTGAGTCATCGTCAACATGAAGTCAAGTCAATGAGTGACATTTAGAAGTCTCTAAACAACAACATGGTGCATGGCCGAAAACAGGATTTGCAATCACATCTCCAAAAAGTGCTAGCCACCATATTGGTCATCAATATTTATCAATATTATTCTCAATTCTGTAATATCCAGAACAAATATTTGTGCTATATTTCATCAAATGAAGTCATTAAATCATAATCAACAACCCTCATCCCTTTTAATTTAAAAGATTGTTTATGCATATGGAAGCCACGTTGTCATGATCACAACGTGGTGATCACCAAAAAGTGATCACATGACCACATCTGCACAAGGTCTATAGAGTGGCAATTATATTTTTCTTTGCTTCCAAGCCACCACAAAATATGAATAAGATCTAAATAGGCCTTTTTCCAATATCACTTTGTCATTGAATCGAAATATTAGATACAGAATGGCTGTTAATGTCCCCTTTGTCAATATGAATTCATTATAATTAGCTATCCTTGAATGAATATATCAAATATAAGATCGCAAATACCCACATTTTTATGGTGAATGAGAAAAGACGAATAGCTTATTGAAAATACTCAATGTGGCAATAATTGCATTTCTTTTAATAATATGCCCCCAAAACAAAATACTAAATAGTGAATACTAAATACCAACTATAGACTTTCCATCATATTAAGAACAACATAAAGAAAATCAAATTTTGGTACCCTTTTGGATTAAGTAAGGCCTGGGCCTAAGACGTTTACCTAGACCAAGTGTTGCAGATACATTATACACCGATAAGACTGACGAGCGAACTATAGAGGGTATGAGTACTGCCTGCATAATGTCCATCCAATCCCACCCCTAAACCCTGCACCATAAACCCCACCCCTTCTCCATGCATGAATCTCACACCTACCTCCAATCTGCCTCCATTATAAAGAAATCCATCGCCTCTAGCAGTGCTGACAACATAATTACAACGGATTATTACCATAATTTTTCTTGCAGGGAATATGATTAGAGCGGAGAGTTGTTGGAACCAGCAGTAACCAGTGAGTGTAGTTATAGAGATGTCCGGCAGAGGGACACATATAGCCCAATTTCCTCCCAGTGCCCATATAGCCCAGTATCCACCCCTTTATTCATATACCCTAGAGTCCGTCCCCCCTGTGCCCATATAGCCTAGTGTCTCCCTCCTGTATCCATATACCCTAGAGTCCGTCCCCCCTATGCCCATATAACCATGTATCCCCCCCTGTATCAATATACCCTAGAGTTCGTCCCCCCTGTGCCCATATAACCCAATATTATATACCAAAGCCGAAATACATTGAGAATACTAACTGGACATTCCCATTCAGTATTTTTGGTGTATTGGCACAGTGGGCAGTATTCATGTATACTGACCACCTTGCTTTACTGTGTAAAATGTTTTTCTCCTTATTTTGTGAATTCTGAATGGATTTGCATGATTATTTTTTTAATTTCAGGTAACATAATGCAGTCTAATTAAATAGAGATAGTGATAGAGTCCTAATTTAAGAGAAAATAGAGAATATTAGCGGAAACTGCTTGACACCAGTCAAAGTGTGTGCATAATCAATACATTGGAATACTGCCCACTTTGCTCCACTGGTAATTTCCTATCTCTTTTGCTTATAACTCACAAAATATGGTATATAATATAAGGAAAACTAACCTCGGTTGACAGTACAACCCTGTATACTCAGCGTATGTCAGAAAAATTACTGCCCTCAGCCTGACAGCCTCGGGCAGTAATTTTTCGACACCCACCTCGTATTCAGGGTTGTACTGTCAACCTCTGTATGTTTTCCTGTAGTATCCCCCCCTGTATCCATATACCCTAGAGTCCGTCCCCACTGTGCCCATATAGCCCAGTGTCCCCCCCCCCTATGCCCATATAGCCCAGTGTCTCCCCCTGTATCAATATACCCTAGAGTCCATCCCCCCTGTGCCCATATAGCCCAGTGTCTCCCCCTGTATCAATATACCCTAGAGTCCATCCCCCCTATGCCCATATAGCCCAGTGTCTCCCTCCTGTATCAATATACCCTAGAGTCCATCCCCCCTGTGCCCATATAGCCCAGTGTCTCCCTCCTGTATCCATATACCCTAGAGTCCATCCCCCCTATGCCCATATAACCATGTATCCCCCCCTGTATCAATATACCCTAGAGTCCATCCCCCCTGTGCCCATATAGCCCAGTGTCTCCCTCCTGTATCAATATACCCTAGAGTCCGTCCCCCCTATGCCCATATAACCATGTATCCCCCCCTGTATCAATATACCCTAGAGTCCGTCCCCCCTGTGCCCATATAGCCCAGTGTCTCCCTCCTGTATCAATATACCCTAGAGTCCGTCCCCCCTATGCCCATATAACCATGTATCCCCCCCTGTATCAATATACCCTAGAGTTCGTCCCCCCTATGCCCATATAACCATGTATCCCCCCCTGTATCAATATACCCTAGAGTCCGTCCCCCCTGTGCCCATATAACCCAGTGTCTCCCTCTGTGTCCATATACCCTAGAGTCCGTCCCCCCTATGCCCATAAAAGCCATTATTTCACCCCCGATACAAAGTCGCCTATCTTTTAACACTCACGGACACCTGCGCGCCGGCCCGGGCAATACAGGGTCTGTATTGCCCGGGCCTGACGTCACGCCCGGGCGATCCAGGCTGCTTCGAAGCATTCTGCCTGAGGCCCCCCTTACAGCGCGGGGCCCTGGCGTGAGCCGGGACAGAATGGTCGAGGTGCTTACTCCCAGGTCCGCGCTCCCAACGCACAGGCATTCTGCAGCAGACGACATTACGTTTTGCTCCATAGGGAGTGAGTGATTGAGTGAATGAGTGAATGTGTGAGTGAATGAGCACAATAATGTGTAAGGGGGTGAAATAAATACAATACTGACCTTGGTCGTGTTCCCACACTGCTGGATTTCGTCTCGGGGTTTGGTGCACGCAGGGTCCGCTCTCGGGCCCTGCGGGCCCTCTAGCGGACCCTGCGTGCACCAAACCCCTCGCCGTAATCCAGCGCACGGGAACACGCCCCGGTCAGTATTTACTTAGTATCCCCCCCTGTATCAATATACCCTAGAGTCCATCCCCGCTGTGCCCATATAACCCAGTATCCCCCCTGTATCCATATACCCTAGAGTCCGTCCCCCCTGTGCCCATATAACCCAGTATCCCCCCTATATCCATATACCCTAGAGTCCGTCCACCCTGTGCCCATATAACCCAGTATCCCCCCTGTATCAATATACCCTAGAGTCCGTCCCCCCTGTGCCCATATAACCCAGTGTCTTCCTCTGTGTCCATATAGCCCAGTGTCTCCCTCTGTGTCCATATAACCCACTGGCCCCCTCTGTGCCCATATAGCCCAGTGTCCCCCCCTGTGCCCATATAGCCCAGTGTCCTCCCCCCTGTGCCCAAATACCCTAGAGTCTGTCCCGCCTGTGCCCATATAACCATGTATCCCCCCCTGTATCAATATACCCTAGAGTCCGTCCCCCCCCGTGCCCATATAACCCAGTGTCTCCCTCTGTGTCCATATACCCTAGAGTCCGTCCCCCCTGTGCCCATATAGCCCAGTGTCTCCCTCTGTGTCCATATAGCCCACTGGCCCCCCTGTTCCCATATAGCCCACTGCCCCCCCCTGTGCCCATATAGCCCAGTGTCCTCCCCCCTGTGCCCATATAGCCCAGTGTCCTCCCCCCTGTGCCCATATAGCCCAGTGTCCCCTGTGTGCCAATATAGCCAAGTGTCTCCCCCTTGCCCATATAGCCCAATGTTCCCCCCTGTGCCCATATAGCCCAGTGCCCCCCCCCCCTGTGCCCATATAGCCCACTTTCCCCCCTGTGCCCATATAGCCCAGTGTCTGTCCTCCCCTACCCATACAGCCCATTGACTCTCCCCTGTGCCCATATATTACAGTCTCTGTCCCCCCCTTGCCCATATAGCCCAACACCTGTCCCTGTGCCCATATAGCCCAGTGTCCCCCCCCTGTGCCCATACAGCCCATACAGCCCAGCATCCCCACCCCCCTGTGCCCATATAGTCCAGTGTCTGGCACCCAATGCATATAATGTAACTGGGTGTCACTTCCTTTGTGCCCATATGCCCCAGTGTCTACCCCCTTCCACCCATATAGCCATGTGTCCCCCCCATGCCAATATAGCACATGGCCAGTGTTCCCCCCCAGGCAAGCATGTGATGTTATTATAACGTTGCAGCAACATTCTGTTCAGTCCTGTATTGGTTCTTGTTATGTTATTTTGATGGCTTCCAATAACGTTGTTGCAACATACTGCTGCGACGTTGCACTGCAACATTATTATGACGTTCTGGTTACATTATTCAACCTAAACAAAATCTTATAAAGTTCTGTTTTGGTTTCGTCCTAACTTCACCTAAAAATAATGTTTTAATAACATTCTGATTTGGTGAGGTTTTGACCTAACCATAAATAACGTAATTGTTACGTGCCATCTTAGTAAGTACTTGACTTACTAAAAAAGTATGGTTGCAGAACATTTCTGTTACATCACAGCTTGGCTGGCCCCTGTGCCCATATAGCCCAGTGTCTGGCATCCCATGCATTATAATGTAACTGGGTATCACTTCCTTTGTGCTCAAATACCCTAGTGTCTGCCCCCTTGCACCAATATAGTCAGCTGTGCCCCCCTCCCTCATGCCCATATACCTGTCACTTCCTTCGTGTTTCTAAAGTCGGGTGTCTACCCCCTTGTTGCCTGTTCAGCCCGGTGCCCTGTCCTTAGACTTGTGCGCTTTGATGTTGCTGGCAGGTTACTCACCTCCGACATGTCCCCACCACCCAGCCATGTTCCCGACCTGAGGGATGTCAGGAAAACATGGAATCACTGCATTAGACTTGGTGACAGGCTGGTCACTGTTTTCACCTTTTTTTAGGTAGGGGGCATGGTGTTTGCTTGGGATCGGTCCATTTTTTTCCACAGGGAGTAGTGCAGGAGAAAGAATAATAGGAGGGTGCACTATAAGAGGTAACTACTGTAAATTTACAGCAAAAGTTGCTGGCAGCAAAGGTTCCAGCAACTTCCGTTGTAATTGACAGTACTTGCTGGAAAATAGCAGTTGTTACACCACACATGTTACATCATAAATATAGGCTTTAAAAATGCATATAATATTTTGGTTCCAGTAGCCGTACTTCCCCTTTCGGACAAGTTTCTTAACAAACTGCTTCATGATCATCTTCACACATTTTGCAATGAACAGGATTCAATCAAAAAATATCAACGAGGATTTAGAACTAATTTTCTGACCAGACACATTACCGCCGCTTTAACCGATGATATATATTCAGCAACTAATACGAGGAATATAACAGAATGTGTATTTATTGACTTCTCTAAACAGTTTGACACCATGAATTATAATATGTGACATTCCATGCGAATTTTGGGCGTATTGTCATACATTTTGATAGGTCTACAGTCAATATTTACGTAGAAAATGACTAAATATTGTAAAATAAGCTAAAACCAGTCTAAACATAACATTTATGTAGTTTTATTTGATAGGTAACATTTTCAAAAAAATGGTTATTGAAATGTTGAAAGAACATCAAAACGTACATATTGTGGGCTGCCGCTCACTAGTCAACGTATCATAACATAGGGGATTAGAGACCGGTCAGTCAGTGTGGGTTTAGGGTTCCTGCCTCGGCCAGATGACTACTGTTTAAACTCTAATAAGTTGACAAACACTGTATAATACGGCACCTTAAAGGGCTCCTTGCCCATAAGTCCATGTTAGTTATTTTTTAATGAAAATACCGAAGCACATTATTAATATCTAGTGCTTTTAATATGAGAGAAATCTAAAGAAAATTCCTAATTTTGACACGACTAGGAGACATTAAAAAACCTGCATTTAATTTAATTGTTCAAGGGAAATACCCATATTTGTGACGTCACACGGGTAGTCATTGGGGAACCCCAAGGATGCATTAAAGGGAATCCCCCAGTCAAAAAAATATATAGGAAGGAAACTGGGGTTAGTCATAAAATATCTTTATTGAGGCCAATGCAGGCTTTCGTTAATTCATGATTTTGAGAAAAATCACGATTCTTTGGTGGGTGATTCTAGGTGAAAAAATGCCCCCTATTTATTGTATAATAAAATGTTCTTTCACTGCAGTCCTGTGGATAACTTCGTGTAGGGGTCATCCAAATGTCCCTTTTTGTCAACGCCTTTTATTGTTGTATAAACAACCCCCATCCTGGGGGGCCGTTGGACCAACGACCTAATCCCCCCTAATCCAAACATTGCCAGATTAGCCTCTATAAACACGTTGACTAGTGAGGAGCACCCATATTGTGCTAAAATTAAGTAATTGGTTGTCATGGAAAATAGGTCATGTGACAAAAACTTTAAATTAGGAAAACAGAAAATACTTTCAAGCTACATTGTGCAAAAAACAGCTTGAAGATATCTTAGTTAGAACAAAAAATATAGCATTTTGTTCTAGTTATGTATCATACTACTTGCATTTTACTCTAAATTTAACAGTTTGAACGTTACTTGCTTGGTACTCTTTAATTATTGATTTTTGATGGATTTATGGTGTCTGGCCCTATCAGATTCAGAAACCAATATCTCAGCGTCTTCTTTGAGGATTCAAAAGCTGTTTCATTGATAGAAACTTTGAGACTTCTACATTCATCATCTATTTCATTAAGCCCCAAAATCTAAAACAGTGCATTCGGTGCCCCATAGCCTCGCAGTCAGCACATCCTCCCCTCATGTCAAGAACCACCTTTCAATCTGACCAGACCTACTGTCGCCCTAACAACCCCTGCCCTGTGTCGGTACACTCAAATCGCGGGCAGAGAAAGTTTTCATAACATGTTTGTTCAATGTCAGAACTCCATTTGATAGATTGTAAATATGTTGTTATGGAATAGACATTGGGGCTGCCAACTGATTTGGTAAGGACAGTCCTGATATTTAGCCTCTGTCCCTACTCTCCTGATTGGATAAACAAATGTCCTGATCATGATAGGGTTGAAGCTATTAGATGTATTGTTAGTTTTATTAGATACATTATGTCACATTATTAATTAAAACACTATCAGGCACTCTCGTGGTGGAGGACGTGGCTAGATGTGCACTCAACAGCAACCACATTTGAACTGACAGTTGGGGAACTGTCACTGCTTTTTGTAATGATTCAGTAGTTTCCATACTGACAACATGGTAACAGAACATGTGATGTCATCACATGCTATGTTGCTAGGTAGCTCAGAGAGACAAGAACATACATGATAAATGAATGTGCATGACTTACCGCCATTCGTTGCTTCCGATTGACGTGTTAGGGGGCGCTGCGGTAGCGTTATCCTCTATAAAACCGGAAGTAAAGGTTTCCCCCATCAGGTACGTTCCACTATCATGTTCGTTCCAAGGTATTTTAGGGGTGAAATAGTCATTTCCCGTGCACACAAAGGCACCATTATTTCCTGTTTTATTAGAAAAACAACTAAGTAACATGAATAAAAAGGTATAATACCAATATGGATCGATATCTCACATTTATGTTGGTAAAATCGTTTGGGTATGTACCTGAACAAATTCAATTATATATATTCAATTTTGTATAACCCAGTAAAGGTCTGGGCATGTAATCAGATAAGAGAAAAGCTGTTACCTATATGGAGAGGTAGTGTATTGGGTATCATTCTACATGTACATATGGAATCTAAAAAGAAAATATAGATATATAGAAAATATAGACCTTTCATTCGTACATCATGCACGTTCCACACACTATACTTTGGTTAGTATAGGCCTTGAATTATTTTTGTTATAGCCTAAGTGAATAAGGTAAAGTATTTTTTATATCCCCATGGGTGTCAGTTATAAAGGAAAATCATTTAGAACTATATAATACAAACCCAGATAAAATGACAGTACTGGAATGCATCAACGTTTGTCAAAAACTGCCTTTTTTTTTTAGCCATTTCATGAGCTAAAAATGCCTCAGATTTAAGAATAATCATTTACCCCCACATAAATTATACATTTTTTAGTTGTTTAATATGTCTTCTGTTGGGTAAGACTTAAAAAAAAAGGTTTACATAGTTTTATTTTCAAGACAGGGACAGTATAACCCCAAAAAGTACTGATTTTGGCTAATCAGACACAAGACAGAGTAGAGTTTTGGACTTAAAACATCTTTTTATCCTGTGAAATGTAGACACAACATACAAACTCATTTACTAAGAGTGGCCCTAGGGCAAGAGAATATAAAATGAGAGTAAGTCATAAAAAATTAGTGGAGAGGCGGGTGGGTAGCTAAAATATTCACGATGTTGCCTCTAGTAAGTCCAAGTCTTGTATGGCGGCAAGTGTGTCCTGCCGGAAGATAGGTATAGCAAGCCTCACTCTGGTCTGTGGCCTGATTAAGGGCAATTGTGAATTACCCACCAATTGTTCACTTTCAGATAAAATGACCCATAACCACATGCAAACAACCTCACGTCTACGCACGACCATCAGGACTTAGGTTGGGTTCCTCTACTGGTGCTATTGAGCTAGACTGGTGTTATTTAAGTTTATTGGTGGATATGGTGCTGCATACGATTGCCAATGAAGAGATGATAAGTTCCTAGGTGTTATAATTCCAATTCGGGGTAGAGTAAGCTTCCTCCTCTAAGTCCGCTTAGTCTCACCGTCAGGCGTAGTGCGGTAGTACCATGTAAGTCACCAGATGTCCCTGTGGTTGCGTAGCTATCTAAAACCCCTCGAATCTCTCGATCCGTATTGTCCAAACGCTAATGATTTCTCTCTGCCCTTACACTGCGTTCCCGCTTCTTATAGCAGTCTGGTATTGATTTTTACCCCAGGCATCGACACCTGTTGGGAGATGTACCCTGCTGAGCATTGTCATCAGGTATATTTACACCTACCAGAGGCACCTGCCATATTTATATTATGTATTTTCATAAGCTAAGTGATTTGGAAGAGTTCTTAGTATCCCCTTGTGTTCAACTGGTGACCTTTACACTATTTCAATCATCATGTACAAAGTAAATGAATTAATCTCTACCTTTGTGCACTATAGTGTCCTTGTAGTTTCACAGATCCGGTCTTATATTATTTCTCCATATGTCCCATAAATCCCTGAGGTGGGGAACCGATTGGAGCCTTAATACATGCATCCTGTCACTGTCATATATGTCTTCAAAAAGCATGCTTTACGAATGCACCTGGCCACCAGTTTCTAAGGTCAAGGTCTTGATCTGCCCCAGTGATCAGAAGTTGCCTATTTCACAGGCTAAACACACAAGAATATCAATAAGTTTTTCATCCTACCTGTCTATAGACCTGTGCACCAAGAAAGGTTGATTTTAAAAGTTAAGGAAAAATGCATTTATTTTTTTTCAAACAACTATAACTCAGTAGATACATGAGATACAGTGCTAGTTCATATATCATAGGATTATTAATGAATTAAACAATTCATCTCGACTGGGTTCGCTTAATATATCATGGAATGAAAACATTCTATTTACAACTGAAATCTGAAAAATGGAAAAGACTTTTACAAGAAAGTGGGATAATCTGATTTGAGGCTCTATAGAAAGAATGTAATATTTGTGATGCATTAAAATCAATATATTAGGCACATCTGTCGATACCCTAAGATTACAATGGCATATAATATTAGTGGCCATTACACTTAGTTATTATTCTATTGCTAAATCTATAAAAATTCAAAATGGTCAAAAAATGCTACAATTTATGATTTTCAGAGATTCCCTATGGGGATTTACCACAGGATTTGGTTGTTAAATGTGTTAATTCGTTATTTAAAAGGTCTTTTGGGAATCAAATCATGAAAAACTACCCTATAATGTTCTATGAGCACTTAAAAGAAATACCATGATGTCTTCTACATCCTCAGGCACCCAATAAATGAATTTAGATGTGTTTTACATGCTTCATAAATGGCTGTAAAAGGATGAAAAAACAACCTTTCTTGGTGCATGGGTCTATTATAAGTAGGTTTATGGGTCAACAGGCACAAGCTGAATGTTGAAGGCTTTCTCAGTGGCCTGCTAGACCACTCCCTGAGCTAAAAATTCAGCACAGGTCGCAAAAAACAGCTGTACACGTGCACGTGGGTGCTTTCGGAAAGCCATCCTCAATCTAATTTATATTTTGCAGAAAGACTCAATATATAGAAATCATAAATGGTATAGAAAATTGGCTTAAAGGAACAGTTTTCAAGGTAGAAATGAGGAAAGAATTGAGTTATTTACACCTAAATACTGTACTGACCCAGATGGCCAGTCCATGCTCTGTTAGCTTAGCGTTGTGTTTACACCAGCGCACGCCTTAGCTATTACTCCTTGTCAAGTGTATAGGAGTTAGGGAGGAGTCTAGGTATGACATACCATACTAAACGGGCACGTAACACCCGAGCGCAGTCAGAGTTAGCTGAACGTTGTTGTGAGTAACCATCCTGGAAAGGTTGTGTTCTAGAAGCTGAGTCCTGGATTTGGAATAGAAGCTGATAGACTGTTTAGTAAGCTGGATTTTACCAATTTTAGGAGCAATTTGTCAACCAAACCACCTTGGTCCATTTTGTTTCACACATCTATCTTTGGGGATTAAATCAGAAAGAAATTGTTATGTAATTTCATGGTAAAATTTGATGTTTATGTATACTGGGATGGGCTTGATGAAGAGTAAGCTTCCCCCTAAGAGTCCGCCTGATCTTACATCCACTCTCAACACAGTAATTCCTCAAATTGTCACTAGATGTCCTTTTCTACTTGTAGCTATCTAAACCCCTTCGAATCCTTAAGACTCGTGTTGTCCAAACGTAATAGTGTTCTCAGCCGTACCCATAGGCTTTACCCAATATTAAGCAGTATGGTATTGATTTTCCCCGAGCATTGATGCTCAGTGGGAGATGCACCTTGCCTGCTATTGCTCGACAGGTATATTTACACCTACCAGCAGCTCATATTACTTTTATACTATATGATATGGCAATTCCTAAAATTTAGAATACTTTCTAGAATTCCCTTATTTGCAACTGGTGACATTCTGTTCATTATATATATAGCTCTATACAACTAATTTCATGCGCAAAGTGAATTACTCTCTACCTATGTGCACAATATCTGGGTAATTATTAACTGTAGGATGACTTATTCAGCAGTAAATGAGTTGAGGATATGGTTCATACCTGTATATATGAATAGTTCATGCTTCAATGGAAAGCATGAGTTTTAACTTGGCATTGGAATTGTTAGGACAGATTGTAAATTGTAAATATTAATGTTATCAAGTTTATTATCCTAAATCTTATGAATCCGTTTTTCTCTTCAACCAGTTTGTCAGGCTGATTTAGACCTAGGATTCATCATAGATGGATCTTCCAGCATTCGAGATGCCAACCCAGCTGATGGCTCCTATGACAACTGGAACAATTTGCTTAGCTTTGCAGCTGACATCATAGACAGACTTCCTGAATCAGGTACCCAGGTAGGAGCTGTTCTGTTCCATGACAGAGGAGAACTTCTTTTCCGACTCGACCAGTACACAGATCTCACGCAAGCCAGTAATGCCATCCTCAGTACCAGGTATCCTGGAAGGAATAGCAACACCTCTGGACGCCTGTATATTGCCCGCACCCAGCTCTTCGATATCAATAATGGGCATCGATCAAATGTTTCCACCTTTGCCATTGTCATTACTGATGGCAAATCTACATTTGACGATGATAAAACTTTACCTTATGCTGAGGCCCTGAGAGGGGATGATGTTGAGATGATCAGTGTAGGATTCACCAACTCAGTAGATGAGACTGAGCTGAGAGGGCTTTCTTCACCACCTCAAGAGAATGGCTTCAACTATTTCATATCTCCTACCTACCAAGACATGAAAGAAATAGTTGACAGAATGCTAGAAATTGTCTCTAATTAGTGTATTATAGGCAGAGCTGGGAACGAGAATGCCTTCAGAGATCCTGTATGTATGTATAGGATGTATAGAGACTGGAGAGCTTCTCTTTGGGCCTATGTGCTCATTCCCCTAGTGGCTGGTTGGAACCAACGTGGTCAACTATGACCAGGGTCTGATCAATACCAATGTATCTTTAGAATGGCAGGTGGCACCTCACAGGTCATTTTTACCACTGACATAATGGTCAATCCAAATCCAATCCAACCAGCACCTAGGTGGCAGGCCAGTAGTGCATAACAGCTTTACCCCTGGCTTTCCAGTCTCGCTATATCCTTTATATATATATATATATATATATATATACAAGGTCTCTGATGCCTTTAAGTAGGTCAAATAGAGTTCTCAACCTAGATTGAGCTAAACAGGTTCATAGCTTAATCTAGGGAACCAAAAGACTATTGTCACCTAGTCTAATGTAAATCTAGTTAGCGGTCAGTTGACATCTGGGAAGCGATCATATGACATCTAGGCAGTGATGACATGATATTGTGAGTTGATACCAATTATAGGTTATGAAATATCAAATGTAGAATTATTAAAGTTTTGAATGTTTTATTTTAGTTATTGTATATCACATACGCTTTTCTTTTGTTCAATGGACTATGTTTAGTTGCATGCCAAATTTGTTCTTTTCTTGTGTAATTTCCCATACTATGACAGACCCTGTCTAAATATTGACCGTGAGTGTTTTCCTGGATGTTTAGGGAGCGATCATGTGGAATACCTACTATAGGTTATGAAATAACAAAGACAGGTAGGTTAATAAATTAAAGTTCTGAATGTTTAAATTTGTGTTATTACTTTAAATTATGTACACTTTTTTCCATGCTTTTAATGTACTGCACTGAGGTAGTAATTAAATACCTCACGCATATAATTGGCGGTAATGCTTGAGTAGATTGATAGATATTTGGAATTAAATGAAAGGTTACCAGACTGCGAAGGGATATATCATTAACAGTTAGAAATTGTAAAGGAATTTAATGAAGCTTAATGATAGCTATGGGTAGCGCCTCAGATAGGTATGACAAACCTGTACTAGGTAATGGCAGGACGTGTCTTAAGGATTCGGAGGTTTGGTAGTGAGACGCATAGCGTCTGGTGACATCTGGTGACTTATCTTGGAATAACTTCCATCGGTGAGACCAAAGGGAGACAGGCTGGCTAGCTATAAGGACTCCATGGTCTATGAACATTACTCGTATGTAGGAACTTTACATCTATTGTGAACTACACTAGCATTTGTGAGGCATCCCAATATTCCACAATAAACTTACTCTCTGCAAAGTGTTGTCTGCGTTTTGGACCCGAACGCCCTAACCAGTTTTAGACCAGTTTTACCACTAGCTAGCATAAGGAATGTACCGTGGACTAACAATGAGATATAAGAGATTGAGACCTAGTTATCCCCAGTATATAAATCAAAGACCCTAAACAAAATACTAGTGTTCAGTACACATTTCAAGTTGATTATAAGGTTTACATCAAGACTAGATAAGCAAATTGGTAGGTGTGTGAAAGTTTCCCCACTTTTGCACAATACTCTTCATTAGTCTACAACTTCTTTCCTTTCAAAAAAAGGAAAAGGAAGGGAAAAAAATCTTTTTTCAAAAGTAAGAAAACATTTTAACGTTATTTTTAAAATATATTGTACTTCACTGAAGCACAGTGCAAAAGAGTATATTCCTGATATATAAAATATTATATACTTTGCAAACTCTTTTAATGTATGGCAGGGGACAATGTGATGCGATGAGCTAGTCTTGTAGTGAAGCACCGATCGGCGCTCCGACAGCATAGGCATTGGCGCCTCCATAGTGGTAACTGATTTAAGCTTGTTCCTAGACAGGTACGCACAGGTATATATAGGATACAGGTGCAATAAGAAGACTATTAGGGAATGTTATGCTTATACTGCTTGAAAGCTGGAGAATCCAGAGTAGAAGGACATTATGAAACCAATTGCTTCTTACTGTTTACGATGACTTTGGGCTAGGGCTAATGATAAGATTATCTTTTAGGTGTAGTCTGAATGAGGTATGTATGAGATGAGTGGAATCAGATAAGAGTTGAAGTGTCTGAGTATAGTACGTAGCCTATGGCTGACACTATATAAAGGTACAAGACTTAGAGTGAGTGAGCAGACTTCACAATGAGCACAAGGGAGCAATAGTCTAACAAGTTGGAATCACACGTGTAGTGTTAGTAACAGTAACAACAGTTAAGACAGTTCAGACTTAGCCTTATGGATGGAGTACTAGGATATAACGGAGATCCCTTTGAAGGGTCTCCAGTGTTGGTTTGATGGGAGGTGAACCTCCCACTAGCCGTTTTGGTATCAACGGTTCTTGAAAGGGGAAGCCTATAACTAGCTGTCCCTGGTTGGAATGTAACTGACTTTGCTTGCTTACGAGATGAATGGCATGAAATGTATTGATGGAACTGACTATTTACTTGTATCTTCAGTATGCTTCAATCGATATAATAAACTTACCTCTTGCCAAGTGCATGTTCTTTGTATTGGAATGAGCCCCCATACTTAGAGTCTCTATCACTTAGGGCCAATGGATATCCGAACAAAGACCTATTATAGTTAAGGCCCTATTACACTACACGGCATGAGCTGCGATATGACAATGTCGTAAAGAAATTAAATATGATACAGACAAAATCCTTTGTAACACATACGTAAGAAGCTGGAAATGATCAAATTTCAATAGTTATATGGCTGCTTAATGCGGATGTATCTGTAATATAAACATATTGTGTCTATATCGCAGCCCAAGTCATGTAGTGTAATAGGGCCTTTAATCAACAAAGAGATAGCTACTATAATGAAAAATTAAGACGAAACTCACTAGTAATTATTATAACATCTTTATTAACCATCGCTTACTGCAAGCGAGTAATTAACATCATGCAGTTTAATGAACAACAAACATATTCCCCAATATTAGCCAAAGCAGAATAAACACCACCTTAGCTCAGTACTGTAGCAGTAATTTTCGAAAACGAGGGTGTTTCAAAAAATGAAGAATTTTCAAAATGAAGAAGCATTTTACCGCTTTACCTTTCCTTTAAAGTCTACCGTCACCTTTCATTTTAAATGTAGGAACTGTAAGTAATTTATTTTCTTTTTATAAAGAAAGATCTAGAGAAAAGAAAAAATGGTCAAAAGAAGACCTCACACCTACTTGTGTCCTTGTGATAGAATGTTTATGGAAGAATGGAAAGAGTCTGCTTCTCAATGCGATAGTATATCTTTAAAGAGAGGAGCCAGTGATATTTCAATTCTTGTTGTTTTACACTTTATAACAACTACTTAATGCCAATATAGAAGTGTGCAATCTTTCTCTTCCTGGCATTGGCTCCTTCATGTATTCAACATGATCTACTTTTGAAAAACATCTGACACCTTTAATCCTCACACAAATTGTGTGTGACATAACACAAAAGAGACATTATTTTGAAATTATGATTTTCTTTAAAAGACTTTAAATTGCAAATATTTGACATAAAATTATTTCATCATTTCTAATGTTATGGAACTGAGTATAAACAATGAGGATAATTACATTATGTGATTTCTGCATTTTAAGAATTGGATCTCATCACACACGTACAGGTGCACTGTGCAAGGTGCTCAAGGTGCAGCGAGGGACCAGTCTGTAACATTAGGAAAAATACACATAAAAATGAAAGTATTAATGGGTATGGACATAACAATTGGCATGCATACTCACTGGACTATAAGGGTCATATAACAATGTATTGTTTTACAGATACTGGCCCGCCCTTTAAGAATCTTGCACTGAGACATTTGCTCACTAGTTCATGAACCACACAGATGGGTAGCACATGACCATTCAAGGCTGCAGGGTGTTTTGTACAACCTTCTGACAAATGTTCTGATAATTCTCATTCAGTAACAGAAGGGTGTAGTTCCGGAGGCGGGAAACGACGGACGTTACCGGTCACTTTGTCCAGACCTGTAGTCTAGAGTTGAACTGCTATGTCTATATAAACCAGTCAGCACTCGAACTTCAAAACATGTGTTCACCTGAGTCAATCTTTGCTATTTAAAGTCATTTAACCTAATAATCTAGCAGCAGCATACAACAGTAGTCAAAAACTTCCACATCCAATGTATTGCTGTCTCAAAGCAGGAAAACAAAGAAATTATTTTGAACAACTAAAATCCACAATGATTATGCGTACACCAACACTCATCATCACGAGTATATTACATTATGTAAATCATGATGGTCAACAATCATCATCAACATTGCTTATTTACATTAGATGACTAATCATTTAGGATGGTTATGTGTATATCCACACTCGTCGTCCGCACCCAATGATGGTTTTGTGTATATCAACACTCGCAATCATCTCTCAATGGACTCAGAAATTAAGTAAAATGCAATAGACTAGTTTACTGTACCATACTATACTATAAACATTCATAAGCATTGCTGCACGCCAGGAGTTAATTCTAAAATCAATATTTATTTCACTTTTTAGGCATTTATTTGAAAATTGGCTCAAAAATACTGATGATTTTAGAAATTTAACCACAAATTAAAAAATTCTATTGTTACCATGGCAACCAAGATCAAAAATAAAAATATGTTTTCTTAATCATGTGATATTGGACTACATATTGGTATAACCTAGATGTGACTAGGCATCACTAGTTGTTACTCTCTAAGCTCACTGCCACTGCCTGGCACGCTCACAACACATTACACTTACACCTAACACATTCTATTTTTCTAGTGCAAAACTCCTATATATGTATTCTGCACTTGACTTCAGTGCAATAATCGACAAGTTCTCATTCTTTAGAATACATTAAAAAGATTTTGACAATTGTCAACAGTAATACAAGTTGTGAAGCTTGGTTGGGATTCCCCTTTGGGGCCTCGGCTAGCCATAGACAGGAAACATCTGGTGGCCTACATTCAATGTTTGAAGGTTTTGGTCTAGAGACCAAAACTCCACTCACTCATCAAAACCAAATTATTGACTGAATTAGAAATAGTTCAAATTTCTTTCAATATGTATTAGCAAGATCTGACAGAGATACATGTATATCTAATTCCATAGAATACAGAAAAACTTCAGATTTCAAGGGAAACTAGTTCAGAATGCAACTTAAAGAGTTGAATACATTACTGATAGTGGCAGGGTAATAATCCTAATGTACAATGTAGTATTATGTAAAATGTGTAGTATAATATTATTATTCTAGAGGCATCCTCCACTACTAAGGGTGCAGGCGCTAAACATGGGGCATGTATATATGTTCCGTTTAAAAAACAAAACTCTCACTTTTTACTGTTTACTTTGGTACAGAGCCCGGCATTGACTCAGGCTGTTTGCGCTTTGTCTGGGAATTTTGTAGTCTACTTATTTTAAACATATTAGATTTAGACCCAACGCCTTCCCATATGGACTATTGGACTATTATATATGTACGTACTGATATGAATTAATTGACTATGTTCTTGCATTCAGGGGCAGATCTAGATCCAGGGGTGGTCCAGGAGGTCCTGACCCCTTTCCCTCCTTTTGGTGGGGAATAAAACCTGTCAAAGGGAAGAAGCGTTGCTCGCATGTACATAGAAATGCATCTTGTTTTAGTATTTAGCCTAAATGTGGACCCCAACACCCTTTCAAACTCCTTTATATCTGCCCCTGTCAAGGATAAACAGTAGTGATTGGAGCCTGAATTAAATAATCTTAAAGCCCCATGTCCACTAGGCGATTTGGGCCTCAGCGATCACATTTTACTCTGGTTGCCAGTCAGTATACCATATTGAAATGTAAATGTTGATGAAATTGTTGTGCGGTTTTCCTGGTGATTCAGATCAAACAAGTACATTTCAATACACCATACTGACGGGCAACCAGAGGAAAATACGATTACCGAGGCCCAAATTGCCTAGTGGGTATGTGCAGGATAATGGACTCATAGTAGTGCATTATTCCACCCCATGCACTACTACGAGTCCATTATCTGACATAAACCATGAGAGAAAGTATCTTATGTCCATTGGCACCTTATTAACATCTGAATTCACTACTCAATTAATGATCATTTGATATAAATGTTGCCTCTGTATGACCCTAGTGGATGGCCCTAGACCACTAAATACGAAATGGGCATTTTCTTAAATTCAACAGAGTTACACATGCCCTAGTAATAATGACATAGGCTTTAGAAATAAAGTGAAAATGGGCATAAGTATTTTTTAAATTCCAATGCAACATAAGAAAAAGGTAAGTGACAATGACATGTGACATTAGCATTTCTTAAATTTGACATGCAACATTGGGATCCCCCCATCAAGAGCCCCCACCTGTGCTCTGACCAGCGCTCCTCCACTCTGCAGCGAATCACCCTCCCCACTAGAAGTAATAGCCTGCGATCACTCTAGTACCTGAGGTGTCAATGAGGCAGAGTGAAGCTCCTTGCCAGCAGAGGGGGAGGGGAGGGGTGGAGGGGGAGAGGAGAGGGGTGGAAGGGGTGTTGATTGCCTACTGAGTGTACAGTCATAGACTGTAATTACTTCCCATTCCACTAGTCACCCAAACTCAATGAAAGGGTAAATTTGGGTCAGAACAGACTAACTGACCCAATAATGGATAAAAGGTAAAACTGACCAGACTTCTAACAGCTGCCCCGGTAGGGTAGTGGTTAGGCTGTGGCACTATGAATCCAAAGGTCTATGGTTCTATCCTGGGCTGTGCACATCAATGGTCAAACTTTTCATAAATTCAAAATTGGGTGATCTTGGCAGTATATTTGAACAACAAATCAGCAACTGTGCATTATTTCAGAGAACCAGTGCATTATCTGAGGCCACCAGTGCATTATCACCTGAGGATGCACTGCTAGAACAAAGGAAATCCGAGTGAGAGTGGTTTATTGGGCTTTAGGGTAGAAACACAGGGAAAACATGCCACTTGATGTTCAGGGATATATATCACACCTCACTTTTCTTCTGTGTGGGTTACAGATGATAAATGACGTGATGTGTAAAAGAAAACGCCAAAAGTTTACTGTGTGGATGAAGGAAATGAGTCGGTGCCGTACCCAGGGAACATAAAACAAAGCAAATTGTTAATAAAAATTGAGATTTCAGACCACATCTCCATTGTGGAACTTGAAAAATATCATTTAAATCATCAAAAATGTATCATTGATGTACAACTTACAATTACAATGCAGTGAAACATGTCAGTCAATACAAATGACTAAAAACTAATTATCAACATTTCTATTACATATAAGTGGCACATGACCTATCTAGGTCACTTATGTAGGTCACAAGTATGAGATATTGTTAATCACCTTATTGAATCAATGTAAAGATTTCTTTGCATTGTAGGAGCAAGAAATAATTGTAAATCACTATTGTTCTCACACTAGAAAGTTTCTTATAATGAATAATTGTCTAGTTACCCATGATAGACTTGCTCTTTCTCACTGGTAGTTTCTCTTTATGCATTCATAATCATCTATATTAAATTCTATCAAATTTAAATTTTCAATGAAATGAAAGATTTTGAGACCACAAATGATCCTGCGATTTCAGGACATGGGCAGTCAGGATTAATTACAAATTACAATAAAGAAAGTAGGATTAGAATAAACTCAAGGCAACTAACCGTAGCGATATTACGTGACATTCTAATAACATTCTTGTAACATTATTTATGAGGCTGATACTTCATAATAATGTCTGAATCATCCAGGTCAGGTGAGTGTCAGAACTGGAGTTAAATAATCAACAACAAAATCATTGTATAGACGCCAAGTCAAGGTTAAGCTAATAAAACCGGCTTTGGCCAACAGATTATTAACAGTTTTCTTACATTTTAAACAGTTGGTTTGTCCTACCTCTACTGGACTGTGACGGTATGGTGAGGGTGGAGAAGAGTCTACTCTCTTATTTCACCCCCAATACGTAGTCTCCTATCTTTTAACATGCACAGACACCTGGGAGCCGGCCAGGCCGATACAGGTTTTGTATCGCCCTGGTGTGACGTCATGAAATGCATAATTAGTAAACAAATATGTCAGAGGAGGTGAAATAAATACGATACTGACCTTGGTTGTTGTTCCGCACTGCTGATTTAGTTTCAGGGTGTTGTGAGCCCAGGGTCCAAGAGCGGACCCTGGGCTCACAAAACCCCTTGACCGAATGCAGCGCACAGGACCACACTAAGTAGACTTGGCCCTGTTTGAATCAATTTGCTCTAAACCGTGTCAAGGAGTGTATGTCTTACTCCACCATTAAATGTGCATATACTATTGACACTGCAGCTGCAAAGTATAGCACCCCCCCCCCCTGCTTGGCACACAGGGCCACAGGAGGTTGCATAACAGTCCCCCCCCCCTCTTGCCTGTAACCCTGGAGCTGCCACTAAACTTTCACCTCCTTAAGTTGACCCAATGTCCTAGATAATATAGTATTATATGTGTGTGTATATGTATGTATGTATATGTGCGCCGTCCAATAACCTCCCCACTAATAAGATAACAATATGCCCCTATTTACAAGGACCCCTTAGGCTTAGCTGTCCCGGATTTTACCCATCACAGGTTGGCAGGCCTGAGGGGTAGGGGGCCGGGAAGAGGTCAGGGGGACAGCCCTGGTCTCCCCGTACGTTGCTCTGGGGTGCTGACGGGGTTAGGGGGAGTAGGGGGCCGGGAAGAGGACAGGGGGACGGCCCTGGTCTCCCCGTGCGTTCCTCTGTGATGCTGACGGGGTTAGGGGGAGTAGGGGGCCGGGAAGAGGACAGGGGGACGGCCCTGGTCTCCCCGTGCGTTCCTCTGTGATGCTGACGGGGTTAGGGGGAGTAGGGGGCCAGGAAGAGGACAGGGGGACGGCCCTGGGGTGAGTTCCAACCTACATGTTTAGAATCACGTAGCTTCCGCAAGCTTCACATACGGAACACTTGGGCAATTTGGGTTCCAAAGTACCTCACAAAAGAGAAGTTATGGAAGTGTGACAAAGACCCTCCCTACCAAATTCATAGAAGAACCGTTGCTAGGTTTGACTGGCGCCACTATACAGTCACTGTAGACAGGCTATTAACAGGCCAAATTTGCGGAGACCTATTTAGGTGTCCGTAAGTGCAGAAGAGTACACAGAGAATGGTAATTTCCGAAATAAATAATGACAAGAAAAATATATGTTAATGAAGCTAAGTTATTTGTCAAGGTTTTTATTTTTTCAAAACTTATTATACCTGTAGTATTTAACATTTATGGGGTTAGAAAGATGTGCATGCCTTTACTCAATTACTCGGAACACTCATAATATAGTAACACAGCTACAGACGGACTGCAAGGAGGAGGTTGAGAAGAGAATACGACTTGAGGCAGAAATCAGTGAGCTTAGAAATAAATTAAGTAAACTGGAGTCCAAGTTAGAGGAAAAAACCAATACCTACGAGAAAAATATGGTTATCAACCTCAAGAAAATGGATGCAGAATTGAAAAAGAATATAGAAGAAGCAACAGGGCGTGCGGGAATGGATACTATAGAGGGAAGACCAAGAAAAATGAACGTCCCGTCTGCTGAATGGTGCCCAGAGCGTGCATTAATTTTGGATGGACTAACTCCGAGTAATAGGATTACGGTGGAGGAACTGGTAGTGTCAATAGCACAGGAGATAGGAGTAGATCTTAAGAAAACAGATGTAGCTGGGTTAGAATGGTTAGGAAATTCACGTAAGCAACCTTTGGCAATTACATTTGTAAATCAATTTAAAACACGGGAATTTTACGGGGCAAGATCAAAATTAAAGGGAAGTAAATTTAAAGATGTTTGGATTAATGCATATGAAACGAGGGTCATAAGAGAGAAACGTGGACAAATGAGGGAAATAGCACGGGAAGCAACACGCCAAGGAGTAAAGGTGGACTTGAGATCTCATAGTATTAGATTAAATGGGATAGAGTACCCTATATGTGACATACGGTTTATACCAAACAAGTACAAGGTGCCCAGAGATACTGGAAATCAGAAAAGACGCAGGATGTATATAAGAGACATGGACTTAGAAAACCAAGCTGACAAGTCAACTGATAGTGGTGATATTGACAGTATTACTGATATTCAAGAAGAACAAACGGCTGTTAAAAATAAGGAGGGTGTGAATGTTGAATTAGGTAAAAAATTAGGTGAACAAGTAGCATCAGAAGATGCGATGGCAGAATATACAAAAGACTTATCTGCAGAGGAGCAGGAGCAAGCCAAACTACCACAGGCAAGAACGTATCATCATGATCCTGAGTTGGTAAACACACTGTCATCACGTTTCACTATACATACCAATAGTGGCATTGCTTTTTGTAGTAAAAACTCTTATTTGAGTAATTTTTATATGGTAAATGTTAAGTTCAACGGGATCCAATATGTAAGCAGCGAACAGGCTTTCCAGCACTGTAAAGCATTAATTTGTAAGGAATCAATCATAGCGACCAAAATTATGAAGACATCAAACTCAAAAGAAATTAAGGCATTGGGTTCAAAAATACCATACAATCCTCTTTGGGAGTCGATAAAAGTACAACGCATGTAAGACATTTTAAAATGTAAATTTACGCAAAATCTAAAAGGTTTTTCTATAATTCATATTAATGCCCGCAGTTATTTTAAAAAACAGGACGAAATTTTTCTCTTATATGGCAGTTATGATTTAATATGTATTAGTGAAACATGGCTAGGGGATTATATTAGTGATGCCTTATTGTATAAGCCAGGATATACAATGTATAGGTTGGATAGAACGATTCCTATGGTTGATAAGCCAAACATGGTGAAAAAGGGAGGAGGCCTGCTGTTGTATGTCAAAAATAAATATGCAACTTATGTAGAGGAGAAATTATGTTACCAAGAGATGAGTGTAGACGTTGAAATAATGGTCATAGACATAAGTTACCCCAAGATGAAAAAACAGAGAGTTGTGTTATTATATCGACCACCTGGTGGGAGTTTAAGTGTTTTTGAATGTAAACTTTGTGAGGTATGTAGGGGTGTTGATCTGCTTAGAATAGAAATAACAATAATTGGGGATTTTAATATTAATTACAACAGTAGAAATAATCGAGGTTTTAGGTTATTAAAAAATTGGGAACGTATTTATGGTCTAAAACAATTTGTTGAAACCAACACTAGAATAGATCAACGAACATCAACCCGTATAGATTTGATTTTTTCTAATATTAAATATATATCAATGTGTGGGGTGGAAAACGATTTGGTAAGCGATCACACACCTATATATATCATAAAGAAGAAAGTTAAAGAAAAGAGGTCGTATGTTTATACTGAGGGATGTAGTTATAGGAATTATAATGCAGAAGAATTTTCGGAAAACCTTATGAAACATGACTTTGCTGATTTCATGAAAATTACGGACCCCAATGCATTGTGGGATTATATTACCAATACCTCTGGTCAGACATAGAAAGGGCTGGGAAATAACTAAAATGAGCCAACTAAACATAGTGCTAATTATAGATGTCCCCAGCTGGGCGGGGGTGAATGGGTGGGGAGGCTGTTATGTAACCTTATGTAATGGGCCATACCATTGACACTGCAAGAGTGTGAATGTGCATCAATACAATTACACCCCATATAGTGTACACATCCCTTACACTGATTGACACGGTTTAGAGCAAATTGATTCAAACAGGGCCAAGTCTACTTAGTGTATGAGTTCAAAAATTTCCTGTGCAGTCAGTATCTACTTAGTCTCGAACAATTTCAGATTTCTTAAATTAAACATGCGACATGGGTATTTACTGAGTTATAATGCCATGTTTTTCGTTTTTTCAATATTCGGGGTCGGCTAATAAGAGTCAGTCAGCATTGGTCTCAAATTACCAACATGCTTAATCTATGTTGGTGCGGGCCGTCAGCCGAATCTGACAGTACCAACCATACTGGGTTAAAGCCCTATTCTCATGGCCTATGGTTCTGTTGTACTGAGCTGTGAACAAATTATCGATGCATTGGCAAATAATCTCAGGTGCTACAAAATGATCGCAAGGTAGAGAATATGATCGCATAGAATTCACATTGACAACGAAGGTCCCTCGCGATCATTTTTGCAAGCAATTCTGTCATGAATCGCAACAGGATCGCTACGAAAATATTAAACATGTTGAATAATGTCGCAAGTGATAAGGCCACAGAGATCTACAATATTCCAAAGTTTCCAATGTTCCCAGATCGCAGAGGTCTACGACAAACCATGCTCAGCAGGGTGAATGGGGCTTGACCCACACACAATCCTTACGGCTGTCGGTGTGACCGTCGGTGCTAAAACAGCGCCCATTGACCACCCCCATTCGCCACCACCATTCCAGCCAAAATCGCCTATAGATCCATGCTCTAAGAAAGCTTGACTTTTTCATCATTTTACAGCCATTTCTGAAGCATGTAAATCACACCAAAGGAACTTAAGTTTCCTTTATTGGATACCTGAGGATGTAGAAGACACTATTGTCTTTCCTTTAAGTGGTTATACAACATTATAGTCCAATTTTTAATGATATGATGGGCATTAGACCTTTCATATCATGAATTTTCACATTTACCACTGAATTCTATAGTAAATCCCCATAGAGAATCTCTGAAATCATTAATTTTTGCACTTTTGGCCATTTTGAATTTTTAAAGATTTAGCTGTAAAATTATGAATATACATAACAGCCACTCACATTATACATTATTGTAATCTTCAACTAAAGACAGATATATACTTATTTTCAAATATCACAAACATTACATTCTTTCTATAGAGCCTCAAATCAGAATGTATGACTTAATAGTAAAAGTGTTTTTGTTTTCAGAATTTGGTTCTAAATAGAATGTTTTCATTCTATGATATTTTTTTTTACAAAACATGTCTGGATGGATTGTCCAATTATTTCTGAATCCTATTCAACTTTACCAAAATAGAATGAATTATAATGTTCTTTTTCAGTAAGTCTAAACCTTACCTAAAATAACGTTATTGTTACATGAAAATTGGCCAGGTCTCAGACCAATTAAAAAAGTACAGTTGCAGAACGTTCTTGTTACGTTGCTGTTTGCCTGGGGAGGTAATACTGTAGCCCTTTTTCAATAACTTTTAAAGTCACCCTTTCTTGGTGCATAGGTCTATAGTGGGTATGGCGATTTAAGCTATGCGATATGAGCTGCGATATGAGCTGCGATATGACAATGTTGCAGTGAAGACGCACATATTAGAGATACAAATCTTGGTTATACATGAGTAAACTCAAGTTGCATAGGTGTAAAAGGGCCTATATATCTTTGTCATTAAGGTGGCGCCCCCTGGTGGATTCAATTTTAAACACATCATAGAGCTTTCCCATAGTTAAGGTAAATGAAGTGAAGTGACCTAGTCACCAAAAGCCCCAACAGTGGCTTGACTGGGGTATTGCGCAGGTTCGTGGGAAAGGTGTATACCAACAATCAATTGGCGTGCTGATTGGCGGTCTGGTCAGTGCTATTTCTCTTAGTGGGGATAGCGCTTGAGTGTATTACTATAATTCTAACGATTCATACAATCATACATTTCTGTAGGTCTTAAAGTCACACGTATTCTAACCAGTTATTTTCCTGTGTTTAAAATTTCTTAGATCGGACGTAATTCACTCAAGTAAAATCAAATAGATTAGGCTCCATCTGAACAGGTCAGAAGCATAATAATATGATAAAACAAGCCTTCTTATTACAACCTAATGACAGATTCATTGCTACCTCTTGTTAGATTTCACTACATAACCATATTGTAAGATATATTTCATGGTATAACCAATTTATCTTGTACATGGACCCTTGTAGAGGAAGTCAAAGGATATCAGTCAAATCTCTCTTAATGACTTTCGTTTAAAAATGCAAATAAAACACAAAAAGTGATAATTAATGGTGAGTGTTAGACCTGAAACATCTGCTTGGAGAGTGTGCCTGGCCCCGTGGTCACGTGGAAGGGGGAAATGGGTCACGTGTCCCGGAAGTGGGGTTGAGGGACCAAAGCCGGGGCCTTTTTACGGAGTGATTAAGTGCAATATTAATGCGCAGATAAACCACAGGAATCAATGTTGACGGGTTTTAAATCTAAACACTCAACGCTGCCCTGCAGGGGCGGATGGAGAATTTTTGAGAGAGCCAACCCAGAAATGGGGGGGGGGGGGGGGAGAGAGATCCGTAGATATATTAGAAAATTAGTACTAAAACAGTGAGCATTAATTCGCATCCACCAAAATATTCGGGGGGGGGGGGGGGGGGTGACAGGATCCCCTGAAATACCCCCTCAACATGGATGAGAGGTACAATGGTTTGAAATGACAATTTAGATTATTTCACACACATATGTTACAAATAATTGTGTCTCTAACATGTTCCATTTCTCTGCAACATAATCATAGTCATCATGACATGCAGTGCGATACCTCTTAAGAATGGGCCATGCATAATTAAGTCATTTTAGATCTAAAACATTACTGGATTATCCTCACTACAAAAACGCTGCTAATTAAGTGTCGTTGCCTACTTCGACGTCCATGTATCCATAGCTCCAGGTCTTAACTGTCATTGAACACTGATTCCCACCGTAGGATTGCTTCAGCCTCAATCATTGTTATCATAGCATCAGAGCCAACTTCCTTTATATAGACGTGTCTATCAATGCAATGACAATCCCAAGAACAGGGCCAGAGGCAGATCAAAAGGGTTCTGAGCACCCCCCTAATTTGGCACTAAACTACAAAAAGAGGGGTAAGTGTAATGCATATTATGTGTGCGTACATGTGATAACGCATGCAGTTTTAGTACTTAGCCTTTATATTATCTCGATCCCCGCTTTCGAAAATCCTTTGTCTGCCCCTGCAAGCATTAATATGTTCTCTCTCCTACTCTAGTCTTACTGCAGTGACAAATATAGAATTAGCCACAATTATATTTCCAGGATCGAATTTTATATATCACAGCGTATTCAGACTTTAAATGTCAATTGTCAATTCATCAAACACACACACCACCACACACAATTTCTCCCAGACGCGATTCTCTGGTATGTTTGAGTTTGGTGTACCTGCAGGCTACATCAAGGTGCATTGTGGGTCATATGTTGACAAGTCCACTTCCTCTCACAAGCCTTTAACATATAACATTTCATTATTCATAGTATTATCTGTTGCTGAAGGTTCTGAAAAAGTAGCATTTTGACTTTTTTCATTTTGTATCTGTATGTTCTGACCATTTCTTATGTTAGTTTTGATAATTCTCATTATAGATTTTTATTTAGCCAAAAACTATAACATTTCCTCAGTATTTGTCTACAAAATGTGCCGAAATTAGCCTGCAGGTGCATGAAATACAGGAAAAATGGGAACTGCGTCTGCCTGAATTTAACTCACTATAGTTGTAGTAACTTTTATTGACAAACACCAGGAAGTCAAAGCCGACTTATGTGTCTAGGGACTGCAGCTCCCCCCTGTGGGAGTTACCCGTACTACACGAACCCTGACAAAGGCCACTCGAGCTGACCGGAAGCTGTTGAGGGGACGTTCCGGCCTGATTACCCGTTACCACGCCAGGCGGCGCTGCCAGAAAGCGGGTCGTGTCAGGAGGTTTGGGACACTGTGGTGGGCCAGAGAATAGGCCTAGACTGTACTTATGTCCAAGTCCGCTAGTCGCTCAAACTAGGACTGTTAATCAGCAACCATTTCAATGGCCCGAGACCTTTAAATTCGACAGGGTGACATGTGCTTTTTTGGGCTTAGTGACATGGGACAGGGCTATTTCTTAAATTCGACAGGGCGACATGGATGTTTCTTAAATTCGACAAAGCGACATGGACATTCCTCAAATTCAACAGGGCAACATGGATGTTTCTTAGATTCGACATGCGACATTGGTAGCCCCCCATCAAAGGCCCCATTTCACTAAGAATTCCACCCTGCATCCCAACATGCTTTGGGGCCGCGAGTTTACTGCAGGTAGGACCATAAACCAGCCAGCAGCCCATCAACCATCAAAGGGGTTCCCCATGCTATAAATAGAGGACCAATGAAAATATTCTTTACAAATATTAAGTGACCAGTAGCATCCATGAACTGTTGTGGGTGTAAGAACCTATTATGCAAGAGGTATCTAGGTCATGAAAGGACTAGAACAGGCCATGCCCGTTGGTGGAGGGCCTTGGGAGAGAGGGGGGGTGCAGCCTGGGGATTGGGGGCTGTCTGTGGGGGATAAATCGTCGTCTTGACAACCTCACCCCGGCGTCCGCAGCGCCGCCAGTGGTGGTTCTTGACAGCTGTGAAAGGAGAGGTGACAACAAAAGTTGACGTGACCTGAATGTAGGGGGCGCGGACGGCCAACAGGCCTATTGCCCGTGGAGACGGAACTGCCATACATTGACACGGTTCTTTGATACGGAGAGTGCCTGGCCTCTCAGCCTTCCCCCAACAGTCTGCGGATGGAGGCAATGGAAATCTTCCTCCAAGTAATTAGTTGCTTAGGAATATTTTATATTACGGTTTTTATGTTTGCACTTAGTCGAACATTTAGTTACCCTGGTTTGGTGCATAAGGAAATGACGCCTAACATGGATGGTTATTTCTTACAGGAACTACGTGATTTTTCCCCCTTCTAAGGGCAAGGGAGCGCTGGGGGATCCAGGATTTTGAAAAGGGGGGGGGGGGGGGGGGGGGGGTGGGGGCTATTGGAAAATTTTGTCCTTAATTATTTCTGCTCAAATTTTACGTTAAAACACAAAATTTAAAAAAGGAGGGGGGCGCGCTGTATCCGCCCATAGGGAGGAGGTCCAGATATAGTCATGCTTACACCTTTATCTACTTAGGTAGAACTAAACTAAACTAAACCGCAAAGTCAAATATGACGAGGGAGGTTTCAACATGCTACTTAGACACTCTAGAGTGAAATTTTCTACAGGGTTCTGATCCCCAGGTATTTGTCAGTGTAGCATTCTCAAGTCAATTATGAATATGTCGTACTGATGTAGTGTCAGTCCAAGTTTAAGATCACACATATAGAATTAGCTGTTGCTATTGCTAGGGCATAGGCAGAGCATCTCCATGTCATGCGCAGTGGGAAGTAAATTCCACAGCTAGGTTATGGTGATGAGTTAGGACTTGGGCATCTGGAGCATAGAGCTGTTCAAACATCAGTAAGTAATGACCTCATAGCAGGCTGGGAGGCTGGGTACTAGAAGTAAACTCTGCAGATAGGCTGGACTTTGTCTGGGAGCGTTTGGAAGGACTGGTGAAATGCAAACGGGAAGTCTGTGACATATAGTACATGTGATGGACATTAAAAAAGCATCCTTTCATGCAAGTGTTCTAGTCAACTCTTTATGATCAAACTACATCCAGAGCTGATTCATGGTCCAGCAACAGATGACTGCAACTTGGACTAGCTATATTAATGGAGAGAGTTGAGAGACTACTCCCTACAAATAACACAGAAGTAAAACCCCGTAGTTCAATATGCATCATCCCAGTATAGACCCAGGCAAGCAGCGATGTAACAAGCATGTTCTGTGACTGTATTTTTGTATTTAGTCTTTAACTTGCCCAATTTTCACGTAACAGTTACGTTATTTTAGGTAAAGGTGAGACTTACTAAACAAGAATGTTATAATAAAATTACATTTAGTTGCAGTTGAGACCTGACTAATAAATAATGTTATAATAATGTTATTATAATGTGAACCAACATTACAAGATAGTCACAATAATGTCACAGTGCAACATCACAATGTTAGGTTATGTTATTTGGGTGCCATCAAAAGAACTTAACAAGAACCAAAGCAGAACTAAACAGAGTGTTATAATAACGTTATAACAACATCATATTCTTGCTTGGGGAGATATCCCTATCAGCCCAAACATGTACGCGTTTGTCCCAGTGTGAATGACCGACTCTGTCAGGGTAAAAAGGTCAACCGGAAACTGGGGTCAATCAATCCCAGGGACCACCAGGTCACGTGATTAGTATGCATGAAACTGAGCAGGTATGAATACAATTATGGGCTGTTCCATCAATAGCCACCAAAACAAATGGGAACCATTCTTGATTGATGAAGTTTGTAATAGAGGAATTGCTGTGGAATTTGATGAAAAATACTACCTGTTATCCTCGTATGTGATATCTGTCATTACTTTATGTTTGACCATATCGACGCCCGAGACATATCCTTTATTTAAGACAGAAGGATGAAACCTACTCTATATGCAATCTCTGTGCTGCTCAACACGATTTATAGTTTAAAGTAAATGCTGCACATGCACGTGGTTTAAAATCACAGCAAATTAATGCTTTAAAATAATTCTACATAACGACCAGACATGTCACACTTTGTGACACTGAAAAATGTTTTGGTTTGCATAGAAAGCAATAGTGAAAAACGTCCCCTCAGAACCCGGTCTTTCAATTTCCACAAAATATTCATTGTAGTCTACAAGTCAAGGCAAGCTGATTGTTACCGGCGAGAGTCCCGTCTGACCTAAACCCTGCCAGACGTGCTGACTGTGACCAGCGACACTGCTGGCCCGATGTAGGTGTCTTTTAGCATCAGAATGTGGGGGTTGGACAGGGTGGAGGGACATGGGGTAGGGGAGGGGGGCAGGGAAAGGGATATTATTTTTGATACTTTTTTTTCTGAACTGGATACAAATAAGTATGAATACTAGTTTTCATTGTATAACCAGAAATATTTTTAACTTATAATTATATCCCATAACAAATTCCATTGACATGCAGGAGGAAGTGTAACAAATATTAAACAATTCAACATTTACACAATTACAACAACCCCTAGATAAAGGCTATCTACCTACAAATTTACGTTTGGTTTGGATGGGGGGGGGGGGTAGGGGGAGGGATATACTCGGGGATTGGACATTGTGGGGAGAGAGGAGGGGATATAAACAGATGGGATAACTCAGAGTTTGGGAAGGGGGTGGGGGGCGAGGGGTACATGGATTAGAAAAATGGGATAACTTGGGAGTTGGACAAGTCAGGGGAGACAGAGGGGGGAGGGGGCAGAGATGGAAATATAGGATATCTTGGGGTTTGGACAGCGGGGGGAGAGAACGACAGAAAACAGGATGGAGGGGAGACAGAGGGGAGAGGGGAGGGATAGAAGGTTGGGATACCTCATCTGTGTTTGGACGGGGTTGGGGAGACAGGGGCCAGGGGAAGGGATAGAAAGTTAAGGGGGTATTCCACTACACGACATGGGCTACGATACCAGTGCTACGTGATGATGTTACAGACAAATTCGCATACAAGAGTAATAACATGGTTAAAAATTGGTAATTTGGAGCACATCACATATGTTTAACATAGAATTTTATCTATAATAATTCCAATTTCCTTGCGACATTGTCATATCGCAGTGCAAGTCGTGTAGTGGACTACCCCCTTTAGGATAACTCGCTCTGTCTGAGAGTATCCCAGGCCGTGGGACCAATGTTAGATGTGTGTTACCGGGACACTTAACACTTGTCCAGCCTAGCAGGTGTTTTCAAAATAATGTCCTGGACATTAGAACCTTTTCCTTATACTACTTACTATGAGGCTTTACTGCGAAAAGTTGTAACTCAGTAGTATTGGCTAGTATGATAAAATTAACTGTTGATCAGTAATGTTTGGGTTAACAAATATATACGTTATATATCTGCTACAATAGGTGAAATATATTTTGAATGTTGGAATATGTAAAATATGCATTATTCAAAATATAATATTGTCTTGTATGATGCTAAGCATGTTTACCAGAGACCAATGAATTTTCTTGGGTAACGCAATCTTCTTTGTATGATTAGGGAGTTTTAGCAACCCCAATGCATCTTGATATGTCAACGTATCTCTAAACATTTGGGTGTTGTACAGGACAGACTGCACAATTCTTGGCCAATGAAAGTATATATATTTTTAATTATATTGACATAAGAACTATTAGTAGTGTTGAAGCTGCTAAAACTGCCTTATACAAAAGTATATCCTACTCATTGTACGAACGCCCGTACTTAAATCGAGAATATTTGATTATCAGAATCATCCAGGACCACGTCTCATGTCCCTACCATCGGGAGTGCCTAGGGAGATTCAACAAAACGTGACAGGTAAATCAAAAAGGGGAAAAAACAACGACTTTTCATTCCATTTTAAGCAAATTCAAGATGGGGGAACAAGCTGTACAGAACATGTAATGTATAATTGGACACTGATGGTTGTTCTCCTAACACAGTATTGTCATGTGATGTCCTTAGATGGTAGTGTTTAGAGAAAGGTTGCAAAAAACTTAGGATATGTATCCTTCTTAATGAATACCAAAGGATTTTATTTCCTACACCTAGTATTGATAAGACGAAATGTGGATGATTGATTGTAGTTATATAGATATTTCAAAACAGCAAGTGTGACTATAGAGATCAATATACCCACACACAAAAGAAGGAGTGACTTATAAAAATGTCTGATACTGTACTGCTTAATGAGATAAATAAAAGCTACTAAAATTCATTTTTGTTAGAGTCTATTCTGTATTGTACCAGGCAGCAATATTAGTTTTCTTATACTGTTAACGCCGACAAAGCATATCCACGGTCCCTGCATGCCGCCTCTGATACCCAAAGTGTCGATGTCTCAGGAACTTGACATTTAAGGTTTGCAAGGTCAACAGTACTGCTCCTTAAATAGAGGTAAGCGGTTCTCCTTCTATGGGAGGTGTTAACGAATTAAAAAGAAGACTGGATAAGCCGTTTGTAAAAAAAGAATTGGTGATATGCCCATCCCACATTGCATATGTCCCAGTGGCCCGTTACACAATGACTTTGCATAACAGCGAAAACTTTAAGATCACTTTAAGAATGATTGCTTAATAGCGCAAAGTATCGATGTAATGATACCCCTTATATCTTTGTTGCTGCTGTTTCAAATTTAATTCTGTAAATAGATATATGAAGGGGCAATGTAAGGCAATACATTATTAGAATAACAACTCATTAACAACATTCAAAATGTGTTATAACACACAAACTAACAACGAAAGGTTTTGTTGGTTTGCTGATTTTTGTTGTTACGAAGGGTATTGTGCAACGGGCCACAGTGGCCCGTTGCACAATGGATTTTCGTTGTAAGGATCAAACAATAAAAGCACAACGAACGTTTGCTTAACAACAAAATGTTTCGTTGTAACGAAAATGCAATTTCTCTGATTCTAATGAATAAAATTTAAATCTGTTAACTGTTATAAAAAGGGGAAAAATTAGAAAAAATCCAGTAAAAGTTACAGCTCTTTGAGGGCATTCTAAATATAGAAAAAAAGTGTCTAATCGTTCATTGTTAATATAAAAGTAACAATGACATTTTTCGTTGTTTTTTTGTTTTCTTTGTTACGAAAATCATTGTGCAACGGGCCACAGGGGTTGAACAAAACTCTAGTAAGGCTACCAGAATACTTTATTTTTTAAGTGTTTATTAATTATCTTCACACTTACACATGATCTTCCAGATATCAGGTATATAGAAAAAGGAGGGTAATATTTGATGTTTGAACAATGATATAATGAAGTGTTGTGTAGATTTTTGATGAGCAAAGTTTCTATCACTATCTCCAGTGGTCCAGTGGTCATGAAAGAAAAAATCTTACTTGCATTGTCTAGCAGATTTGCTTGGCCATCTTTTTATACATCATGTATTAAGTCATCCCGGATTGCAAAAGTTAGGTCACTGGAATGTGCAAGCATTATCTGTTTCTATATCACTAAAGGCCATATTCCACTATGCGATAATTTGCTCGTGGTAGGCAATTAACTTATGGTGTTTGACCCCACCAATAGTAAAACAGGATGCCGCAAGGTGGAACATAGGGATTCACTTGTGGTGTCACTTGCATTGGTACTTGGGTTGGGGCAATGCAAGTACCACCGCAAATGACTTTATATAGGTTTTCTATTGAATGCTTGCGGTGGCAGAAACCAACATGTTTTTTTCTGAAATGCAAATTGCTTGCTGTGGCAGATGAGCCCACCGCAAACGGCCCCCCACCGGACAGTGGAATATGGCCGTAGTTGCATCATGACCTGTTAAATTTGATCAATTGACAAAAGGTTTGCTTCAACCAAAATACTCTATTTTGATACGTTAAAGGGTTGAGCATTCTGGTTAAGGTATAGCTTTAGCATTGTTTACAATGGGGAAAAAACATTGTTTTTGGCTACATTTCCCAGACATACAGAGTAGTTTGTCAACCAGATGCATTTTGAATTGGGATGGGTTTTCCATTTTTTTCACCGGGTTTTCTGTGTTATTATCATCTGTTCAGCCGACGAGCGATGCATATTACGATCAGTGCATATTGCCAGGTCATATGTACCACTCCCAATCTTCATTATTTTCAACATACAATGAACTTTGTTTGGGTGATAAAATATAGCAACACCTTTGGGGTCATCCTCGGGTGGCTGTACGACCCATAGGGATCGTATGTCTCTCGGGCTTACCCCTCAGGATGTGACGACCCCCTATGTGTCAGTCAGCCACCCTCAGACGCCCCCACCACCCCTATGATACTTCTTATTATAGTACAGGCCAGTATACAGGCTCTGTTGAAGGGGTGGGAGGGAGTGGTGAGGTTCCATAAGTGGAACTTTTGCTTATAATAGGGAGTTTTAGCAACTCCAACGAATACCATAACGCAAACCATTGCATCTTCTTATCTCTGCTGAGGACTCATGCCAAAATTGTATCATTAGAGGGACATTACTTAATTTGCCAATGAATTCAACAACTAGATGTTTTCTTTTCATAAATCTTGAACTGGTAATCTGCAATGTGGCTCAACATATCAAGATGCGTCGCCTTTGCTAAAACTCTCTAATATCAATGATTCAAAGTTAGAAACAGGGGTGGTGAGGTGGATCTTTTCAATATTTTATTGCCATTTTTTAGTTTTTTTTAATCAATATGTGAAGGGAAGATGGAACTTTTTAAAAAGAATCCCACCTCCCATGTATAAGGGCCTGTAGTATAGGTCGCAGCCAGCCGTTCCTGTTCTGCACATATATGAATTTTAAATGCCCAGTGCCCATATTCTGGCCAGAGGGCTGTTCCTAACTTTCAATCTGAAGTCAAGTTGGGCATAACTTCCAAGAGTCGTTATAGAGACGAGGTCGTCCGTTTCTCTAATGGCCACCCTGGGGGTAGTTTGGTGAAAGTCAGGAGCGGTACGTTAATTTGTGAGGGACCTGAATCTCCATGTTTATGGTAGGGGGCCGGGAACTGTGTATGGGGGGATGAGGAGACTATGTGAACACCAGGTAAGGGCTATATTCCACTATGCGGTTGGTCGCATTTGCGGTCGTTAATTTTAGCTGCCACAAACAATTTGCGGTTTTGTTACCAACATGTTGGTATCCCTGGCTGCAAGCAAACTGTAGGGGATGCTAGCAGAGGCCACAAGCAAGTGCCGTAAGTACCTATATTCCACCTTGCACCTCCCTACCACAAACTCATTTGTGTCTGGTGGCCGCAAGCAAATGGAATATAGTCTTTGTGGCAGGTCCCGCAAAAAGTGGCTGCAAACACCCATATTCCACCTTGCAGTACCCTACTGCAAGCAAGTTTGCGGCAGTTTGCTTGCGTCTTTCCATGGTGCCGCAAGCAAGTGCCGTATAGTGGAATATAGCCTTAAGCTTCTCGGTAAGCCTGTCAGTAAGCCCTCTTAACTCAAAAATAGTGTATGGTTCCTGGTAAACATATCGTTGCCTGTTTCCAAGTGAAAAGAAGGAGGTTTGAAAATTGAACTAATTGAGGAGGTCTTTGGGCATTCTAGATACCTTTTAAGTTAATGTTTCACAGATTCCGGTCAGCCAACAAACGATATAAAGAGATTTGTATAGGTACAAGGTAATTTTAGTTTGCATGAATTTGAGCAGGTTAACAAGACATATTTTTCTTTCAGACTGCATTCACCCTTTTGGTACAAGGCAAGCTTCCTTACCTCAGGCAGATGGACGTTAGACCTGAAGTTAAAGAACATGGGCAAAACCTCTATCTGACTTAGACTTAATGTGAAAGGAACAAAAGTAAATACATTATGAGTGAATAGTGTGAAGCCTAAACAGGGATTTGAACCTCCTATATCCCATGTACATGAAGTACTATAATAAGAAGAACTGTGGGGGTCATCCGAGGGTGGCTGTACAATCCATAGGGGATCGTTACGAACCAAGGGCGAAGCTCAAGGTTCGTACCATCCCCAGGGTCGTACAGCCACCTGAGGACGTCCCCTAAGGTTCTTCTTTATCTTATCACCCAATACAATGATCTAAATATGATTAAAATAATGAAAAAGACGAGTGGTACGTACGGCGTGGCAATATGACCTGCCCCTTATATGTATCGCTCGTCGGCCATGCGGGTGATAAAAATGCTAACCATTACACTATGGGGCACTTAACGCTACAGGGCTGATATCATATCAGTGATTCACAAGGACACAGGAAAAGACTTTTTATTAGACAATAGTTCCCCTTGTTGTGTCAGTCTAAGCTTTAAGAATTCACTTATAAATGTTGCCAGGGTATGATAAATCCATAACCAACAAGGAAGAAGGTCCTCAGTAGGTTATCAACCCTTGATGTGTCAGGGATATCAGCCTTCGGGCAGTCCTGTGGGCCCTGCCCTCAGGCTGATATCCCTGACACACTGAGGGTTGATAACCCACCCCTTACCTCCTCCCAAATTGATTATACATATAGCTACATTTGTAAATGACATGATATAGTAAGCAACTCATAGTTTGTATGTTTTTCCTAGTGTGACGTTCCTCGGTAGTTCGGGGTTTCCGAATTCTACAGCAAAGAGACGTGGGGGTTATTTTGGCTCTCAGTCGGGCGAGAAGTCCAAACAAGAAGCCAAGACGCAAGATGAAGAGTCGTGCCTCGCGCACGAGGGGGAACAAGTGGGTCGATCAGGAACTCCGTATTCGGTGATGGTGGGGGGCTGTCTCAGTCGGCCGGAACCAAGGTATGTAGGACATCGGGACCGGGGGACCAGGGCTTCTGCTGACAGGCGGAGGACACGGGAAATGGAAACGATAGGGGTGGATTCTTGTTGTCCCTCGACAGTAGACATCCTTCCTCGTGTGTCTCTTGAGGGTGTCAGCTCTTCGGCGTGTCCGGAGTATCGGGCCATCGCTCCCCTAGAGGGTGGTAGCGTGGGGCCGAGCCGGTCGTGCCTTCGTACTCCCAGCCACCGGGGAGCTGCTCACTATCTTGTGTTTCCGGACCTTTCCGGTCTTCCGGCTTCGCACCGTAAGTCGGGCTATTTCGGGCCTTGGGGCCATGTCTGGGTCCTTGGGGTCTTCAGTCCCCGTCCTACTTCTTAACCTATTTTCTAAGAACTTCTACTAATATTATCTCACGTTTGTTAGGTTATCTAGTTAACTTCCAATCATCTCATCGACTTGGACCCCTTTCAGGGTGTTACCAGGGAAAGAAGACACATGTAGATACAAGGAGTACCAAGATGGAACTGTTTATTTCGGGCCTCACCACCCCTTTTTATAGTCAACTGCTCAGCCCTGATTGGCTATAAGAGATCACGTGGTCATAATGATGTCGCTTCCGGTTTAACACTTTCGGGTTTTCGGGTTTAACACTTTCGGGTTTTCGGGTTTAACACTTTCGGGTTTTCGGGTTTCAGTACCTTAAAAATACACTTTTACTTAACATCATTCTAATTGTTTTCAATGCCGACGCTGACATACTGATAAATGGACATTCATCACACTAGTAATAAATCTGAGATCAGAAATTATGATCAAGTGCAATAGCAGTTCATGAGTTTTTAGAATGAAAGTCTTATATGGGAAACTACAAACAAGAATATAGTGTAGAAACATTACAAAACACAATGAAACGTCATAATTATCGTATGATTATCAGACATACAATAACACCCTTCCCCAGCACAGACCTGGGTCCCACACAACACCCTTAGCTGTTACAACGGGCAACTACAAAATGTATTAAAATTTAAAACTGATGTAAAAACTTATTTTAGGGATAATAGTTAAATATGGTATTTTATTTATGTAGCTACATTGTCGATGGACTGAACTCAGAAAGCTGTGCGTACTGCTTTCTGGAATTATAATTTAATAAGGTTGTTTATACATAATAATAATTATAATGAACGTCCAAATTTCTATTGTGATGTATTAGAGGCACAATCCACATCGTTGCAGATATTCATGGTCTCATCTATATTTCAATGTTTATATCCACCATTTTCAATTATTCCATATACTTGTTCCACTAGAAGATCTTTTGTACACGAAGGAAGTGGACAATAATAGAAAAAAAACCACAAGAAGGAACAATCTACATAGGCCTACCTCCATCGGTATGAGAACACCATTAACTAAAATATAATAAGATTGAACTATGATAGGTTTAATATCCAGTATATATTAGGGTGCTATTTGTAAGTCGTAAAACTGTTCCCAGGATATTAGCTAGCTCCATCTGCAGTCCGTCTCCACCTGGACTGTGCGTCCAGTACTTTATTATTATCTAATGCGTGTGTATACTCATGACAAGATTTCTCAATGACAATGAACAATCCAAAGGGTAGATCCACTCAACCACACTCAGCCAACGCTCCGGCCAGCTACTCAGTCTATCAGCTTCAATTCCAACTCAAGAACAAGCTTCTAGTACCAACCTTTCCAGGATGTTTAACCAATGAAAGCTAACAGCGCTCTGCTGAGTGCTGTGCATACTGCATTATACATATGCAACAACATACGGGACCTGATTCCTCCCTTCACTCTTTACTTTTGACAAAGAGAATGTGCTCAGCCATGAGTCTTAGATGTAACACTAGAATGGCTAAGCTAAAGTAAGGACTGACCATCCGTGTCAGTACAAGGTTTATTTTAATCGAGTAGTCGATAATATGTAAGATCTAGAGTGATATAAGAGGTGAAATAAGATGAATAAAATCATATAAAAAAGTTGCAAGTGGCTGGGAAAGAGGAGGTGTGGACGGAGGAGAGAGCAGCGACAGAGAGAGAGGGAGTGGTGTGTGTGAGGGTTATATACTAATCAACAAACAAGTGATGTCGCTTGACTGAATCTCAAATGAAGATATAAGCCATCTATTAATAACAAAACATTAGGAAAAAGAAAATAATATAATTCATACGTATCACCCCAGGTGGATGAACATACCTGTCTGCAGAGAGAGTGAGACAGGTGTAAGGTGAGTAAGACCTTATATAGACTCTGGTCTGAGAGGTTGGCCCTCATTGGTCAGACCTAAACTGACCAGCCATTGGTCAGTGGCATGATACAGCTTGCACACACTGTAATTTGACAACAGGGGGTGCTACATGCACCCAGGCTGGTTGGTAGCCTAGAACCATAGTTCACCTTATAATCGGTTTATTAGAATATGATAATATAAATAATGAGTCTTTATATTAACCATATAGGGGGAGATGCCAGGAAGTAGCACCGGTACCAGGTAAGGATAGTGGCATTGGGTTTTGGAGGTGTATATGTTGGTTGGTTGGTTGGTTATTGGTGTTTAATGCCGTATCAATATCTATGGTCATATCACGGCGATCTCGAACAAGGTCTGACAATTGCATGTGTCTTTGGTGATCGAATCTATGATGTTAAAATCTATGAGAAAGTAGAGACTATACCGCTACACATTTACTGAGGCAGGTGTACTTTAATGTACCTGGTCCCATAGACAGGGCCATACACACAACAACTGGTGGTCCTCTAGGGACCTTTGATATCCCAGTCTTTGCCACTGGGGGAGGGGGGGGGGGGAGGGGGAGGGGGAGGGGGGGGGAGGAGGAGGAGGTGTGTATGTACATATATGAAAAGATTCACCTGGGGCAGTCAATAACTCGCAATGTCTCCTCCAGACATTACCCTATGGTGCAGAGTGAGCCAATGGGCGGGGGGGGGGGGCACTCACTCTTCGAAGGTTGCTACCCACTGCCAAACTACCACCCCCATTTTTTGTGACTCACCGCTCATGGATATTAGTAGACCCCTCCCCCCCCCCTAATTTTGGGGGGACACAATTCACTACCCCCAAAAATCAAGGTGTGTCAATAACAGAATATGAACAAATATCACCAAAACTGCCTGGGGGAACTTCTGATACAATCTTATTAGATTCTTTTGATAAAATGAGATAATAAAGCTAAGTTTCAAGTTATTGCCCATATATGTAGTTCACTGCCCCCTTTTTTGCCTAAAAAGTGGTTGACTGCCCCTCAATTTTGACGTAAACCACCTCTGCTTCATGGGTCTGTTTGGCAATGGGTACCTTTTCAAGCCCAAGTGCCCCCCTGAGTTAAGGGCCATACCCACTAGGAGATTATACCTGAATCTCACTAAAATCAGCAAATTCTGAGGGTAGAATCGACCAATTTTAGTGGCGATTAATATCAAACATGCACATTCCAATAGACCATACTAACATGCCAATGCCGATTCTCCTATTTGCCCGTCGCCCATCGCCTATAGTGGGTATGGCGCTTTAGCCAGGGGTGGCAGGGCCCAAAGGAAGCCGTCCGTCCCAGGGGTAGAGGGGGGAGCGTCTGTTACTCAATACCCGGGGCTGGTAGAGTCCATGATGTATGGCGCGATACATCTCTGAGGGCCCGGCCATCTATGGGGATGATGCCCGGCCTACCAACAATAATATAGCCACACAAAGATGACTGACTTGTGCCGTTGCCTACGTAAATTTCGTGACGTTGTGATGGTGGCTCCCCTATGAGAGTCTGTGCAACCAGTAACAATGCAACGTCTCTTTTTGCCGTTTTCGTGACGTCACCTCCTCTTTGTTTATGGGTGACATCATGAAATGGCAAAAAGGGACATTGCGTTGTTACTGGTTGCACGGACTCTCGTAGGGGGCGCCACCATCAAAGTCATCACTGCAAAACGTAATCCAGTCATTTATCTTTCCTTTGTACAATCGTTGGGCCTACCTTGTCTGATGAGGGGGTGGCTGGGGGGGAGGGTACAGGAAGACACTAATTGATCATACACTTAATCTCCATCTGGATGTTTCTCTCATACAGGAGCCAATGGCACTAGTGACAGGCCATTATCTTTTAATGCTGCGCTGGAGACAAGATAAGATCCATAGTTTACTATTGCCTTTTCCATGACCACCTACATCAACTATTGTTGATACGAAGAGTAAACCTTCATGTCCATCTTAATCAATTATTTTGTATGTGAGATGCACTTAAAGGGATTAAGGACTGTCTGACAGGTTTCTGAATGAACCATCATGATATCATAGTCTTGACAAAACTGAAAAGTAAGACCAGTAGCCTACTATGGGAATTAAAAAATGTAACATATGTCACTATAATTATATATGCTTTCAAGATATGATTATGGGTATAAACAAAATTTACTAAAGTTCCAATGTAAATTTATAGACGGGAAAACAAATGTTCTTCACCCCTTGAAGAATTAATCAGCATACATTAATTGAAAATGGTTGAATATCATCTATGGACCTGTACCAATCGATTTCAGTGATAAGAAAGTTGGGGTCACCGTTGAAATAAAAAAAGATAACAACCTGTAGAAACATAATATTTGAGATTTCCTGTATATTCTCATATAAACAAATTCCCTTTTTTAATATCTGATTATCCCATTTCATGTCAAAACTTGTGTGCAAAGATGGTTTTCCTTGAACAGAAAAAATATTTCTTTCATAACTAAAAGCTCCAAACACACTCCTAAGATTTTCACACCAGGTGGCGCTGGTACCGGTGTGGTCAGTCACAACCCTTCACAGCCCTTATAGATAAACATCTACCTGCTTTTGTTACCATATTTGCTTAACCCCTGTCTTGTTCTGGCCGTCATTCTGCCAAGCACATCTGGAGACACCCTGTTGTTCTTCAACATAGATATTCTGTGACAGAAGCTGTGCATGGAGAGTGGACAGTTTGACAGATGCTGAACTAGTCCGTCCTGACCCAGATTAGCTATTACATAATGGGT